>OZ023231.1:8616828-9150901 GCA_964006365.1 Trididemnum miniatum | reverse complement strand
TCCATATTTTTGGACCAATGCATTTTATGGAGCGCTGAGATTTTGAAGTGTTTAACGAAGCAAAAAAATGTCTTTAGTAGCAGTCTGACGTGTTGAATATGGTAAAACATTAGCCGAGTGAGCAAAGAAAGAATAAAAATTGGTTGGTATTTTTTTGTGAGTAAGTTGATGCATAATCTTTGCGATTTTAAAAGTATAGAAATTATCGATTCTTAAAGTTTTTTTCTTTTTTTTTAATGGGAGTTTTGGAGATATTTCGAAGTGCTTTGTTTTCCCGTAGAGCGAGACAGCGCTGTTTCTGGTTATTAGCCTTCATCAGCCGCCCTCAGGTAAGAAACATTCATCTTCCAGGACGAATGATCTTGTCAGGACCACTCCCCTTCGGATAAATATTTCTTCAAGAATTTAACCGTTGTGGTACGCAATCCACTCGTGTGGCTACGTCACCATTCCAGTCAAACTCTTTACGTGGCCAGGGTGAAGAGCAACAACTAAAAAGCAATGTCCTTCCTGGCCTACCGGACGAGAAGTCATGACGACTTCCTCTTGTTGTACATCCGTACACCGGTAGGCCAGGAAGAACATTGCTTTTTAGTTGTGCTTTGTTTTGCAGTCTTTATAATCGTACTAAATAGGTTTTACAGGTGGATGCTCACACTGGTAATGCATGTATCAAGCGTGTGTGCATCAGAAAATAATTTTAAAAAAGTATCTTGCAGAAGGTAGTAACTTAGCTCAGTCATTACACCTACAGAGCGAGCACATTTACTTCCAAATAGTGTTGTATGATTTTTAAAGAGCGCTGATCGTCAAAGGTAATCCCAAATATTTTGCTGATGCAAAAGGCTGCACTGATTCATTACCGAAAACATAAGAAATATTAATCACAAAAATAAGATTCACAGTCATTTAAGAACAAATCGAAATATCTCAAAAATTTCAAATGTTTTAATATCATGAACCGGCTGTTATTTTTGTGAAAGTATTCAAAAATTCCATAAACTGTGTTCCGAAAATCAGAACGCGGACTTTCGGAGAAATATTTAGCCACGGTTTTTCTTGCATTAATAACCAAATTGTGAGCCACCATCCACAGGGAAACCGTTTCAAGTTCAGAATTTGCCATAGCTTGTACTTGTACATCCGTACAAGTTTAGCCTGTAATTAAAAGGGCAGTATCGTCAACAACGAAATTGAGCAGACATGTTTTATTTATTTTATTGCAGACTCTTGGTCCATATATAAACAAGCACAAAAAACGCAGTAGGCCTAAACACCAAACACCAAAAAAAAATAAAAATGAAAAAAATATAATACACACAAAAAAAAAAAGAAAAAAAAAAACTTTAAAAACTCAATTTATGTCAACAAACTTGAGTCATCAAAACAACTATAACGAGAATAAGCTGTTGTTCGCCAGCAAATTACAGAAAGCATGTTTCAATATAATGATTAATATATTTTGACAAAAATGAGACATCAGAAGACGTCAGGGACTCAATGTAATTATTGCGTGTTTTATTACATCTACTTAGAAAAGAGTATTGGCGTTTCCAAATTAATGCATCAAATGTTGTAATGTTGTTCTGCACTTGGTGAGATCTCACGCTACTGGATCTATAAATGTTATGCAGGATGCGGTAAGCATTGTTATATGCTACTCTAATCCGGTTGTAATTATAGGAATGAAAATCACACCATAATTGACATCCGTACATAGGCTTGCAATATGATCGATAGAGCACATTTTTTGCATATTTAGAGCAGAGTAGAAATTCGAACGCAATTTATTAGCTATGCAATCTCTACTCTTAAAGATATTGGTTGGGGGATCCCTAAGCTTGTCTGCGCAAACACCAAAAAAGTGTATACCGAAAGAACAAGCAATTTAAGATTGGAGACCCCAAGATTTTTTATTGAGGACCCCTTAAAAACCACTACTCTAGATTTACTCTCTCAGGCTCTCACTTTAGAAACCCTTCTGTTCAGCAACTCTAGCGGAGGAAATCTATGCATAGGCTTGGTAGTACTAGCAGTCAAGCACATCAGCTGTGATAGGGTTACAAAATACTTGATTGTGGCGTCATAGAGATTCACAATGGCACACTGTTACATCATTTTCGGTGAACACGGAGTTCATTTATGGGCGGGAACAGTAATCAATTTAGGAGCGAGGGGGTTCTGCTTTTCTTTGTCAGAGTTGTCCGACTCTTTCTCATTTTTGTTTCTTTATTATAATGGTCACGCTTCAATACTAATAGATCAATTGTCTCAAAGAAATGTTACAGTGCATAAATTACAGTAACAGCAGCAGCGGAAAAATGCAGCAATGCAGTCTTGTAGCTTGCAGCAGCATTAATTTTTTTTATTTGGTTTGAAATCATGATATCAGAATTTTACTCTGATGATATAAAATGCATGAATTTGTTTTTAAAAACTTAGTGCTAACCTACTGCCAAAGCTCTGCTATTACGGTAAAGAAAAGATAACTTGTAGCCTACTTTTATATTTAACCACTACTTTTAGTATATTTACCAAAAAATGCTTTGCGCAGGCAGGCTTATTATAAACAGAGGTGTAAAAGAAAGTACCGATAGACTTTTACACGAAAAGCTTTTTCGAAAACGAGTAGGCCTAGCATTTTCGGTAACGAGTATATTTAGCATAAAGTAAAGCTAACCGAGCAGTTTTTATTGCAGAAAGCCAAAATGTAGTTTCGTTTCAAATTTCTAGCCGCAACGTCGATTTCCTTGGTTAAAAGAAAACAAAATTACGCTGGATAATTTTGAGATTTTAGAAAGCTTGCGCAGCACACAATATTAAAATTTGACGAGCGCGTCACGAAAAGCTTCTGCGTCAAATCTGGGATGCAACAGTTTTTTTCAAAGCTTTTAAGAGTATTGATGATAGAGGTTTTTCCAAAGGCGAAGACCAGGGAGTCGAACCGGAGTTTTATAAACTGGTTTTGAAATATTTTTTACTGGAGCGAACCCAAACTGGAGCGTTTCAATTTATCCGAACCTTAACCGGAACTGAACAGAAATTTGAAAACCGCTGTTGAACTCAAACCGAACCTGAACCGTAAAAATTAAATGGTTCGACTCCCTGGCGAAAACAGCTTTTTCAAAGCTATTTTGATGTTATGTACCGATAACCCATTGTTCAAATACTAGGCTAATTTTTCATTTGCACTGGCAGTGATGGGCGCGATAACATTTTCTGTACTTAAGCAATAACGATAACCGATAATTTTAAAACATCCCTGGGCGATACCGATTATAATCGGTAAATTTTAATTCCTTAAGGTGATATCGGTAATCGATAAATTTTTCCGATATGTGTTGCGTTAAATTTTCGATCTGTTTGACGAAGCATTTTCGGAAGTCAAATTGCAAAAATATTTTTCTTGGTTTTTAAGGAAAGAGAGCAGTTCACGGACTCTGCCGCGGCAACAAAACAAAGAGACATTTTTTTAAATCGGTACAAGACTTTATGGACATCGTGCATTTTTCCATAGCGCCAACTCACTGACTCTGAACACTCTGAGCATGAAGAATCGTTTATCTCGATAATTTGTCGGCAATGACAAAATGTATTACAAAAGCGATATCGCTAATCAACAAATCAAAACTATATCACCGATAAATGCCCATCTCTGTGCACTGGTAGTTAAGCGCGTCTACTATGAAGAATTTAACATTAGTTTCATATGAATAAACATTCGTTCGTTTTCCGATTGCAGCAACAATTTTTAAGAGACATTTGCAATTACTTTAAATCGCTTAGGTAAGCAGCGGTCGGAAGGTTACGACTTTGTTAACAAAAGGTCCCCGTGAGGATGTTTGAGTGACATTTTTTAACTGCAAATAAATTTACAGTGAGCATTTCGAATTTTTTCGTTTTGGTACAGAAGAGTTTTATCACAAAATAAAGTCCAAAAAAATCAAGTCTTCATTATACTCGCGGTATTCCGCCAAAGCGTGTAATGAGCAACGGGGCCCGTTTCCGCCGCTGAGCGCCCAGGCAACACAGCTTCGAAGTTCGAAGAAAACAGCCGCGGTGACGAGTCCCTGGCGATACTGTGTCCAATTTGACCGGCCCAAGGTGCGAACCCCAGACCTCCCGCACCGATGTCGTAACAACTAAGTCCAACGTACTATAAAGACTCGTCAGCCTTGCTACGCACAGCCAATCCAGGCTAAACTCATTCCAGACTGTAAAGACTCTTTTTTGCATTGCTTTACCTAGACATCTCGACTTCATCTCTTTTCTAGGTTGTGCCCTATTTTTAGCAGGCGACTGGCCCCAAACAACGATACCCCATGAAAGAGCCTATAACTACTAACCCCAAACTAAGTTACCGGTAGCCTAACTAGCCCACATCATTAGAAGCCCCCATGGCATGAGTGGGTTGCTCTTTCATGGGGTATCGTTGTTTGGGGCCAGTCGCCTGCTAAAAATAGGGCACATCCTAGAAAAGAGATGAAGTCGAGATGTCCACGTAAAGCAATGCAAAAAAGAGTCTTTACAGTCTGGAATGAGTTTAGCCTGGATTGGCTGTGCGTAGCAAGGCTGACGAGACTTTTATCATAGTCGAAACATTAATTTGTCCCTTGCAAATTTCTGAACTAAAAAGAGTTTGACCTAATGTATTGTCAACCAGTTGGACAAAAAATTGAATTCAGTAAAACTTGTGCGATATGTCCCCTACTTTTAATGAGATCCTTAAGTTTTAATAGCTATTTTGACAGCTAAGGTCTAATAAATAATCAAAAAATAATTAATGTAAAATACCGGTATTTTGCATTCAAGAAACTGTCGAATTCAATTTGGATCAAATTCCTGAAAATATTACTCCAAAACTTTTAATGATAGAAATCAGTTTCGATTTGAAATGACATTTAGAGTGGAACTCTAGTCTATCACTTAAAGCAGTTTGTGTCCAACAAAAGGTGTCTCAGTAACCCATGCTAAATGTAGAGCTTATAGACTACCTAATCACTAATACTATCCTTCACGTTATTTAAATCAGTTTTTGCTAACTTGGCTTCATAATCACTAAAAGTTCTCTTGCAAATGTTTTTAAAACTATCCTTCACGTAATTGAGATCAATTTTAGTTAATTTGTTAGACAACTCCTGCATTTGAACGCTAGGTTTAGGCCTTGTTGCACTGTCCTCTATCTTGTCGTCTCGTGATACCTAACGAAGAACTATGTAAAAAATTGTCTGTAAATACAATTACGGTAGTAGATCGAAACTGGAATGTCTTCCCGTGCAAGTAGGTGCCGTTTTTGAGATATAACCGTTTGAATATTGAAAAATTTTAGCGGATGAATACTATTGCGCTTAAAGCGCATCACTGCTTTTTCGTCATTACGTGTTGCCGTGTTAGTTTCTAAATGTTTTTTGCTCAGTGTTCGATAACATTTTAAGCTGAAGTAGAAAAAAATATCTAACATATTGATTTTTAAGTTAAATTGTAAGCTGAATTTAATTATTTTTGCATAATTTTTAAATGAAGTGACAGCATCTAACTCATAAAAACTTAACTTATGCAAGTTAAAATTTGGAAACATGTTCTTATCAGCTGTTTCGTCATAGTTACGCCAAACAGCTGATCAAGGTAAAACAACGAAATAGTGGAACTGGCAGTCTACAAGTGCTAGTGGCACCAACTTAGGTAGGTTTAGCTGCTGAAGTGTAGAGATAGATAAAATTAAAAAGTTAAAGCGGTATTATTATACCTTTTTAAAAGTCAGTTAGCCTAGCTTATCGAAATGACTTACAGGTTTACTTGCAGAAACGTCATATAACCTACGTATCTGTATACTCTGTTGCTGGATAGGTTTGTGAGGAAATGATGATAAAAAGTCAGACTACAGTTACGTGCTTTTTGTAGTAATCCAGTATCTGGGTGCAATTCCTACGGACAGACTAGTTTTCCATACTGCTCAGATGGGCGAGTGATTAGAGCGTCCGCCTCGGGAGTTGTAGACTTGGGTTTGATTCCAGGTCGGGTCAAACCAGTGACTATAAAAATGGTATTCACAGCTTCCCTTCTTGACGCTCAGCATTATACGGACAGTGTGGAGAACAAGCCGGCAAGTTTACTTGTTGTGCCGTTTGAAAATGCTCTTAGCGAGATTCCCCCATCTTGGTGTTGTTGACAGAGGGCCGGCAACTCCTCAGCGAGCTCGTATAGCGCTTTGATCGCTTTCTCGCGATAGGAGGATAAATATGCGATTAGATACAAAAATACTCTACCAATGCTATTGGTGCTAATAGATCTCATTCAGTTTGGCGCTTATCATTTTCATTTATCGGTGAGTAATAATTTAGAGAATCAATGACCGTTAGCTCAGTTGTCAAGCGCACGCTCTCGGTGCGGTAGGTCTGGGGTTCGATTCCCGGACCGGTCAAATCGGCACAGTGTCGCCAACGGCTCGCCACGGCTGCGACGTATCTTCGGAGCTGTGTAGCCCAGGCGCTAAGCCACGGAGATGGGCCCCGCAACTCGTTGCACGCTTCGGCGTAATACCGCAAGTGTAATGAAGATTTGATTTTGATTTGATGAAATGCATAATTGTTCACTATGATGACGTCTATTACAGTGATTCAAAAAAGTTTACTGCAACAAGTTTCAGCACTCTAAAGTAATGTGCTTATAAATGGCTGAGTTTGGATTGTACTGAAAAAATTATTGCTGCTAAAAATTTACAATTATATGGGATGTAAATTCTTTAACTGATCTGTCACCGAGCGCCCATAGACATGGTTTTCATCAATAATGCTATTTTCGATTTACCAATGAAAGAAGTATTGAAAGGCGCGTATGTTCGAATTCTAAAAGAATATTTCCAGACGATGACTCTCCTGAAAGAATTGAAATTTTGTCCATACAAGCGTTGCGGTCATCAAGTTCATTCAACATATGTGAAAAAAAAAGAAATTAGTGACTTGACAGAGGCGATGATCTCTGCTTTTGCATCCACTTCAGGAAGATGTCTTTCAATATTTTGTAAGCAATTACGACATGTTCTGTGCTACGCAAGCCTCTGCTTTCCCTACTTTTGCCCTGTTGCAGCCATTTGGTGTCTACTTTATTACACTTTATTAGCTGTACCCGTCGATTAGATTGGGAAGGTCATTTAAATACTTTGGAGAAGATAACTCCTTGGCTGCTTGCCTACGATTGTGTGAATTATTCTCGCTACGTTCCTGTCTATTTGCATGAAATGCGTGAATTTGAAAAAGCACACCCATTTGCTCTTGAGCATTTACGTGCTGGTGAATTTGCAATTCAGCAACAAGAGCGATACGGATTTTTCGCAACAGCCGCAGATCAAGTGATTGAGCAGACTGTTAACAGAGTCAATAAATCAGTGTTCTTGCGTTGGAAACGGCGTATCATGCACCGAACTCTGCTCTTGCGTTGTTTGTGAAAATGATTCGGAGATTGTAATTGAAGTAGAACTAGTGAATGATGTCAGTAATGACGACGATGATAGTGATGACAACCAATTTGTAGCTAGTTGAAAAATATTAAAATGTGCTTGTCGTAACTAAAGGTTTTATTTTAATGTAACGAAATTTAATATAGCTTATTCACACCAAATTTCTCTTTGTTTTTCAAGTAATAAGACCTGCTTATCAATGTAGCCTATAGGTGTTTTAGCTAGATACGAAATTTAGTCAATGAAAATATATTACGGCGTAAAAATTTATGTTTATATCTTTTTAATGTAGATTGGCAGCAACGAACAGTAACTAATAAAATTAATTTGCTGATCCAATAAAGTTATTTTTCGTAAAATATATTTCTTTCGAGAATTATGATGCCATTATTTAATTGCACAAATCTGACGCAAAGGGTACCGGTATATTGTTTTTGGTTACATTAAAAAAATACTTTGAAGTGCTTAATTTATACCAATTGAATTCCTTAGCGTTAACTTGATGCAGTAGTTGAAATACGTGAAGTATTGTAAAGTTATCAGCTGTTAGAGAGCAGGATAATCGTCTCGTAATTTAGAAAGTATTTGATAAAACTGGACAAAATTTGCGAGTGTGTCAGTATGTACCGTAGGCTTAATTTATCCACGTCAAGTTTCACATTGTTTTTCAATGAAAATAGTGGTTAAAAAATTTATGTACACTCTGTTCAGAGAAAGTTTTTACTTGTGGGTGATATGACGTCATCAACTTATGACGTCAGTGTTTAGCACAAAAGCAAATTATTGACTGAAAATGTCCTAAACTATTTTTAAGTGTTTGCAGCAATTACTCGATACAATTATTTACTATCTTGTATGATTGCGCGTTAAGCTAGCGGTAAATAACTAATTGTTGTACGTCTATAGAAGAAAAAAAAAATACTCCATCAAACTAGTCAAAGTTTTGCAGATGTGTTAATATGTATACTTAGATTTTCTCAGCCAAAATTCAGCTTTTTAAACTTACTATATATGAAGTTATAAGGAACTGTATATACACCCTGTCTAGCAAAAATATATTTTTTGCAAAATCTTGTTTGTGAGTTATGACGTCATCAACTTATGACGCCAGTATTTGAAATAGATGCAAATTATTGACTAGAGATGTCTCCAAACTATTTTAAAGTGTTTGTATTACTAACACAAGAAGTTGGAAGCAATTACTCAATATGATTATTTATTTTCTGGTCTGGTTGCGGTTTAAGCTAATGGTTAATATGTAATCATTGTAGGTCAATAGCAAAAAAACTTCTGAATAAAACTGGTCGAAATTTTGCAGATGTGGTAATATGTATATTTGAATTTTTCACACCAATTTTTAGCTTGTTAAACGTACTACAACCGAAGTTACAAGGAGCTGTATACACCCCATCCAGAAAAAATAATTGTTTTTACAAAATCTTTGACTTGTAGGTTATGACGTCATCAACTTATGACGTCCCAGTTTGGCATGGACATAGTCTGTCAACCAAAGATTAGTTTGAAAGTGGTCTGATGCATTTACATCAACCACAAAAAAATTTAGAGGCTTTTAAGTGTGTAGAATTTCTGCATCTTTGAAAGAGCTATTTTTGTCTTTATGACGTCATTATGACGTAACGGCACCTGTTGGACACGGAAGACACGAGATTTAAATTCAGCATTTCTTAATCTTCAAATTTACGAAGTTTCATCTAGTTCTTCGGTGGGTATCACGAAATCCATTTTCTAGGCGTTTTTTGTGATAGCGTAACAAGGCCTAGTTTGCTGAAGTTGGCACTAAGCTGGTCAACAACCTTCCTCCTACTTCTCATAATTTCAAGGAATACTTGCCTCTTCCTTCATCAAATTCCCTTTACTTTAACCCCACTTCTCCTCTTGAGATTAAAAGAATTATTACTGATTTAAAATCAAAAAATAGTAGTGGAATGGATGGGATCCCTTCAAAAGTTTTAAAATGTACCCCGGACAACATACTATGGGCTATTGCTCACATTTTTAATCTCTCTTTAAGTAACGGTGAATTTATTGATGCTTTTAAAGTAGCTAAAGTAGTACCTGTTTTTAAGAAAGGTTCGACCTATGATGTTAATAACTACAGGCCAATCAGCTTATTACCTGTGTTGTCAAAAATTTTGGAGAAATTGGTGTATAAACGCCTTGTTAGTTTCTTGACTAGACAAGGTTTTTTTCACAAAAATCAATTTGGTTTTAGGAAAAATTTTTCTACCAGCCATGCAACTACGCTATTAGTAGAAAATATCACGACAGCCTTTGAAAAAAAGCAGTCAATGATTGGAGTATTTTTAGATTTATCCAAAGCGTTTGATACTATAGATCATAAAATATTGTTACAGAAATTAATGCATTACGGGGTAAGGGGTCTACCTTTAGAATGGTTTTCTAGCTATCTGAATGACCGCACTCAACAAGTAGTATGCAACAATCGATTATCTGATATTTTGAAAATAAAGTGTGGTGTCCCTCAAGGTTCTATTCTTGGACCTTTGCTGTTTTTAATATATGTAAATGATTTTTGCAGATGTGTAACAAAAGGTAAGACTATAATGTTTGCTGATGATACAAATTTATTTTTTAGTGAAAGTTCTTATGAGAAAGTATTCCAAGTGGCTAATGAAGAGTTAAAAAGTATTGATAATTGGCTGACAGCTAATAAACTTTCTCTTAACATAAATAAAACTAATTACATTGTGTTCCGCACTCCAAATAGTAAGCTTCCTTGTCAACATGCTCTCCAGTTGAGGAACAGAGAAATTAAAAGAGTCGTTTCTGTTAAATTTTTGGGCGTTATAGTACATGAACATTTGTCTTGGAAACCTCATATGGAAGCGTTATTGAGTAAAATTAGAATTACGTGCAGTATTGTTCACAAAATTCGCAATCATTTGAGCCAGCGCATATTACTTTTGCTGTATAACTCTATGATAAAAAGCCATCTCCAATATTGCATTATGACTTGGTGCAATGGTAATAAGACCATGGTTAAAAAACTTCAAAGTTCGGTTAACAAGTTTATTAGATTAATATTTAAGCTGAATTATAGAGATAGTGTAAAAACTCTGATGCAACAGTATAGTCTTTTGACGATTCATCAATTAGAAAAATTAGAAACTGCTAGCTTTATGTACAAATATTTGCACGATGAATTGCCAGTCACTTTTCGGAATCTCCTTGACGACAACCAGTTAGCTAGTAGTACCTCTCGTCAGACTAGAAATCAATCTAATCTATTCCCCCTGTTTTGTAGAATCGAATTAACTAAACAATCTTTGAAATATCGAGGTCCATTGACTTGGAATTCTATTCCAGTAACCATTCGGCAAACCAAATCGCACAATTCTTTCAAAAAAGCGATAAAAAAAAACATGCATGGTTTAGCCTACCACTCCAGTAACTTATAAATTTATTGTGAAAAGGTCATAACGTAATTGCATTATGTAGCTTCATTTAATTGATTTAAAAGGCAAAAACAGGTATCTGCTGTTAGTTTTTCTTTTACAGATTTGAGTTTCTCCAACCATCTCCCATTCAATGAGCATTTTCAAATTTTTTTGGTTTTCCAGTTTCCAATCCCAACAATCCTACGTTGTATGAAACATTTCTTTAATCTGCATCAGTTTTGTTGCCTATTCAACTGATTGGAACAATTTGAGCGAATTTACTGATGAAAGTTAATAATTATTATTTTTTGAACCACTATCGGTATCGTAGTTGAACGTCAAATTATAATTGGCTTACTGCTTAACTCTAGTTCAAGTAAATTTTGCTTTGCAATCCATTTTTTATTTTTGGTCATTACTGTTTACGTGGCGGATTGTTTTTTTGTTTTGTTTTTTTTAAGTAGGCCTATAGCAAACAAAAGTTAACCTAAGGTGCAGCGACCGCGCTTTTTTTTTTTTTTTTTAAAAAAGTTGTGTTTATTTTTTAACTCCTGCACGTTTCAACGTATATCGTTTTGTCGCTGTAACCTGTTTTTCGGCCATTGTTTTTGTTCCTTGTTTTTGTTAGGTGTTTTTCTGGTCGTTAAATAAAAAAAAAAAAATATATATACTAGGTCACTTTTTACAATGCAATCTGATTGTAGTCTGCTGAAATCGATCTAGAAGTACTCACGCGTAAAAACGAAATCACGTGATAGACTCCGACAAAGAAAACTCTGCTGCCATGCTCTCTTTCCTTTAGACCAGTGGTCGGCAACCTTTTGTTAACGCGACCCAGATCACCCTTTCAATAGCTATTGAAGGACCACTGCATGTAAAACCGACCCGGCGATAGCGTATTGCAAACGGAGCACGTGTGTGGGTCTGCAACACGCGCCTGGTCGGTGCGTTGTTTTAAAAGCACATATCTGTGTATGCATTGAACTGACTCGTATCTTCCAGTTAGTGTTACCTGTATTGTTTGTTTTTGGTTTTGTTGTTTTTTTCTTTTTCTCAAAGTGTTATTATATTCTTATTATCATTTTGTCTGCTGTGATTAAGATTTTGTGATAATGCTGTTTTATAATGCTACTTGTCAGGAAGCATCTTGATTTGAAAATCTCATGGTTCTTCGATGCTTCCCGGCCTGTATTTTAATAACCGAGAATTGCATGTTTATTGTGAAATGAAATGTTGTGTGGTTTTATGGCGCTTTATAACTACTAAGGTCCTTAAGCGCCAGGACTAAATTTTGTCAAGAATTCACTGACGTATTTTTTATTCTCTATGCATTTCATCCTCCGCGCAACACTTACAGTAATTGCTGAGCGTTCAGCAAGTGTAACAGCAGATACCAGTCTACAAGCTTCCAAGGCGAACGCTCTTAACCACTAGGCCAGGGGTGGGCAAACTTTTTGCATGAAGGGCCGCATTGGAAAAAATTTTGAAGCCGAGGGCCGCACTGCTTTGGAAAAGGAAAGTAACAAAGGTCATCAATCACCAGTGGCGCACCCAAGGATTTGGCAAAGGGGGTGAAGGGGACACCACCGGGGGCCTAGGGATGAAACCCCCAGCCTCTGGAGACCAAGGGGGTCTGGAAGCGTAGCCCCCAGCCGCCAACGAATTTTTACGATTTTCACGTAAAGAACACTCATTTTAGCACACTTTTTTGTCGAAAAAGGGCATGCAGTGAGTGCAGTCACTATGGACACTGCAAAAATATTTCCGCAGCTTATGTCTAAAAGCTGAGGCTTGGCTAAAATAAGCAAAAGGAGGCTGCAACCATTATTAGCTTGAGAAATTATGAACTGAAAGTTAGGTTTTAGCACCTTATTACCGGGCCAAGGGGAGGCATGGCACCGTGGCCCCCTCTGCGTGCGCCTATGGTCATCACGACCGCAAATGTCCTATTTTCCATGTGATTTCACTAGGGTACAAGGCTCATCTCTCTGTAAGTGCCCGCGGGCCGCATGAAATGATCTCGCGGGCCGCATGCGGCCCGCGGGCCGTAGTTTGCCCACCCCTGCACTAGGCCATGGCCCTGTGATTTATTGTTTCAAGAAATGCCAGCGGAAATAAATTATAACTACAAAAGCAGAGAAAATCCAATGCGCATGCTTTTTTTTCTACTCGCTCGCATCGACACAAGAAGAAGAAACAAAGCGAGCATTGCATGAAAGAAATCCAGACACACTGCACCCGTTTTTGTGGATGGTACTACGAGTTTTGCTTTGGTAGCCATGTACTGCCGGAAGAAGAGAATTGGGTTGTTTTACGCGCAAAGCATCCAAGGGAAGGTTTTTATTATTATTTGTATGAGCTTACTTTTTATTGGCAGCTAGTATGCGGCCCACAAAGACTTTGTAAAAGCGAATAGCCCGCGGCCCACGAAAAATTGCTAAAAGGCCCACAGGTTGCCAACCACTGCTTTAGACTTTGCCTTTTAGTAAGAAAAGAAAAAGTGTTGCTTAGTGACTAAAATAGGGAAAACAAATATTGAATTGACTGAAACATGCCAGTCTCTTTTGACGGCTTTGAAGGTTTATGCTGTACGGATTGCCTTATTCGCATCTATTACACAGCCCAACAAAAAAAATTTTTTTTCTTTTTGCCGAAGATATTTCAACGGTTTTAGGGTATATCAGGTACGCTGATTCCGAAAATGGTCTTATTTTTGGTGAATTGGCTCTACTTTTTGAGATATACCTTTTACGTTAATTTATAAATAACGGCAAAATTTATTACAGATAAGAGCTGTTTGTGCTGACAAAAAGATTTTGTTTCGTGATAAAGAACCAATGGTCATAAGTTTTTGAAAGCTATTTCATCCCATAATACCTTCACTGGTTTTTTCTTGACTTCTCCAAGATCTTTGCGCCTTTTATTAATAAAATGGCGTGCAAAACTGCAGGTTACCTTCTTCATTTTGGTGCATCTTTCGTGCACTCATTTATCACTCAGTGTGCAACACACTGAATCAGACACAACCCTTCTTCCGCATATTCCAGAAGGCTTGGTTTTGCTGAGTGCAATTGCATTTTCTATACTGCTCACCATCATCTAAGTCCTCCTCTTACCGACATTTACTTTTAATCCCTTGCCTTCCAATGCATTTTTCCACCTTTGGAATCTCGTCCTTAAATCCTCCATATTTTCGCTCATCAGCGTACAAACTGTCATTCAATAATTATGATATTTTTCTAGCATCTTTCGTCACATCAACCACAATTGCAAATATTAGTGGTGGTAGCACAGACCAACACTCACCCCAAATTTCTCCTTAAAAACCTGTAATGCACCCCAACACTCACCCCAAATTTCTTTGACAACCCTGATCCACCTCTAACTTTCGTCCTTAAACCCTATATAAGCTCATCACTGCTTGCACCAACACTTCTGGCAATCATTTGTTTTTTGGTGCCCATTCCGCCACTTTTCTAGGGACCCTATCCAATGCTTTTTCCAAGTCTACAAACCACATGCAGTCATGCACAGCTTTTCCACGGAATTTCTCTCGTATTCTTCGCAAAATAAACAACTCAAAAGTTGTGCCTTTTCCAGGCATACAGCGAAATTGCATATCATTTATCGCTACCAATCCTCATATTCTGTTCTCCAGCTCTCTTTCCACAGTCTTCATTGCGTGCTCCAACAGCTTTACTTTTCTATATGCTCCACAATCCATCACAACTCCTTTTTTTAAAGATTGGAACATTAATACTCGTTTTCCATTTCTCTGGCATATCTTTACCGTTTACTATATTTTCTGACAAAGCTTCATTATAACACCGAACTTTCCACTCTCCATTATCATA
Source organism: Trididemnum miniatum (assembly GCA_964006365.1). Classification (NCBI taxonomy): domain Eukaryota; kingdom Metazoa; phylum Chordata; class Ascidiacea; order Aplousobranchia; family Didemnidae; genus Trididemnum; species Trididemnum miniatum. The sequence goes on along the minus strand of OZ023231.1, from coordinate 9,136,172 downwards.
TCCGTATTTACTTTTGAAGGTCCAGTTGGTTTTCCCAATTTCATGTTATGGCCTTCATCACCTCCTTATAAGTTACTCCTTCAACCATATCTGCTTCTGCCATCTAATCCCATTCATTTTCCACATTCAAGATCTTTTCCATGTGTTCCTTCCATAATTTCCCTCGATCTTTCTCATTAATAACAATTCTTCCATCTTTCACCTTCTTGCCATCTCCACCTCGCGTGTTCTTTACTCCTTAATAATTCCCACACTTAAAAAAACCTGGTATGCTTTGTCACCTGCAAAGATAAATCAAGTTGCTTAGCATTGCGCAGCAGGATGGATCCAGAAACTCGTTTTAAGAAGGCGACGCCCAAAAATTGATCCATCGTTTGAAATTCATCGAATTTTCCTGAAAATTTACAGAAATGTTGTCTTAGAGTGCTATCGCCCTCACTGCCCTTCCCCTAGATTCGCCATTGGGGCGCAGTTTGTTGTAATGATTAACTGCAGCTTGATAAGGCGAAGTTTGAGCCTTGCATTGTTTAGCAACCTGTTTCTCGCAAGTGGTATCTAGTCAAGACATGTGACTATTCATCATACGGGCAACACAGGTCTGACAAAACATCGCAACGGTGGGAAGCCCTTGCTCGGAGCCGACACTGTGTCCGATTTGACCGGCTCTGTAATCACGCCCTAGATCGCCCACGCCGATAACTACGTCTTTAACCTCTACGCTAATTGACGATGGCCTGCAAAATGTGTGTTAGGGCACCCACAGTCACATACCTTTACATCACAGTTGCTGGTCCGCGACTCAACGCATTAGGGTATCATGACGGGTGGCTGCTGACTCGAAGAGCGCAAGCTCACTTTGCAGTCTCTTTTGTCCGTCAAATACTGTTGAATTTTCGGTTCAATATAATTTGAAAACAACCTCAGTTGAAAAAAAATGTATGGGTACAAGATGGGGTCACCATAATTTCACTGCGCAAAAGGACAGGTTCTTTGAAAATCATCACGTCCACAGATGCCCAATTTTCCACCCAATATCAAGTGAAGAGCAAAAAAAAGGTCACGTCCACAGACCGTAGGTTGAACTGAAACTTCCAACAATTTTTCGTGGAAGAATGATTTGACATGTTTTCACTGTTCATAATGCCGAAAAGGAGGACATTTGGGCATTTTTTAGCGTTCTTGGAGGACAAATTATTTTTTTGTTAAAAAGGACATATGGTAAGCCTAGCATAAAGTCATAGCGCGAAGAAAAACATTATGATCTCTAACTTAGCTCACTTGATCTGACGTTCCAGCTGAAGCTGCTGTTGTATTCACCTCAAATCAAATTTGCTATTGTCATAGCTTTCCATAACCGGACACATAAGCGAGTACGCTAAGTCTACATACACAGCCATAATAACATTTCCATAACCCAGTCATATTGGACGAAGGCCACAGCTGCGCACTCCCGCCAAATCTTCACAAGTAAAAAAAATTCGAGCCTCACAACCACCAAAGATGGATTAATTACAATTATTAAAATTTTCAGCTGCATTACGATTAATTACAAAATTTTCAGTGCAAAACTGAAGGTAGGCCTACTGCCTTGCTTACACTGCTGATGATGACAGCTGAATCTACGCTGTCGAAACGTTCAGTTTTAAGGTTTTCCGTGGCTTTATTTTTCCTTCTTAAGCTACTTTGTTTTAAAAAACCCAAATCACAAATACTCTGAAAGGTGTTATTTATCGTACTTTGTGGACCATAAGGCACACTGTCAATAAATTGCTTTGATGATTTTTCTTTTGATAGACGAAACAAGTATCCGGTTCTCAATAAAACTCGTCAAACAAAAAAACAATATTTTAATGGAGGCATAAATTACTACCTGATCTATACATCAGGCCTACGATTAATTTTTGACAAAATATTGAAGGTGCTCCCTATCGACATCACAATTACATCTGTGTTGCACGGTAATCACAATTACATTTGCGTTGAATCTCAACATCAGTACTTGTGAAAAGCTGTTGATGGAACAATAGCGGAAACAAGATACGAACAAAGGCAGGGTATGAAACGCTTTGTAGTTTGGCTAACAATTTTTAAAATTACTTTGGCACATACAATTACTTAATTACAATTATTACCACAATTACTTTCAAAAGTGTAACAAATTTTATTCAATTACTAATTGATCCAACTCTCGGTGAACACAATAATTTCAGTTGTGGAGTATTTTACTCTGAATCGGTTTGCCGCTGTTATATTTACTTGAACTGCGGTTTTTTTGTTGATTTGTTTACTACACTTCAGCGCTGGACATTTAATCTGCGCCACCGTATTAAAAAGCATGAAGTAACAAAACAAACAATTTTCCAAAACGAAATATGTTTATTGCGAAATGTGTCACACAAAGCAAGGAAAAATACAAAAAGGTAAAGAACAATTTACCGCGGACCAATTCTTGACGCATTGGCTACAAAGCTACGCATGGCAGTTGTACAATGATGAGATTCAGTAGAAAGTTTCAAGATGTAGATCGAAAATGATCGTCATCACATGTTGAATAGATATGACCTTCATTACTGAGAAAATCTAAAGCTTGCCTAAAAAATAACAATGTGGTTCAGGTTGTTTAAGGAAAATGCCAAGTACCCAAAATAGACCAATAAAGACCCCCCCAAAAATCATATTTGTCCATAATTTTCCCAATTCTACTAGAGACTCGAGTATCATTTTGGGCGACAGGAACCTTAAATAAAAACTACTCAAAAAACGATTATCACCTCAATATCGAGTCTGCTCGTTTGTTTGATTTCTATCCCCCGCAATGAGAAAGCGATCGAGGCACTATAACTAGCGGTCTTAGGAGTGACCGGTCACCTAAAAGATGGGGAAAGCCCGCTAACGCCAACAGCGAACTTGCCCGCTTGTTCTCCACTTGTTTAGCGCTGAGCGTCAAGCAGGAAAGCTGTGAATACCAATTTTCAAGTCGCCAGACTAGGAATCAAACCAGCGTCTAGTGGTCCAGAGGCAGACGCTCTATCCACTAAGCCACGTGATCGCTTTCGGTAAGCATTTATTCGCATAGAAACAAGCTTACTTGATTTGATTTATATTTAAGTTTTTCAGAGTGCTTCGTATCTCATTGACATGCATTCCCGATTCTCCTTGGTATGATTCAATCAACCTCCACACCTGCACAATAAATGGAGCTTTCTGAGCATCCACGGCGAAACAACTCCGAAACAATCACATACCGGTAGTTTTACTATATTTCTAACATATAAAAGTGAAAATAAAAAGTAGTTCTTATGCCAATTTATACAGTCCAACTACACCATGCACATTTGCCATTTTAAGCGCTTCCGCACTAACGCATCTCCTTTTCTATCTTTATTACTTCAGTTTGTCAAAGCGTAAGATGGTCGTTCCAACGAAGGTAGTGATGAAACAAAAGTTGGAGTCTGGAAAGTCTAAGCTTCCAAGCTTAAAATGAGCTTAGAGTAGGCTAGACTTCGAGCCAGCCAAAATTCTTCACCTGAGCTTGCACTGAATCCATTCCCATGTTCATAACGTCAGATTGGTTGAAATTCATCGAGCTATTGTGAGGATTAAATCCAGCGTCACCAGACATAACCACCTGCATAAAAACAAAGTGACACTAGCACCAAGGATTGCATAAACAATCAACATCCTTGTTGAACACAAAAGCTTCAATGGAAAAATGTAGTTTCTCAGGCGTCGTTAAGAATGACTGCCACTCTGGAAAATCCAAGGAAGGACTATTCCTAGTGACCGACTCACTTTCTGGTTGATAGACGCAAATTGTGAGCTGATATAATCAAGTTATTATCACATCTTAAATGTGGTACCACCAGCACAAGACTGCGCGAAAATCCGACGGGACTGATACGCCGAGTTGCCCCACGCCAAGTTCGCCACGCCGACTGTTAGCACACCCGTAAAATCCACACATGCAGCAGTGTAGATACGATACTACAGAGCAGGGGTTCTTAACCGGGGGGGGGGGATTTACCCCCTGGGGTAAATTCTGCCCACCGAGGGGGTAATTTTTCTGAAGTATAAACTAAAACAAACTCCAATTTTTAGTATTAAAAAGGCGAAAGTGTTGCACTGGAGGTAAATTATATATTTTTTAATGAGCAGGGGTAAAGATTACAAAAAAGGTTAAGAATCCCTGCTATAGAGCGACCTACTTTGATACAATAGCTTGCGAGATGCAAATTAGTTCCAAAATTTTGCTACAGCGGCCTTTGAATCAACGTTTAAAACACAGCAACTAAGCCAAACCCTAACCATCGTCAATTTTATTCAATGCTATTTGAACAGAACTGACCGAAACACCTCTTTTTTTAAATGTTTCAATTTGTTCCGGCTCTCATATTAAATCAAAAAATCAAATCTTCATTATACTCGCCGTATTACGCCGAAGCGTGTAACGAGTTGCGGGGCCCATTTCCGCGGCTTAGCGCCTGGGCAACACAGCTCCGAAGAAACGTCGCAACGGTGGCAAGTCGTTGGCGACACTGTGTCGATTTGACCGGCCCGGGAATCGAACCCCAGACCTCCCGCACCGATAGCGTGCGCTTTGCAACTGAGCTAACGGCCGGTCATATTAATAATATATAACGGCTCTCATATTAATAATATATAAATCAAGATCACCACTACGTCTAATATTTTCAAAATTGTACCAAACCTTACTTTATTTGAATTGTTCTTCATTGCCCTCTTAAATTCTCTAAACTTTATGCACTCCAAGGGATGAGCCATTATGGCGTTGGCATCTTCAATCTCAGACAGGTCTACGGCGTTCAATGTAATATTTTTCTAAAAAGAACGTCCCGAAATTACCAACCAATTCTTAGTTGCTTCACACCAATATGTTTGAACTAACACAAGAGGAATGAATGTTAATTTCACAATAAAAAATGCATAAAACAAAGCGGAAAGGAAGACCAATCAGACACGGTCGTGCAGATACTAGTCACTACCGGTACCATTCGAAACTTTTCCTTTTATAGACGCGGTAATTCAGACGCTTTCATTTCAAGACTGTTCCTCTTATAATTACGTACGAAGTCTAAAAATCTAGAGCCATTTCCAATCGATAAACACCAATTGCAACAATTAACACTACAAAATAAACGAAGTAGCAGCATTAATAACTAAGTACACTTCAATTTACTAGCAGATTTGCAGCAAAAATAGATTTCGACAAAATTACCTGAAAACTTCTAACTTTTGCAACTACTTGGACAAGAGTTCCTTCTTCATATATCTTTGCCTTTTTCTTCATCCTCATTGAATCGTCATCGCTTTCTAGCGAGGCCCTACAAAAATATCATAATAGATACAAGAAAATACCAATCAGATAACTGAAAAGATAGAGCGCCTGCCTATGAAGCGATAGATTCGAGGTTAAACCGTTATAGCATAGAAATCCACAGCTTTCCTGCTTGATGTTTAGCGTTAGAGGGTCAGTGTGGAGCACGCACCGGCAAGTTTACTTGAGAAAGACACTTAACGGAGTTTCATTTCCTACCGTTACGTGGTAGACAGGTTGCCGGCCACTTTTAAGCGAGTTTATCATAGCGCCTCGGTCGCTTCAACAGAAAAAGATAATAAAATGCTTTCGTTAAAAAACTAATGACAAAGGGTTTCAGCATGCTCTACTGCAACTAATTGCTTCCATAAATTCAACGACTTTACGAAAAATAAGAGTCAACAGGTCGCTCGTAAAATTAATCCTTTCTATACAAGGCAAACGATTTCGGTGCAACAAACCCCATGCGAACACGGACAACTGACCGCCAAAAACAGCTTCGTGCGCTATATAATTTGACAAGGCTCGAAAACAGGTTCACAGCGGGGAGTAACAGGGCTGCAAAACAATCACAGCTTCGTGCGAGGTATAATTTGACCGGGCAATTGCATCCTGGGCAAATTTTTCAATCAATTCCGATGTTTAAATCAGAGTTTAAAAATCGAAATCCGAAGCCTCAATTTTAGGGTTAGGTTCGGTTTGGGTTAAGTTCGGTAAGGGCTAGGTTCGGTGAGGGTTAGGTTAGTTAAAGAGTTCTGATCGGGTTAGGTTTGGTTAGTTGAGTAAGGTTCGGTTAGAGTTAGGTGCGATTAAGGATAGGGGACGGGTTATGCTCGGTCAGGTTTAGGATTTGTTGCAGTTCCTCTTGACGAAAGTTCTTGCTAATTAGGCGTTTTTGGCGGTCAGTTGTGCACCGACACCCATGGGGCAATTCGTTGCCTTATGAATCGAACGCTAGAATAACCAAAGAGCAAAGCATCGAAGTTGGCGTTTCTTATGATAATTTGCCCAATAAAAACATTGGATTCTGAATTGAAGATATGCTCAGGACTTAATAATACATAACACAAGAAGTAGCATGTTTATCAAAATTGTCGTCATCAGTACTCGATGTAAGCTTGCCAAGTTACAAAAATGAAACATACCATTGTTTAACCGTTGCAAATCCAGTAGTATCATCGACTTTATAAGTTGTGCAAGTTTGACTTCTTTCTACGCTAATGATTGTACCAACCATCACAACTTGACGAACTTCGGTATCACAAAACCTAAACTCCGATCCATCTTGTTTTATTTGCTGGAGGTGACTGGCCATTATTGGGATCACGTATTGCGAGATTGGTTTCTACAATCACAAAGATATACACTGTATTGTACCACCTAAATTTCAAAATTTTGATAATAAAGCACCCCAAAATTGAACTGATGCTACAAGAGATGTATCCGCGAAATAAGAGAAATGATAAGATATCTTCTTTTCACAAAAACTTTCAATAGCTGCAACAATTCTTGTTACGAACAAAAACACCACTTCATTAATAGCTTGAAAAGGGATTGTTTGGAAGTAAAAACTTAAAAAAAAAGCAGTACAGCATCAAAAAACCTTTTCTATTTAGTACCTATAGTGTATCTTATTAGTTCCTTTCTCAAAAATTTTAGGATGGCTTCTAACCTTAAATACGTGAGTTGTGGTTTGTCCTACTGCGAGCAAGCATGTAATTTACTCCGAACATGAAATAATGCAGGCTTAATTATTATCGATGACTACAATAGAACACAATTAAAAAATTATATCATATATAATAGATTTTTAGAGCAGCTTAGAGCGACACAGATAGCGATTGGTTTCTTACAATACTAGTCACTTTCTTGCTGCAAGACTTAATCTAGTACAGTACCTTGTCCATGGCCATACCCCCTCCTCCAGGAGAAGAAAATTCCCCTCCACCAGGTTGGAAGCCACCATCCTCAAAACCTCCAAAATCTAAAACGATAACTTATCAATTCGAAAACAAGGACCACAATACGGAAACAAGAAAGCTCCAGTTCAGTCAGAACTTCGCAGAATAAGTCCAGTGCCGATGAATGATCGCTTTGTCAGCGATAAGACCATGAGGTACCACGCTCAGGTTACAGATCCCATGTGGCGAGTTTGATTCCTGGCTGAAGTCGACATGTACACTTGGTGGTTGCTGAATGAAAGAGTGCAGACTTCCTCCAGTGTAATTAATTTCTCTGTTTAATAAATTCAATATAACCACAATTTCCCTTAAAAGAAAGCTTTTTGCTTCAAGCAAGTTTGGATACCTTTAAAAAAGAAATTTATTAAATGAACCACGATGCATCACTTTATTAAATCTATCATTGGAAAAGTGACCAACTAGCTGCAAACACAGTAGCAGTAATAAAGTACGGCACCACCTACCCTGCATTGGTCCTGGGTTGTGAAACATTTTATTTGTAAAACAGTTATTTACAGAAACCAGGAATTTGCAAAGTCCAATACCTAAGCTTTTTCCTAAAATTATCAGTAAAAATGTTGCAACAAAGCTACAGAAAAAGTTGTATTGCCAGATTTGAAATTTAGTAAATGCAGGAAAAACAAACAGTTTCAGACCCCAAATTACCACGAATAAAACAAACAATACGCTGACAGTAAGATCAAATTAAACCTTCATTGCATTAGCGGTATTATGCCGAAGTGTATAACGAGTGGCGGGGCCCATTTCCATGGCTTAGCGCCTGGGCAACACAGGTCTGAAGAAACATCATGATGGTGGTGAGCCCTTACTCGTTGGCGACAGGTGTGTTTAATATGACCAGCTCAGAAATCAAACCTCAGACCTACCACGCCAATAACCATGTCTTTAACCGATATTCACAATATTTACTCCACAGAGTGACAAAAAATAAGTCCCTTGACATAAAATGTTTCCACATTAAACATTACAGGACGTCTGAATGCTTTTAAAATGATAAAAGCAATTGACAAAATGAACAAAGCAACTTAAATCATTTTTTCATGGGTGACCATCATTTGGAACAAACGTTTCGTTTAAATAACACCTTCAAAACTAATAATTTTTAATTATACATTGCTTAACTCCATTTTTACACAAACTATGACATTTTCTGTTCAAATCAATTGAATAAATTCAGATAAACATGACCATTTTGGTATGCTACATATAAAAAATAAGAAGTGACTCTTCTTACGGGCCCGTAACGTTTGTCTTTTTGGTCTATTTTACTCCTTTGTCACGTTCTGGTACAACCGGGGAGAGCGTGAAGGGATATTAAAATAAACCAAAGAGACAAATGTTACGGTCACACAACCTTAGACGCTGAAAAATAATTGGCATCATAAGCTGTTTTGACTAAGCAATCAATCAATGAAGGGTTCATAAACTTGCTAAATAAATAAGCTGAAGTTAAAACTTACGGTAAACATTTTAAATCAGTGATTAATTGCAATGGCAAGCAAAATTGTAGCAACTCTACTGACAACATGCTGAGTTGCTTGAAGTTACATTTACTATTTCTAAACACTTCTAAGCTTTGTGTAATGATAAATTAGGCAGTGGAACACGAAAAAAGCTGAAGAAACCAAGCTTTACCAAAACTTTTCTCAAACCCAAATTTTCGAAATGAAGACAAAAGCAATCAAAAATTGGCAGTGTCTAGAGCACTGGCCCGGTTTCCATTATCAAAACGCTGCTGCACCGGACAGCTTGTTTATTTTCTTACATGACGATGGTGTCATGCTGGTATGAAGTCATGAGCAGTAACTTGAAACATCGAATTAGAGGTATTAGAGTACAATTAGGGGGGGATTGGGGATAGGGATGAGGCCCAAAGTTAATGTAACTTAGGGGTTGGTGTGTACAAAGAGCAATTTCAAAAGAAAAAGGCTGCCGCTTCTCTAGACACTGCCTTAAAACCAGTATATAAAAAGGCAGCTTTTACTATTGCTCATTCACCATCAATCAGAGATTGCTAGTTGCTAAAAAACAACTGGAAATCAAACCAAGAGTTGGGTAGGAATTGAAACATTACAAAGTTTTTTGGTCTCAGATTGTTAATTCACAAATCATCATCGTCATCAGGTAATCCAACATTTTGAGCAACTTTTAGTTCATCTTCATATTTTTTCATCAAACCTTCATCAATTGTAACTTCAGGTGGCATAAGAGCAGGAGCAGCTACAAATTCAAGATTAGGATCTCCTACAAGCTTCCGTGCAATCCACAAAAATGGTTTTTCAAAGTTATAATTAGACTTGGCAGAAATATCATAATACTGAAGGTTTTTCTTTCGATGAAAATTAATAGCCTTTGCTTTCACTTTTCTGTCTTTAATATCAACTTTATTTCCTACTAACACAATAGGTATGTCAGTGCATACTCGCACAAGATCTCGATGCCAATTCGGAACATTTTTGTATGTAACCCGAGATGTCACATCAAACATTATGATAGCACATTGACCTTGAATGTAATAACCATCTCGCAAACCTCCGAATTTCTCTTGCCCAGCTGTATCCCATACATTGAAACATATGGACCCACGATTGGTCTGGAACTTAATAGGACGAACTTCTACACCAAGTGTGGCAACATATTTCTTTTCAAACTCTCCGGTAATGTGCCGTTTCACAAAGGTGGTTTTACCAACACCACCATCACCAACCAACACAAGCTTGAAAGTAGGAATATCTTCTGCACCAGTAGTCATGGTTGAATTTTTAGTAAAAGCAACTAGCAAATAATTTGCTACCACAAACACTCACAGCACAACACCACCAAACTCTGCCTATAAAAACAATTGTGAAAAATAATACTGGTATATACTTTGATAGACCTATACAGTACATATATAGACAGGCATATCGGTATTACTCACTGATAATAATCAGCAAACCATGCTGTTGCCTGTTTATGCCGACCCCACCTGTCACACAGTACCGGCAGTCTACCAACTACCACTTTAACTGGTTTGGGCACAGTTTGTCATTAGGAACTTTCTAAGCTTGGTTCAGAAACCTTAAGCTACCTTGAAACAGTAGTCTCATCTACTATAGCAGTGGTTCTGAAATTTGTGGGAGGTATCGAACTCAGCAAGTGTCATGCAGGCATAAACCAAACCCTTATTTATAACCAGGAGCGGATCCAGAAGATTTTGGTAAGGGGGATACAGTTTTGAAAAGAGGTTGAATGTTAGCTAAGCACACAACGTTAGATGTTTAGACCCAAAAAGGGCATAAGCTCCTTGAAAATGTGTATCATGTCAGAGGCATATTCTGAATTTTTTAACGAATAGGGTGGGGAGTGGCACTAAGTTTTTACACTCCTCACAGCGTGAACATCGAAAAAAAGATAAATTCTGCCAAAGGGCAAAATCTTGCGCGCTACACTACTCTCACACATGAAAGAAAATATGAAGGTGTAAATTGATTTGTTGTCAATTTGATGTACGCGACGGCATTTAAGTTTCTTTTGTCTGCTGGCCCATAGGGCAAGAGCAAAACAAAATCAACTTGCCCACTATAATTTCAACTGGCCACCGGCCCGCGAGCAAGCGTTAGTTTTGAACCCTGTAAAGCATAGTTTTTCTGGCACAGTTAAATTGAAGCAAATTGAGGAACAATAATATGGCACTAGGAGGCTCTGGGGGTATACTAATTTGGAAAATTTCGATTCCGTACCAGTACCAGTAATTGCCATTTCAGCGCTTTTTGAAAATTTTGTAAGATCTGATTCTTATTCAATGAAGCAAAACTACGATAACAAAACATGACTTCCACACAGAAATACTACAGTAATTTACTGGTAGTACAACTTTACACTTTTTTGTGTATGCTATTTAGTCAGGATATATGGGGGTAATTCAGAGCATTTTTTCAGTTTTCAATTCCTCTCAACAAGGTCTTTTACCCAAGGCTTATCCTTACCAAAACGACCCTCCAATTAAATTTCAAATCAATATTGATGGTCACTATCTAAATTCGCAAAATAATGTAAAATACCTTGGAATTTATATAGATCACCATCTAAACTTTAAATTTCATACTGAAAAGACTAATTCACAGATTGCAAGAGCTACCGAGAAACTTTGGAGAGTTAGAAAATATCTTTCAGCCAAGAAGATGCTGTGTTTATACTATACTTTAGTACAACCACATCTTCTTTATGGTTTAACTGTCTGGGGCTCCACATCACCTACTAGCTAACAAAAACAGTTACAACTTCTTCAAAACAATGCTGTGAGAGCAATAGTTGAGCGTCGCAAATGTGATCACATTTCCTTATCATATAAAAATTTAAACATATTGAAATTTCATGTCTGCAAACTAGAAATAGCGATTCTCATGTATTTGTATGAAAAATCTCACCTTCCAACTACTTTTAATAATAAGTTTATTAAACCTTCTGAAGTTATCAATATACAACAAGAAGTAATCAAGAGCTAAAATATTATATTCCCAGATTTCGTTTGGTAAGGTTTCAAAAATCTTTCACTTATATCGGTGTAAAAATTTGGAATAACATTGAGAAAAAATTAAAACAGCTTTCTCACTTTAAATTTCGAAATGCCTATAAAGCGATATTAAGTGATGCATATAACACATAAGCTCAGTAGAAGCTTTTGGTACAGTCCGATTGCTTTATATATTCATTTTTTCTTTTTCTTCATTTTTTTCTCTTTTCATTGTAATAAAAAATAATAGTAAACAAATGTATAAGTTTTATAATTATCTTTTGTGGAGCTGTTTGACTCGAAGACCTATTGGTCCCTTCGCAGCTTCTGTACCTTGATTTTTTAACATAGATGTGTGCTCATTTAGTCATTTATTTATTTTTTCCTATCTTATTTCCTTTGTTATCGTTATGATTTAATCCATGCTTTTGACCTAATTTTTACAATTAACGACCCAAAAAATAAAAATTATTGACCAATAATGAGCTTTCAAACCCTTGAAAAACAGTGTTTTCATCAAAAATTACCAGTGAAAAAAACATAACTAAATTCATATTTTTTATTAAAGACTAGTTAAACTGAAAATGAATGGATTTTTAAATGTTATAAAAAAAGTTCAGGGTATGCAAAAGCGTAAACGCCACTTCAAAATTTGGTTTGTGAACAGAAAAAAATGCAATTGTGTGACTACGCAGTACGCACTGGCTGTAATGCGACAGCTTCACCTTGATCAGTAACTAAATCAGCTTTGCGTCCAATGACGACACAGCCAATGCGAAGTCAAGGGGAATTTTTTGCATTTTAGGTATCTGTTTACATCACGAACTGAATTTTGAAATCGCATTTCAAAATCGGTTCACAAATGTAACATTTTAGTCTATATACAGATATAGACTCAGTGTTGGGCACGACAAACCTTTTAATACTAAAGCAATCACGATAATCAACATTTTTAAAAAAGCCATGGGTGACAATAATAATTGATAAATCTTAATTTCCTAAAGCGGTATTGGTAATCGATAAATTATCGCTGATAAATTTTTCCGACAAATGTTGCGATAAATTTTAAAGTGTTTGACGAAGTTTTTTTGTTTTAAAAGTCAAATTGCAAAAATGTTTTTCCAGATTTTCAAGAAAAGAGTGGGTTCACAGACTCTGCCGTAGAAATGGCATGGGCTGCTAAGAGACCTGTCAACAAGCTGTAAGCTGGTCTTTTTAGTGGTCCGCTAACAACCCAGTTCTATCTTTTGTTTCTAATTGGGCCGCAGATGAGCCTCTACCAATTTTTGAATTCCCTTTCAACTTTTAGTTTTCTTTGAAATGTGGCAGAAGGTTCATAAAAGAATGGGCTTTGGGCAGGTCAGGCTTTATTTTGGGGATGATTTGCTGGATCAGAATTAGTCTATCGCTATTGGGCAGGAGGTTCCGGGCCATGGGCGGTCCAGGCAGCAAAAAAGTTGGCCTGTGCGTGAGCATTAATGCCATGGCATTAAACAAAACACAGAGCGATTTTTTAAATTGCAAGTAGACTTTATGGACATCGTGTATTTTGCCATAATATTAACTGACTAATTTTGAACACTGTGAGCATAAAGAATTGTTTATCGCAATAATTTATTGGCGATAACAAAATATACTACAAAAGCGATATCGATATAATAATCGATAAATCAAAAATATTTTGAGCGATAACGATAAATCTGTAATAAATTCGACTATCGCCTATAAATTACCGATAACTTGATAAATACCCATTTTTGTACAGACTACTGTCCGGAATTACCCCATGTCCAAAAGGGTAACAACTAGTATCAGCCCCCAGGTTCTGTTAGGGTTAGGTGTGGTTAGGATTAGATTCAGTAAGGGTTAGGGTTGTATACAAGTAAGCCGAACCCTAACTAAACTAAACCCTAACCGAACCTAATCCTAATCGAATCTGGAGGCAGATACTAGACCTTACCCATCCAAAATTACACCCATATACGAGATACATTCTGGTAAACTGCGTGGTTGCCAGTAACTTCGCCACACTTTCATACATCGAAAATTTACATTGCCTACACCGAAACAAGACTTTAAATTCCCGGTTGTCGTAAAAAGTTTATCGGGCTTTTCCAATCAAATTTATTAAGGTAACATCGTCACATAGTAACTTCGCCACATAATCAAAACTGTTGAGGAAGATGTGGGGAGAGTGCATGGGGTGAGTGGGGAAGTGTGTTGGGGTGTAGGGGGAGGTAAGGGGAGCTGTGGGAAAAGGTATGGGGGGTGCGGGGGAAAGGTGTAGGGAAATTTCTAGGGGTGTGGGGGAGATAAGGAAAGATGTGAGGGGAGTGGAGAAGTGTGGTAGAGTGTATGGGGTGAGTGGGGAGGGGTGTGGGAGAGTGTATGGGGAGAGGAAGTGTGTTGGAGTGTGGGGAAAGGATGTGGTGAGAGGAATGGGGGAGGTGTAGGAAAATGTGTTAGGGTGTGGGACCCCAACAAACTTTCCCACATCTCCTTCCTCATCTCACCTTTCCCTACATCTCCCCCACACCCCAACACACTTTCCTACACCTCCCTCTCATACCTCTTCCCACATCTCGCCCCACACCCCAACACATTTTCCTACTATTTCCACATCTCCCCTCACCTTCTCAAAGTGTGGCGAAGTTACCATGTGACGAAGTTTCTGTGGCGAAGTTACTGTGGTGAAGTTACCATATGGCGAAGTTACTGGCAACCAACTGCATAGGCCTAGTCTAGACTATTTGTGAAAACTTATTTTCATCTTGGCCAAATCCCTGCTACAGTCTCGCCAAGCTCCTGGGGTTAGGTCGAACTCAGCTTAATATAGCGGTACATACAGTCTGGGACAGTGTTCCCTCTAGGATTTTGACTAGTGCGAATTTGCCCAAATGATAAATTCATTGAAATTTTTGCCCAAAGATTTCACTACTTTAAGGACCTCTTTTACAAATTTTTTGCATCAAATTTGCTTTTCCAAGATACAAGCTACACAGCTACAGTTTTGGATTAAAATATTCAAGTTTTTTGTTTAAGTTTTTCAGTTTTGCATTTTATAATACTACTGGTAATTTCTGGTTCAAAATTAGTAATATTTGCCCAAAAATTTCGCATTTTTCTCAAATTTCTTACTCTAGAGCAGTGGTTCTTAACATCTTATATTAAGCTACCCACTTTGCAATCTGACATAACCAAATTACCGTACCCACTTCCAACATTACGAGTCATTAAACACACATAAATGCAATTGCACATCAGGTGAAGGGCAATAAGACACAGATGCCCAAATTATTCGCTCAAAATTACTGGTAAGTGAAGAGCAAAAAAAAGGTCTTAAGTCTGCAGATGTCCAAATTTCTGCCCAAAATCAAGTGAAGAGCAAAAAAAAGGTCATCACGTCCGCAGATGTCCAAATTTCCGCCCTAAATCAATTGAAGAGCAAAAAAAGGTCATAGATGTCCAAATCGCAACCCCCAGGTTGAGAACTACTGGTTTATGACCTATCATGAACTGTTGTGTTCCAAAACTTCAAATTACCCACCTGAAATCCTCATACTCCCCACTAGGCCTAGTGGGTAATTACCCACAGGTTAAGAACCTCTGCTCTAGAGGGAACACTGTTCTGCGATAGGTTATAGGCTAGTCTCCAGCCATAATTCTGTTTTTACTATTCATGGTGGCCTACACTGCTACCGGTAATTAAACTAGACTAACAGACTAAGCCTACAATTAACCCATTCCCACATTCTGACGCTGAAAGTATATAGCATATCTAAAATACAGACAACATTTGGCTATTTCGCGGATTTAACAGGCACTTCTATAAATTACAGATTACACAATACCAATCAATCAAAAGTTTTTAGATCTACCGGTATTCTTGAAGATGCAAAATTAAAGACTCAAACATTCTAGCTTATCGGTAACCTAGTCTACACTGTAGAGGGTACCAGTAACTTGTAGTAGCCTAGCTTATACCATACCCTAGTAAAAACACTTTGTAATGTCCCGTACTTCCGTAGTCTACTTGACTGCACTATCCTTGTCCTCATTTCATGCAAAATTATGAACCCTGAACCATGGAAGTGGGGAACACTTGCAATTTGCAAAATCAGCAGCTGGCATCGCCTCTCATTCCCGCCAAAACGTTTACATCAGTGATTTAGTTGGTGTCCTCAAAATCCGTCAGTTGGTAGCAGTGTTTTATTCAACATAGGGGAGACCGGGATACAGTGAATCACAAATTTTTATTTTTGTATTTATTCAAATATCGTCAGGCATAGCCAAATATATATTTGGTGATACAACTACACCTGATGTAAGTTATATTTGACTGAAGAGAATAGACTTTATCTTTTTTGACTGTTGAGTAATCTTACCTTAATGATAAAAAAAAATTGATTCAGCGTGGACCAGTTAAAGAAGCAATTTCTTCTTAACACATAAATTGTTTGTACGCAGTTAAGTCAACAGGAAATGAAAGCTGCCTCCCAGCCCTTGCAGTTCCTCCAGAACTCTGCGGACAGGGAAGTTGAAGAACCACATTACTGTTTGCGACATCACATACGTCCGCCACATTAGGAAAAGTAAAACCACCCCATCCTGACCTTCTTAGGAACTTTACTTCGTATTCCTCTTCAACATCAGTAAAGTAAATCAAAGCCGCCAATGATTCACTGAGGCATAATTCACCGTGCACCACTTACAGATTAGTAACAAAAATAAATGAAACATGACTAGTTCAGTTTAGTTTATTTGACTGCGAAAAAGACTATAAAGTCATCAAGTCAGCTGACATGTAAACAAAACAGACTATCTGAAACAGATTTAGCTTCAAGTTCGCTTCGCATCTATCTACACTTGCAACTGTAATTTTCCATAAATATAACCTTCCACAAGTTTCACGATATTTTGAGATCTAATAAAAAATGTCCTACCGCCTATTTTTGCTTTTTACCAGCAAAATCAGTTTATCTGTTCAAGCACGTGAAACTCTACGTTTCGCTGGCTGACTTTTTTTGTGTGAAAAAGAAGCATGCTTACTGTCACACAACAGATATATGGGGATAAGTCCGGAATTACCCCCATACATCCTGCTTACTGTCACACAACATTTTACGAACTGGGTCGGGTGATTCAATGTGCTCTGTGATTCATTCTTTCACTGTACCCCGGTCTCCCCTATCGCTCGACTAGAAGCTCATTTCAAAGCGTTTGCTTACTTTACAATATTATCGCTGAATTGGGAGTTTCATCTAATTTGTAGTAAATTAAGTGAATTAAGGGTTATTATCGCTAAAATACTTTCAACGAATTTATTTTAGCTTAAAACTTAATGATAATGATTAAAACTTGGTGTTTAGCATCTGGTTTAACATGCATGCTTTTTACCTTTCAGCAACCATTTTCCACCTGTTGTTGCCACTTGAGCGTGAGCGCATAGCGCAGGGCCTCCGAAAGTTAGCTTTAGAACTCGCTGTCTCTTCGTCAAGGGACTCCTCCGGGGCCGTAGCCATGGGAGTCTAAGCCCCCCAAAATTTATTTTAGCTCCCCAAAACTGTTCATGTCGAATTTATTTTAGCCCCCCAAAACTATTTAAACCATTTACTTTGCCCCCCAAAACTATTTGTAAGCGTAGAGCACATGCATTATAAAAGGTGATCAGGTTGAGCATTGAACCCGCGAAACCAGCTTTTGAACCAAACGTGACAACCACTCGGCCATCTCTGTGTACTTTGCGACCTGGTTCGTTGCACGAATTAATACTATCTTTACACTTCACTCCTCACATAATATTCGTATCGGAATAGCGCATCAAAAACCAAATCTTAGCCAGTTTATCTCCACCAAACTACAGCTTTGTTCACGTCGACTCGATCACTAACTCGGGCGGAGTTGCCGCATACATTCACAAGAATCTTGATTGCGAAATTTGTGACAAACAACACGTTCTATGCAATGCAGAATGTCATTGGCTGAGAACACGTCATTCTACTTCAAAATTAACATTGGGCGTTATCTACCGTCATCCCAAATCATCACCTGCACAAGATTTTATTAATGATCTTGCTCAGTGCTTGGATTCTATGAACAAAAGCGGAGAGATCTGTTATATACTCGGTGATTTAAACATCGACATAAACCCTAGCTCCAAAAACTTATCCTCCTCCGCTAAAGATTACACCACTATGTTATTAAGTAGCCTAGTGGTGCCAACTCCTTAGTCATCAAATCAACCAGAATAACCGGCAAAACTGCCACAATAATAGACCATATTGTTACTAATGCTTTTAAACACCAAATTTCTCCGGGAATCTTAAATTACTGCGATATTAGTGATCACTACCCCAGAGCCAAAGCAGCTCAACTTTGGAGCCCCCCCCAATATCCTTTCAAGGACCCCTCTACTAAGCTTTTGACATAAATTGTTTTAGGTTTTTCCAGGAGTAATAGGTCGGTGTCTCACCACAATGTGAATAGTGTAGTAAAACATACGCGTTGTCACTGTGAAAAAATTAAAGGTGTAATTTTAAGACAAGTTTGTTACACCCATTTATCTATTTTCCCTTAAAATCGTCAAGCTAGAGCGCACTTTTTTGTTCGCAGATCATAATCTGGAGATCGGGCGTATTAACTTTCGATTGACAACATGGCCAGTAAAGAGCCAATCGGATGGCCGAGTGGATAACGTCTGTTTCTAGATCGGTAGACTCAGGGATTGATTCCCAGTCGAGTCAATCCAATGACTAAAAAATTGGTATTTACAGCTTCCCTAATAGACAGTAGGCATTCAGCATTAAAGGGATAGAGTAAAGACGTTAATTTCGCTTGTGGTGCCGTTGGGAAAAACATTTAACGGAATTCGCCCATCTAAGTGTGGAAGACAGATGGCCGGCAACTTCTAAGCGAGCTCGTCTAGCGCCCCATTACTTTCTGTGATAGGTGGATAAAAATGCCAACAAACGAAAAGTAAAAAGATAGTCTGCTGTTTGCCGTATTAGATCTATTAAACCAGGGTTTCTCAACCTGGGGGTCGCAAAGGTCTTTTCAGGGGGGTCGTAAATTAAGCACGATATTTAAAAAGGAACGATAGCGAAGAATTTTAAAACTGAAATATAATAGAATCTGAGCCCAAAAAATCCCATTGAACGCAATTTGCAAAGCAAAATTTAATTTTTGAATTGATGCAACTTTGGGTTTTTAAGACAATTTGGGGCTATTTTTGGCTGTGTGGCCCCCCAATTGGGGGTTTTGGGGGGCGGCTCCTACGGCTCTACACTACCCAATAATTTGCAAAATTAGTGCTCCACCAATTGTCAAAAAAGCAAACGAGCCAATCGTTCTCTATCGTGATAAATCGAAATTGGACATTGATTTGTTTAATTTTGATCTCAGCGTAGCATTGCAAGAATATTTTAGCAGTTTATCTGCGATCTCGATCAAAAATTACAATTCTATCTTTAATGGTTTTGTGCAAGTAGTATCTTGTAAAAATAAGAGTTCTAATAATCCCAGTAATAGTAATAACTGTAGCTACAAATCGCAGCTGCAAGAAAAACCGGAAAATTTCAATAACTTTTGTTGCTCAATCGGTAAAGATCTTGCTCAAAAAATCTCAACTTTATCATCTAATCGTTTTAAATCCTCCCTAAAAAATCGTGTTTCATCATCGATATTTTTAGAACCGCCGAACATCAGCGAAATTGTAGCTTTGATGCAAACTCTTGACGTGAAGAAAGCTGTAAGGCACGATAATATTCCAGCTTTCTTTATCAAAGTGTCAAAATTTGTTATAGCTCCCTACCTTAACATCCTAATTGATTTTGCCTTCTGCAACGGGATATTCCATGGTAGCTGTAAAACTACAAAAGTCATTCCTATTCTTGAATCTGGTAATGTAAATGACCTCAATAACTATCGTCTCATATCCATTTTAACTTGTCTTTCGAGAATATTCAAAAAGCCTCTGCATAAGCGCCTCAGCAAGTTTCTGAACAAAAACAATCTAGGCTAATCATTCTCACCCAGTACAGATATCAAACCAATTTTTTCACTTCATATGCCATTTTAGACATTATTACTCACGCATATGATAATATCAACAACAACCAATTCACTGGCCTATTTTTTCTGGACCTCAAAAAAGCATTCGATACTGTCAACCACAAAGTTCTTGAATATAAACTAAATCATTATAGTATTCGTGGAAGCGTTCTCAATTTAATACTGTCGTTTCTTGAAAGATATCAATATGTTCTTATCAATGGGATTAATTCGACAACCAAGTCAAACCCTTAATATGGTGTCTCCCAAGGCTCTACTCTTGGCCCTTATTTTTCCTTTTATGCGTTAATGATATGCCAAATGCCACTCAATCAACCCCAAGATTATTTGCGGACGATACTTGTATCTGTGTAAATCACTGTAAGCTATCCAACCTTCAAAATCTTCTTAACACCGAATAGGACGCTCCATCAGAATGGTGTGCAGACAATCAACTTACCACAAACCTCACTAAAAGCCAAGTGCTAATAACACCGCCCAATTTAATGGCGAACTTCGAGAATTCCAGTGTCAACATCAACAACGTATTTGTCTCCGCAAACGAATTATGTTAAATATTTAGGCGTTTTAATTGATTCGAAACTTAATTACAATTTTCACAAAAGTTGTTGAGCTGAAATTATCCCGAGCCGTTGAAATAACTGCCACATTAAAATCCTTTTTGTTACAGAATGTGATATTGCAACTCTACTATGCGTTAGTTCATCCACACCTTTTGTAAGGACTAAGCGTGCGGGGATTCACGTATCCTTCTTATTTGGCTAAACTCTCAACACTTCAAAATAAGACAGTAAAAATAGTTGGAGGAGGCAAAATATTTGATGGGGCCACACCATTTTACACCAAACTAAATATTCCAAAACTTCAAGACTTATATACTAGAGATTGCTAAATTGACGTAGGCTACAACTTCATTCATCGGCCCAATCTTCTACCAAAGATGTTATCAGACATTTTTATCAAAGCCACCAGCGTATCTCAGAAACAAACCAGATCTTCAATAGCCCATGTAGACCTTCTATACATTCCACGTTACCAGTGGCGCGGGAACGTTTTTTGGACAGGGGGGGCTCAAAATAGTAAGATCGTGTCAACGTCTGGGGGGCGAAGCCCCCCAGACCCCCCTTTTTTTCGAACGCACGTTTTTGAGAGCAGGACACTCAGTAGACCTATTTTGATAGACATCAATTGCATGCCCGCTTAAGTGACCGGAATTTTTTCAGGATAATTTTTTATCATGGAAAACAAGATTGCTTACTACCATTAGGCTTTTCTAACCATGCTCGAATTACTACTCATGTATTTGTAAAATGCAAATCCCTCAATGACAAAACCGAAAAGTAGGCAAACAAAATTTGTCCGATCTAACTTTTGCTTTGCTGATCAGAGTTACATGCAACAAACAATGCCCCATTTAGGTTTAAAAATAACAAAAAACACACAATCAAAATAAAGCACTGAACCATTTTTTAACATAATGAGATGTGTAGATATAGGTATTTAGGTAGGCGTACTAGCTCAATTTTAGTAACAATCATCGGCAGTGCTCGAGTTGCGAAAACACTTATGGGGGGTGGTAGGCTACAACTTTTCACGCAGACCTAAAAAGAGATGGTCATTATAGTTGTAAGGGAATGGTTTACGCTAAAATGTTTCATGTGGGGATGGTGTTGTTTTCAGGGTGGATGGCATCCCCCTCAAATCGAGTAGCCTACTGATCATCGGTGCCAGTTTAGTAGTGATTTAGCCGCTTCATTGGGTTGGTAGAAAAAATTCAAAACCATTAAAAAAACTCAACCAGAAGAGAACTTGCACCAGCTCATATAAGCTTGATTAGGGGTGCCCAACCAGTCGATCGCGATGTACCGGTCGATCTTTGGATGCTTGGCTGTCGATCGAGGGTCAATTTGGCATGTATACAAATCAGGTTGGCCACCAACATTTCCAGTTCATGTAACGCGTCCGGGCCGTGAAGACCTTTTTTTTAGCTCTTCACAAAAATTTTGGTGGAATTCGGAACATCTGATGGATTGAGGACCGTTTTTTTGCACTTCATCGCATTTTCGTTCACGATTTACGTAATTCCCATGATCAGTAGCGACTTTCATTCGAGCATTCAGAGTAGTTTGGCGTAAAGTGTTTGGCAGCTACAAGAATTGGCAGCCATTATACTTTTACTGGTCCATCGTCCATGACTGCTGTAAAGGTTTGCAAACGCTGATATAAAACACGGTTAAAAATGAACTTCAAACATTGAAAATTTTACGTTAACCAAGTGAATAATACGGTAACTGATTGATTTTTAAAAGAATAGTGATTCTTCGTTGGTTAAAAGCACTTTAAAAAATATTTGCTTCATTACGTATGTACGTTGCAGGCATTAATCCCGTCGCACTCAGTGCATAATTTTTTCAATTGTCAGGGGGGGCTCAAGTGGTTCAGGGGGGGCTAAAAAAAGTTCAGGGGGGGCTTGAGCCCCCCCTGGCACCCTACTTCCCGCGCCTATGCACGTTACCGTTCCAACAAATTGCAAAGAAGCCTCAAATATCAAGGTGTCAAGGTCTGGAACTCGATTCCGCCAGAAATTAGAAACTCTTCCTCCATGTCTTTTTCTTACTAACTCAAAAAAAATTTCACAATACATTACTAAAATCAAAAAATAAAAAAGCGCTAAAAATAGAAATTCGAAAAGGTGGTGTTAATGATATTTTTGTTAAATTATCTCATCAGCATGTCGCTCTTTACTTCCCAAGTCCATATTCGATTTCACGAAAAATTACAAAAGTCGCGGTGGCTGCAGACTGGATGACCCAAAAGGTCCTTCTTAGCTTCCAAGTCCACAGTTCTTTTCAATATGTACCGTACTTTTTGTTACTGTATAGTGTTCCGACTAAAATAAAGAGTGTCTGTCTGGTTGCAGGGCCGGATCCGAGGGGGGCCTTCCCCCCAATCGACATGTTTGGCCCCCCCCAATCAACAAACTTATTCTTTTGAAGACGGCCGCTTTTGTGCTTAATTTCAAACTTTGGCCCCCATCAGTCGACTGCTCTGCCGCCGTCTCTGCCTGGTTGTTTAATTAACGTCCGCCGTGAAGTGGGCAGAAGAATTTCAGTTTCCTTTAAATTCTTTCCAAACTAAGTAGCTTCAGATACAAGCACCACACAGATTTGTCACAAGTATTCTATTTGCCTTTTACACGATGAACATCCATCATAATTCACGATAATGATGCACATTCAAACAAGCACCGTTTAAATCAGTGATTTACAACTCATAACCTATTATAAAACAATTTGTATTTGAAAACAAAATAAAGTTAATCTCGAAAAAATAATTACTTGGCATCTCATTTGGTTAAAACTAACGCCTATGAGACCGACACGTCTGATTTATTTCTGTGTGTAGACTCGGGGAAACAAACAGTGCGCAAATGATTCAATAAAACAATGAATAAAGATATATACAAAACATAAAGTATTTGAAAAAAAACTTATAAAGAATTTAACGTGTTTTTCAAGTCATTTTTCTAACATCAAAATTGCAAAATACAACAACATGTCAGGACTTAGGAGTATTGTATTAAAAGAAATATCAAATGGCTCAGAGCGCTGAATACCTAACGAATGATAATCCAGTTTCAAATACTCAATCAGCGTTATACGCTGTTTCAGTACTAAACATTATAAAGCAAAAAAAAGGACTAACACTGAACAAATTATACTTGCAACAGATGGAATTGAAACACATTTTTTGAAGTGTTTAAAAAAAAAACAAAACAGGCTTTACCTAAAGAGCTGGCAAGAAAATAGATTGAAAACCACAGAAACCTTCATTAACTTAAATCACGATTTTCATGCCCATAAAGAGCAAAAGCATGACGTTATGCAAAAGCAAGCCTGTTAGGGTTACGGTTATATGCTTTAAGCACACAAATTAAGTCTTTGATATTCGAAAATTTACCAGCAAAAATTCCTACTCCATAGAAAAAACTACTTCACGGGAAAACACGGTCACCATACTTCCAGTAGGGTTGATAACTGTAATATACATTGTGAAACAGTTCCTACCTTGCACTTCAGTATAAAAAATGCGGAAACCGTTTTTCGGTCAAATAGCATTTCTAGTATCTGTCTGTTAGAGTTACTGCCAGAATTAATTGTCTCCCCAACGAGGAACTGTGTGGCAGTGGCTGTTATCAACATTGCCGTCGTATTTACCCTGTCTACATGCCGAATTTTTGTGGGCTTTAGGCCCACACTTCTTGGTTCTAGTTTCTGCATCATAATCAATGTATTGACGTCATAATGAAAAAAGAGTGGCTATGACATTAAAAAATTGATTATGATCCAGAAACTAGAACAAACAACAGCGGGCCAACGGGTCGCGAATTGGATATGTGGACACGGTCATTTATTACCAAACAATTTTGCCCATCTTCAATCATTTCATATGTTCACAAAAATTGACAACTACTCAATTTTTCGTCGCCGTTTTAATTGTGACATTACGGTCGACCCACAACCATACGTAGCTTCGTAACTTTTTGAAAGCGGATGAAATTGAATTGTAATTTATCATAGAATAGCCTACCTTACGCTTAGCTTTAAACTAAGCTTTGGCTAGGTAATGAATTCAGACGGCAATGCAACAAGCGTGGCAATGCAACAAGTGTGGCAATGACAAGCCACACGACGGTGAAAATACTCATTTGAAACGGCACCAAAAACGGAACTACAACAAGAGAACAACACAATTAGCATGGAATAGCAAAAATTGAAAATAGCGACAATTTATTAAAAGCATTTCATGCAGCATTTTAAGCGTAATTTTTAAAGGAAAAGCGAAGCAGTAAAGCCTAATATGAAACCAGCCAAAATAAAGCTGCACAAGTTTTTCTTTAGCAGTGCAGTTATGTGTCAGCTTAGCCCAATATCAATCGTAGATCAAACCCCTAGACCAGGGCTGGGAAACCGACAAAGCACAACGGGCCACATCGATTGCATGTTTCCTGCAGGCTACATCCGCTTTTAATTCGTACTCTTCGCTTTAAAAACACACAAAATGTTAAGTCGCAAATTTATTAACCATTCACGGTGAGTTGTTTTTTTTGCCGTAAAATCAAAAACCCTTGCGTGGCTTCAGGTCACAATAATAGCATGTAGTTGAATGTGAAGCGGCTTAAAGACTGCTGTTTTCTATTCTACCGGTGTGTTGTACAATTAAAAAAGTTCTAACGCGGACTGCATGAGGCCTACGGTCCGCAGGTTTCCCACCCCTGTCCTAGATGCTTCAAAATAAGTTAGCTGTGTAAGTTACAGAAGTCAAGGTTTCTGGAAAACAATTAGTGAAAATTCTGCAGAATCAAAGAAAATGCTCTACAATTCAAATTTGCAATACCGTGAATACAGTATGTCAACGACAAAACAATTAAATGGCTTGAAAGTTGACCCAACGGCCTATCTCTGTAGCTGGATGTATACCCCCCAAAAGCGGGAAGGGGCAGTGCAAAACCATTTGATTACGAAGAATGAAAGAAGTGTAAACCCTTTGTGTATGCGAAATCTCTCTTGTCTGGTTTAAGTGGGCTAAACCCACATGGCTTTCTGCATCATAATTAGACTTTTGATGTTTTAATTGAAGAGTGGTTACATCTAACAAATAAGCTTTTTGTGTCAGCGCAGGCAAAGCACCAAGAAAAACGCACTTTCAGTGCGAAATTTAAACATTCAAAAAACACCAACCACCTTCACCAACAGGCAGTGATGAATCAAGATGCCTCTGATTGGTTGAAACTAACACGTGATCAAAATCAACTACTGGCATTAGGCTGTTGAATGAAAATTTGAGTTTTTTCGATACAAGTACGTATAGTATACCTATCAAAAATACCGAATCAGCTTAACAAATGTTATTTTTACCATTTAGCTACATAGCGAATCCTAACATAGTGTACTGTAATAAGTCATTGCTGGTAATGTGGCAAGTTTACCACACTTACTTCACTCTTTGACGGCAAGTATCCGAAAAAATTGAAGTCCAGAAAGCGTTAGCTTAAATGTCTGACACAATTGCAAGGGCAGGTAATCTTACCAAAAAATCTCGTGTCTCAGTGGCAATGTTCGGGCATACACGACCGACTTTTCAATTTTAGAAAAACAGTGTAGAGATCACGTCAAAGCTTAAGCTACGAAACTTCGACATTCCGGACGATTTCCATGATATTGCTTGTGCTCCTGGGAGCGATTAAACGAATTCACATGCTCCTCCTCATCATAATCTTCCTCCCCATCATGGGATGTGGTATCGGTATGAGGGTTGACTAGGGCAAGAATAGAATTGTTGACAGCTGCCATCTCCATAGCTAATGACATTGGATCTTTTTTCTTTACCACGGCAGGGGCCTAAAAAGCAACAAAATTAGTCTAATGTAACACAGAAATATCTAGGGTTATTTTCAATCTACATTACACTGAAAATTCAATAGTATTTGCGCGAGAATGCGAAGCGAGCTAGCGCTCTTTGAGTTGGAAGTCGTCCGGCGTATATCAATCGTAATCGTCTAATGCCGCGAATCGAACCCATCATGAAGGACCTGTAACCAGCAGTACAGCAAGGTCGTGCCACAACACAAATGGGGGAAACTTACTTTATCGTTGGATGCGAAAGCAGAATCTTCATCAGGGTGGCTTTCATTTGAGTTGCACGAGAGAGCTGGAGACACATTAGGACTTCTTCGTGGACTCACTATCGTTTGTTGTTGACCGAGGGCTTCAATGTGTTCTGCGTAAGGAAAAAACTGTTGGTTTAACCACCTGGCAATACCAAGCATGCCCAATTTCCACCAAAATAAGACCTAGCCCAAATTTTAAAAATGATTTCAATACAAACCCTACCCTTAAAAATAAGACATAAGCGATACCACGAAATTTTTTGTCCTCCAGTGTGTGTTTACTGCTTGGAAAGTTATTGCGGGAATTTCAGATAAAAAGCAGTGCTAGCTTCATGAATAGATTAGCTGAATAATGATCATCCCCCCAAAAGAAGCCCTGGTGCTACTTTTCGAAGAAAATTACAAGACTATGTGTTATTTTTGGGGAAACACAGCAGCTACTGTGCAGGAAACGAGGGCAAAAAATCCGGCACTCGTGAACATTAAGAAGAATTAAACTACACCAAATTAATAAGGCATTAACAAAGGGCTTTACATGCTTGGCCAATAAAAATTTTGCGAAGTAATCTTTAAATGATCAAATTAGAGCAAAGATAAGACTAAAAATCAAATTACCATATTTGAAAGTGAAAGTTAATAAACTCATTATTTTGGAAGCTAAGTCTTGCTTTGCGCTTCATTTAAAAATATCATGTTTATTTATAAAAAAAATGACCACTTCCTATTTACTCTAATTAAATTTGAACATAAGCCAGTCAACTACATAACGACAAAAATTGGCAACCATTGATAAAAAATGCCTAGTAGCCAAGAAATGATAAACCGTTAACTGGTAAAAACAGGAACCATTTGTTAGCAACAGTACTACTACTAAGCCAGAGATATAGCTAACAATGCGCTATAAGACCTACAAAAACTCAAAAATCGCTTTTTCGTATTTCGTACAACTCATTCCGACATCCTAAACGAGAGTTGCTACACAACACAACATGGAACGCAATCGAAAATCTCCAGAAACAAAAGTCGCAAGTTCTTCGCAAACCTGCTCAGTTGCTTTAAAATCAAAGCTAAATTTCCGACTAGATCATAAAAACATACCATGTGTACGCAAAAACCCTATTATTTTTGACAAAGGTTGGGCAAGGGCATACAAAAATTGCCATAAGACACAAGGAGTTGAGATAGATTTGTCTAAATCTTAAGTCTTCACCGCTAAGCTGAGGATAAAAGATAACAAAAACTACAACCTAGAACAACTTCTCAGATATAACTTTTAACACTGAAAACAGCATAGCACCAACCATTAATAAAAACTAAGAGCAGTTTACTATAATACGAATAAACCAGCTACTACTTGCCTATGTGTCTTCTTCGTTTATCATCTTTTCTTCTGTTTGCAAACCAATTGTAAACTTTTACGGTTGTTACTTTATCCAAATCGGAAAGAATAATCCCACCTAAAACACATTACACTCATTGTTATTCACACAATAATCTGGGTCCGCCATATTGCCAAATTCTTGAAAAACGGAAAGGATGAGAGATAGATATATAAAATGCAATTGTCAGATCTAGGTCAGTTCGTTTTCCCTCACTTTAACCCTACAAATGAAAAGCAGAGTTTTTAGCCGTATAGTAACCCATCGCTCAAGACCAGAGCAGATTCAACATAGTGCTTAAGCACCAAGTTTTAAAAAATGAATTCCTCTCAACTGCTGTTACATTTGACGATCATAAATCCATATGGGGCTTAATATTTTTGCGTTACTTTTTCATGGAAATTCAATATGGGTTTTCTGCGTTACTTTATAGACCTAAAATAATGTGATAGTTGCTAAAATATCTGCAAATATTTCATTTCTTATCGAGACTTTTTAGTAGGTTAAGGCAAACTAATCCCTTACTACCACACATTCAAATAGGTTATATGATTAGCAAGAGCCGCAGGCTATCGTGAATCGAGAAAGATATACCTTGTCTTATTATCCGAGATCAAGTTAATACGTGACTTACAAGTTAGTAAAAATATAAATGAAAATCTTCATAAAATACACAAAAAAATTCCCTTTTTTCTTATCAGATACAGATACGATATTTCGTGTCGTTATCCAAACCAAATTACGCGAGCTTGAAATTGAACGTGTATTTACATATTAGAATCGAGCTACTTTGCTTATTAGTTTGCAGTGAAACAAAATAGTTCCACAAATACGAGGCCATTTTACCTGATGAATTTATAATATAGCAAGTGCTGATAAACAACAAATTAACTTTATTAAATATGCAAATTGGATGGTTTTAAACTTCGTCATGAGAAAATTTAATTAAAAAAAAAAACGTGTTTTCGAAACTAACTTCCAAAATAAATTCGCATTTTATTAAGCTGTTTACTATGCACCTTTTTGTCTTTGATGTAATGTCATGAAATGATAAAAATCTACAAAAAATAAATAAAAAAATCAAGATTCGCAAAACTGACAGGCCGCCAAACTCAGTCGCTAAGCACATAGCAATCGGTGCTGGAGGTCTATGGTTCGATTACCGGGCCAGTCAAATCGGACAGTGATGCCAATGGCTCGACACCAATGCGATGTTTATTCGGAGCTGCGTTACCCAAGTGCTAAGCTGCGGAGATGGGCCCCACCACTCGTTACTTGCTTCGGCATAATACCATCACTATACTGAAGATTTGATTTTGATTTTTTTGAAGATTGACAAAATGTGCTCAGACATCAATGCAAATTGTTCACAATTTTAAAGAAAATGGAAACACAGTTATGTTTTTGCGGAGTTCAGTAAGTCAACCGCACATGCCCCTACGCAACACCCAACTTTGTTAGATTCAGGGGTACTACGAGCAAAAATTAACTAATGACACGTTTTATAGGCCAACTCTTTGCACTAGCGCTGTAAACCACCAAACATTCGCAATCTTTGAGAAATACTGTATTTGGTACTTCTATACTATTTCAGGACTAGTAAATATTTTTTGCGATCAATTTTATTCCAACGACCTGATTTAACGACTCTAAAGGTGTGAAACATCCTGGGCGCGATCAAAAAGGTATACAATGTAAGAGGGCAAGAAAAATCATGCAAAAAGGTAGATAGCTCGGCCCTAATGCAATGACATTTTTCTTGCAATCTATTTACAATTAAGCGATTAATTAATCAAGTTTAATTATGTTTTTCTTCTATGTAAATATTGAGTCAAGCACAGGAACTAGCCTTACCTTAGCAAACGCATAGCTCTTACGTTGAAAGAGGTTTTTAAAATACAGCACTTAGAAGCTTTAAGATTTCAAAATGAGAATTTCTCAGTAGCCTATCTAGGGCGAGTTACATAACCAAAAATATTAAATTTATGAAAGATTTTACGCAGTCATGGCCTTGAGGCAGACAGAATTAATATAGTTGAAAAATTGCGGGTCATATGTAACGAGCCTATATACGTGCTAGTTTGCAAGCGCCAAAAACGAAGTAAGATGCCAAAATCGCAGGAACTTTGACTAGAAAAACAGATAAACTGACCGCAATACATCACCTTATCTTACATGCAAATGAGAACATTATTTTGCCCAAGGCAATCTAAACCTCAAATTCAAAAGTTAATACCTAATACCAACAACCCTTTCATCTTCAAAAAAATTTAGAAATTTATTATCAAAATCAATATTCAAAAATAACGAAGTAAGTAAGAAGTTAAAATGTCAATTGATCTCTTGTAATGATTATATTAAGACAATAAAGTTGTTAAACGAGCGTGGCGCAGATCAAAATACATCGCAATGAGCAAGCACCTGTACTTTCTTAAATTAAAATAGCTTACGGAAGCACAGTTTCGCGATGAGAGACTACCAAACACTGGAGTACGCAAGAGTGTTCCTATGTGCACACACAATTGAGGTCTTCGCTTCGATACACGTTAAAAGTCGTTATCGCTCAGATTCTTCAATAAAATTGTGTCTATTTATCTTTTCCACGCGATCTCCCTCTACGGAAAAATTCTCGAACGTCCTCTTCTACCAAATCCTAGTGAGCTGAGCTGGCTTCTCCTGAACAAGTAGAGTTTGCAATGGCCGTCATTTCCCACCAACCCATATAATTCTAATTAACAATATTCCTTAACACTCTCAGAAATCAACCGTTGAATTTCCAAACAGCACAACCCCAAAAGGAGCTCGGAATTTTTCACTGCACACCGCAGCCGAAAATGAATCACAAAACTTCAATATTTTTCTCATTCAACAAGAATCATTGCCCTGAATTTTAACACATAAACAACTTCCACGCTTGCAAGTAGCAGTCAATATTACCTGGTTTTTGGGACTGGATAATTGTGTTGCAGGCGTGGGCTATCTCTTCCCGCTTGCACTCGTCAGGATAGGAATTGCTATTGTAATAATTTTCAAGTATTGACAAACACTCTTTCGGCCAAGTAAACCTAAAATAACCCAAAAATCACCCTTTATTAAAACGTGTTGATCAGGAAGACGAACTAGCTAACTTATGGGGACAAAAAATTATTTCTGAGGAGGCCATTGCGCAAAGATGACCCAAGTTGTTTTTTTACTTAGTTTTTTTATCAAAGTAGTCAATACCTTGCTCCACGTTTCGATTTGAGTAACAACGGATTTATTCCATCTTGTTCCATTTCATTCCCTCGATATGAAGGGGGTTGGGAGAGATTAATTCCTGCACGACAAAAAAATGGGTGAGAAAAAAGAAAAAATAATAAGGTATTGCTTTCTCTAATAAATTGACAAATTTAATGTCGAGAAATAGTCGTTAAAGTTGCTACATAATCTCGCCGAAGTCGGAAGATTTGGCATTGAACCGGCAGGTTTTGTAGTGGTAAAAGTCAGAGGTTCGATAACCGGGCCAGTCATATCATAAAACGTTAGAAACGGCTCACCGCCGCTGAGACATTTTTTCGGAGCTGGGGCCGCCTCTCCTTACACGCTTCGGCGTAATATAGCAATCATGATGTAGATTTGATATGGGGTCGTAACACCCGATTAAAGCAAATCGAGCAGAAGTACCGGTAATCACAGCCAACCATCTTTCTTCATCACTGCTCCATTGCAAATTTGCACACATACAAAATATTACCATTTTGCAAAACTCAAATTGTGACAGTCAATTGAAATAAATTGGACGAAATCAACGCGGGGTAAAGTGCAAGAAAGCTAAGCGCGAGGGTAAATTGCACTAGGCCTATATTTCCTTTTCATCAATCACATGGGGCTGTGTGCACTATAGTTTAATAAAAAGGGCGGGTCCAGACAAAACGACGAGCGCAAAGTCGTTAGTAAGTGCCAAGTGGTGGACGATTCGGAAATAGGCGATGCTTCCTACATATCAAGCGTTTGTAAGTACTTGGCGCATACAGCTGGCAAGAAGTTGCAAATCCGGAAATTATTGTGTTGCACGTACAGCAATTTATTAACAATCATTCGCTGATCTTGTAATGAATCCAAGCACTTTTAAAACAGAGAGACCACCGTCATTCCAACTACCCTCATCATAAATGCAAATGAGAGCCGTGAACTCCAATCGTTATGAGTTCAATAATATCATAACGATTCCCGACATAACGTGAAAGACGCTGATTGGACAACGCCATATTACGTCACCAAAACCTGTGTTTGAAATGGTTTATCAACAGAAAAGATCAAAGAAAAGTAGTTTCCTTTCATTCAAAAAATGTTAGAAGTGGTTTCAATTAGAGCATTGTTTGGTAATTACGGCAATTAATGACGAGCAATTGTAAAGCTTTCATGTTGAAAAATAACAAACAAAGATAAAAGATTTTAACGCTTTTTCAAGCCCGCGCGTTGGCAGAGTAGTGTAAGACATCGCTATCGGCGCGAGAAGTCTAGGGTTCGATCACAGGCAGGTCAAACTGGACACAGTGTAGCCAACTGCTCGTCACGCTTTGGCGGAATACCGCGAGTACAAAGATTTGATTTTGATTTTTTGATGCTTTTTGACATAGACTAGTGCGGCTTAATCATTTAACACTAACATTACTGGACCCTTCGTTGAAACATCGAATGTCTGACTCTGATGATGATGTTAGTCAACTACGGTCGAAACCTTTGAATTCACGAAAATAGTGGATTTCAAAAACACAGCCAAAGCTCACAAAACCGGACTCATAACATGTTATTCATCCTCCGTTGTTTGTTGTATTTGTTTTGGCCATGATTAGTAAAAGACTAAACGTACTTTCGGAGCTCTGACGCCACCATACTGCCAATCAACGTCAACGAGTTATATAACTTTGATTTGTGTCTTGCTAACACGTTTAATCAGCACGCAAATCAGACCAAAGAAAAAAACTTGAAACGATATTATCCTTGCCTTGATCTAGATTTTGCAGATCACGCTATTATTAAAACATTTAGGAACATCAAAGATTTGCAAAACTGCGATTAATAGTAACAACAATAGAAAATCGGGTTCCGTACTCCAGCCTCGACAAAGTCGTTGCAACCAAATTCATTCTTTTAACTTTTACTGCACCCGCCCGTCGGTAGTTTGAGACGAAAATTGAATAAAGGATTCATGGTGAAAATATGGAAACTTGCTTGGCCTAATACAGTACTAAACGAATAAAATTTATTTAACCGCTGTATGACCTTGAAAATCAGATCGGTTTCTAGTCTGTTGCGGTAGTTCCAGCTTACGATTTGTGGTGCAGAAGATTCTGGTTCAAATACCGGCCTGATCACACGAAAAAAAAAGGATTTTCTACCTCATTTTCAAAGCTGGGGCACATTTTTTCTTTTACGTTGATATTGTTACGAACAAACAAAAAAATCAAATCTTTATTATACTCGCCATATTACGCCATGGTCGAAGCGTGTAAGGAGTGGCGGGGCCCATCTCCGCGGTTAAGGCCAGAGCAAAACAGCTCCGAAGAAACGTTGCAGTGGTGACGAGCCGTTAGCGACGCTGTGTCCGATTCGACCGGCCCGGTAATCAAGCCCTAGACCTTCCGAACCGACAGCGATGTCCTTAACCACTCTGCCAAACGTCCAGTTTTGTTTTGAACAAGCAATAAATTTGAGGACAAAAAACGGATCAGAATGAAGCAAAACCATAAAGTCAACTTTCTTCACAGTCGCCAATACAAAACATCACACACTGGGGAATTCTGTACTTGTAACAATATAACCTCGGCAATGAGGTCACAATAAGATGAATAACAAAAAACAATAACCAAGCATCAATTCACGATGCTAGAACTGAAACTAGGTTTGTTGCAAAGTATTATAGACAACAGACAAAGGTCATATGACAAGCATGTGATTGTGAATTATTTTGAGAAAAATGATGAACTTACAAAAACCGCCAAGTTTCATAACATTTCCATTAAATAACATATCCTGACGGAAATTCCAATACGTCCAACTGCACCATTTTTCTAACATTCTACTTCAGCAAAACCACTAGCGTGATATTGCTGCACGATGCGGAAGAAGTATATTTCGAATACT
This sequence comes from Trididemnum miniatum, assembly GCA_964006365.1. NCBI lineage: Eukaryota > Metazoa > Chordata > Ascidiacea > Aplousobranchia > Didemnidae > Trididemnum > Trididemnum miniatum. The sequence goes on along the minus strand of OZ023231.1, from coordinate 9,102,115 downwards.
TTGTTTAATCAACCACCCTATTAATACTTCGCCGAAAGTACGCCTTGATTAGGTGAATGCTGGTGGTGTAAAATAGGAGTTACGCTAGCCATTTAATTTCAATGTTTCAAGGTATTTGTATTTGTAATTGCCATACCGCCTAACACAGATTGCCTTCTCACAGCTCAGTATTGAATGTCTAATCCAGCCATCGATAATAATTTCAAACTCAAATTATTTTAAAAAAGTTTAACCACAGGACGCATTTCCACTTTTACCATAACCGAACCCAACTAAACCAACAACGAAGAATCTACTGTAGTTGCGTTTGATCACGTTTGCATTTAGTGCTCATCATACCGGCCGGCTGGGGTAATGGTAAAAGACATTGCTATAGGCGCGGGCGGTTTCGGTTTGAATACCGACCGATTAAATCGGACACAGTGTGGCCAAAGGTTCGCCACTGCTGCGACGTTTCTTCAGAGTTCGAAGGTGCGCTGCCAAGGCGCTGAGCAACGGAGATAAGTCCCGTCACTCGTTACACGCTACGGCGTAATATCGCGAGTATGATGAAGATTTGATTTAGTTCAGATCATAAGAGGAAAAATCGGTACATTGAAGTCAATTTTAACAAGTATTTCAATGAGGTTTATTACGCTGGAGCGAAAAAAGAGCATTTCAAGCGGCCAATCGGTCACGTACAAACGTGAGCTAATTTTCATTCTTCTCATACTTCCGACCAAACTCAAAATTGGTCGCTCATAGATTTCCGCAAAAATATCCGCCATAATGCGAGCTAATAACCGTTTAACGTGATGAATGCGAACCCGACATTTTACATATTTGTTCCAAAAATTTGAAGTAATTTTTCTTTCTTTTTCACGCGATTTAGATTTTATGCAAAACACCTAAAATTTAAGCAATAATTATGCCAATTTCCGCCTTAAAAATTCACTGACTATCATGAACTTATTGAACTACTTTACCGACCCACCTAAAATATGTGTAAAATTGTAATTATCCCACACAAAATCAAAATTGAAATAGGTAAAGCGAGTAGCCATTATTTCACAAAATTGTATAATTTGTCTACCGCATTAAGTTTACAAGCTATTCAAAACCAGCACTTATTAAATAGATTCACGATTTGGCAGTAATTTTAGCTTACTAGTAAGTACCGAAGTCGTATTACTAACGTAATTATATTGCAAAGTTAAAACAAATTGTGTTGACTTTATCCAATTCAATGCCTCCAACCTATATAACTCGTGGAAGAAATATGATAATTATAGTTTTAATTAATTGGACAAGCGCATTTTTTATCAAAATCTTCACATCAAAGCGAGATTATGTGAAATTACGCAAAAAAGTTTTAAAATAAAGTTTTAACTGACAATACCATAAATGGAGCGATGGAAAATCATAAAAAAAAACAAAAAATTTCAAAATTATCTTGAAAATACTAGGAATTACGAAAAACATGACTAGTTTAAAACAAGCATGTCCAATTTTCTAATTAGCTTCTTAAAAACAAGATTTACTTGAACAATATACGCTAAACTACTTGAAATATGATTACTTTGTAGCTTGAACATAACAAATGACAGCAACCTCTCTCCACTACAACATAAACTGCATACTAATGCCAAAAATTTCAGCTATCAGCAAATCTATCTGCCAGGCTTTGTTGACAAAATTGAATTTTTGGTTGTCTAGAAAATTATGCATCTGCACAGTAGTAAGAAGTAATATCTCAAACCAGAGTATTAGGTTCTCTGCGGGCAAATACGATGAGGGTATAAAGTTAAAAAGTTTGGCTCATTTCAGTCACCCACTTAGTAGCATTCGTTCTTTTATACAGTACGTAAACACAAAGTCAAGATGGGGGCATGGCACAAAAAAGAACAAATGTTGCCATCTGACTGAAATATACAGACTCTTTTAATGACTTTTGTAATTTAATACCTCCCCATTTAAAATTTCTCGCTAACTCACTGCAAATTACGCTTAGATAGAAGTCAAAAGCTGGGATAATTTAAAAAATTCAAGTCTTTTTTGTGATCATTAATCAGTAAACTTATCATCATTTGGCAAAAATATCTTCGTCATAACGAATTCGCACCAAATCATCAAAAATTTTCGTTTCAAACGCAGGAACAAAAACAACGCGATCAACGTTTTTACGCAATGAAAAGCAAACACTGAATAGGAGGAATATGATCACCGTAAATGGAAAGTTTTATTTTTACAAAAAACTATTGTGCGTCAAGACCTTAACGTCATGCACGCTTACGTTAAATTTAACTACAATCATTGCAATCATTGTTGAATCTCGTTTAAGACATTACATCAAGTACGTTTGGTAAGAAAAAGCAATTAGCAATTTTTATGCCAAGTTAATGGAAAAACCAAAGCAGGAAATTGATATTAGAAGCCGCAATAAAATCCCGCCATTTTTAGTAAAAAAAGGAGCCCAAAAAAAACCGTGCCTTGATAAAAGCAAAACATTTCTATGGCATGAGAATATTTTGACGTATGCTACACAGTCGATTTTATTTAACTCGGATCAAGTGCAAAATAAAATTGTCATAATAACGTCACAGACAAAATTGACATGCCATGACGTCACAGTTATGTTTTACATCTAAATTGTGATTAAATCAGGGATTTTTCATGGGTCTAGAGTCGAAAAAATTAACTTTCAACCCCGAAAACTAATTATCCGTAAATAATTCTTTTCGACTGTCAAGTATGCTGATTCAAAATTCCAACTCCGGCTTGCTTCAAAAAAATGACAAATTAAATACATAGAGATTGCTCAGTAGTGAAAGCAGTATGGCGAATACAAGAATGTCAAAAAGCCATAGCAACATATGGCAGAAGGCAAATTGAATGATGAAATGGCATAAATATTAATTGGAAAAAGGCGAGGCATAAAGTCGCATGGTAGATATACAGACATCCAAAAACCGCCGGTTAAAACACTTGGTAACCGTAATGATATAAGCCCTAATCATAATTTCTTATTTCAAAAATGCATTATTAATAAGTTCAGTAAACATATCACTTTAAGAGATAGCATAGCCAAGCGTATTTATCAATATTTTAAGTTAATACATACACAAAAAAACCATACTTAGTCCAAACAGTTTTAGTTTTAGGCTTAAAACGTAGTTAAATTGCCTGTTATCAGATCAGTAATTGAATTAAAACAAAAGAGTTGGCAAAAAATTATTCCGCGTTATGAGACGCAAATTTCTTTCAAAATATTACGAACTATCGGAATTTGAAGCAACCATACGAATTAATCGTTTCAAGGGCCAAAACTTTCTTAACTTAACGTTAACTCGTATAAAAAATCAAACAAAAATCAAAATCAAATCTGCATTACACTCGCGTCATTACGCCGAAGCGTGTAGCGAGTGGCGAAGACCGTCTCCGCGGCTTGACGCCTTGGTAACGCAGCTTCGAAGAAACGTTGCGACGGTGGCCAGCCGTTGGTGACACTGACGATATGACCGGACCGGGAATCGAACCCAGGCTTTCCCGCATCGATAGCGCGCGCTTGACAACTGAGCTAGAATTAATACAAAATTAAGGTGAACTGCTTTGAGCAATGACTAAGGTGAATACGGTTTATGCAGCGGCGCTTGCAGCCTGGTGCAAAGTAGGAAAAAGCTAAAATACGTTAAGAGCAAGATGCGCCAAAAAAGCGCCCATGCAATTTTGGATAAATTCAGCGATTAGCAGACTTGGGTTAAGCAACGAGTTAATTTGCAACCAAAATTTTCCAGAGGTGAGAAAAACCATTAAAAACAATCATAGAGTTGAAAATAAGGCCCAGTACATGTTCTAGCAATTATTGAGGACAATTACAACTCAGAAATTAGCAATATTTACCATTTGGCATTCCGATAGGCTTTCTCTTTTCAGTGATATACCAAGTATACATTGCTTTCTTTTTTTGTCCGCTGATATCTTGGGGTTGAGCCAGCCACTGAGATATGTAACTCTGGCTGATAGCTGAAACAACACAAAACATCGAATATAACCTATTAATTGCATGTCAGAGGCCATCATCAAAGTTCAACAAAAACTTCATAAGGTTTCTTGGTTTTACGGAAATTTCACGCTTTCCGACGTTAATAAAAAACACCAGTGTTTTTTAGTTATACGTGTGCCTTATCACTTTTAATTATAAAAATCAAATTTCTATTATACTAGCGGTATTACGCTGAAGCGTGTAACGAGTGGCGGGGTCCATCTCCGACGCTTAGCGCTTGGGCAACACAGCTCCAAAGAAACATCACAGCGGTGGCGAGCCGTTGGAAATACTGTGTCCGACTCGACCAATCCACGATTTAAACCCCAGACCTCCGGCACAAATAGCAACGTCGCAACAACTGAGCTAATTACGTCAAAATATTTTTTCCACTTTCTAAATAATTCAATTCAAGAAGAAATCCTCTAGTTTAGATCATGATGATAGTTTACATCATGCTAGGTTCAGATTAAAACAAATGCCACATATGGCCGGCAACAACCAAAGTTGAGTGTTAAGCATTAAAACAATGAAAAAATTTACATTTACCATTTTTAGTTGCTTTTGCGATTGCGGATTGAGAAATGTGCCTTTCATTGATAAACTTTCGTATATCTTCTTTGACGCTCATTTGGTCTCGTCGGAACATCTCCTCCAACTCCTCAGTGATATCAACTTTCTCATCATCTATCTCCACGTAAGTGTTTCCTCCAGGATTGCTAACACTCCCTCCGCGAGTGATGCCTGCACATTGGACAAATGACAGCGACAAGGTCTAGCGGTACCGCGCGCAGGTGACAGATCCTACGTGACTTGCTCGATTCGCGGCTGGAGCCGATCGCATTTACAATAACAAGTGGCTGCTGACTCAAAAAGCGCAAGCTCACTTCGCAGTCTCCCTCAATTACTGTCGAATTTTCAGCTCAATATCATTTGAAATAAAATAACTGAGATTATAATCACATTGTAGAACAGTAATTTAGGGAGACGCGAAGTAAACTTGAGCTCCTTTAGTCAGCAGATATCCGTATAAACATCGAGTGATCGGCCTTAGCCGTGAATCAAACCCGTCACATAGGGTCTTTAACGTGTGCGCGGTATCGCTACGTCAAGTTGATGACATAAAAATTGAAACATTTCAATTTCTACATGAAGATCGAACAAAATTTGAACAATGCAAAGTAATTCATCATTATATCCAACAAAATTTCAAACAAAGCGTAGTCCTATCAGTCAGTTTTTCATTTTTACTCTCACGTCACGAGAACACCATGAAAATGCTATATGGAAAACGAATCATTATTATTTTTAATTCTTTGATGTTAAACTGACTGCAGTGCTTTGATTTGTTTCTCGCTTAAATATAGAAAACAGGGTTTTTACATTACCAAAACACGTTTCATTTAAAAAACGCTTCACAACGATTGTCCTTAAGAAGCTGATGAGGACCCAAGAGCTCGAAACAGCGCTGTTCTGCTCAGTGGTAAAATTATATATGGTTTTTAAGAAACACTGCATCGAAACTTGGAAGGGTTGTGCCAAGCCAGGTCATTGACGCTTTAGTCTAATTAGTTTCTGACCGGGACTCAACATTATCTCCATTTTGTTCTAATTTTAATTTGAAAAATCGTGAATCTCGAAACTAAAACTAAGTCGGAATCAACTATGCACGTTAATGTTCTGAAAATTATCATTCATGTACAAAGTCCAGCGCTTATGTAAATTGTAAAAATCGGTTTTGGTGTCACGAGACAAGATAATTACCAATAATAAGTTTTTAAAAGCAAAAATTACCCTCTCATAGTTTTGGATATGAGCACCAAAAAAAAAACAGTCATGCTTCGACTTGGGCGGCAAAACACTGAGTATTTCGCAGCTTTGAAAAATCAAGTTGGTTGAAAAGTAAGCAAGAAAAATCTCAACTCAAGCTATAGTTCAATAATGAAATCAAAAAACACGCGCACAAAGATAGCGGTTAAGTTGTCATTTGGCTGAGAATCTACTCCGGATCAAGCACAAACAATTCTGAGGTCGCGACTCTGCGGCGCTGCTGTACTGTTCAATTCATTTACAGTAATGGAAAAATGGATAGTCGTTTGAACAGTGTTGCTTTTTTCGTAAAAGTTTCAATATATTTACGCGTACCCATCTTAACGAAATTCAACAGAGGATTCAGAAGCATTTTATATCAAATGTTAGTCCTTATTTTACTAATGCTAATACCTCTTCCATTAAGAAGACTTGGATAAACAGAAGGAGGGACAGACCCGTGTGCGAAACCGTTTTGGAAAAGACTAGCAGCAGTGGCCACTGCAACTGCTTGGGACGTGTTAGGCCATGAACAAACCGTAGGTAACAGGGATAGTTGGCTGGGAGTCTAAAAAACAACCATTATGCGTTTTTTTTTTATTTAGCAGATTTAAAAAGCGTCTTGTATCTACAATCCTGATACATGGTGAACAGTTGAATGCCAACAAAAAAGGTTTTGACAGTTCTAACCCAAAAAATGCACCAAGCTCTTTTAACCTAAGAATAACTTTTAACGATTGGTAATCAAACAGTTGGTCACTTTATTCAAGTAATAATGAGCCCAAATCCACTACAACGATAATAAAGCATTTAAATCCCAAAAGCAAGGTTTATGTTATGCTACTTTCTAATACCCAGTATTCAAAGATGTAATAACTAAGATGAAAAAAATCAAGCTGGCAACCAAACAGAAAAATCGATACTATTTTGCTTAAATTCACTATAAATTTATCGGGTATTTCACTTCAAAAGTTTTACCTGAAGATGGGATCCAAAAATGAGAGGGTTAGGCTGAGTTAAATGATGAGAGACATTGTTGTATTTCACCTAGACATACAAATAGTGTTTTGTACGTGAAGAACAACCAAAAAACAGCATTAGCCGTAAGAAATTTGCGTGGGACTAAAAATGCATTCATTACGGCGGCTACACAAAAACCCAAAGTTGAACAAACATATCGTTGTACTCAAAATCATTATCAAAACATAACAAAAACGTATTCAGTATTCTAAAGCACGCCATTTTACAAAAAAAAGCCATTGAAAACCTCAACTTCATCAATGAACAAGAAAAAACTTCAACTGAACTTTAACAAACGAAAAAACTTTGTAACCGACGCCAGATGTAACTTAATACCTGGGGAGAAGAAGGGCTCGTGCTTCTTCTTTGAGCTTCACAGTCTTTACTTGCTACTGATTGAGAGGTTCCATTTGCTACTGAGCCTCCACTACAATGACTACTAGGTGATGAGACACTGGGTGCAGAGGAGGGAGTGTTACTGCAACACAAGCAAACCACTTGTTAACTCGAGCTTGGACGATGCGTTTGCACACAAGCAAATACACAGTTTGTCAACTCGTGTTTGAACCTAAGCCAGCACTCATAATTTTTTACTTGGAAAAGAAAGCAAATGAAAGTATTTTTACAAAATAGGTTTTTATTAAGGCACGAAAAACTTGCAAGTATTTTTTCTTACTTATTCACTTTAAGAGGCGAATTTCTAAAGAACGTAAGCACCTTTAAAGTGTTTTTGCAATAAGACAGTTCAAAAATTTGATTCGGTGGATGGAAGTACCCCGTAATTGCCGCGCGCTTGCTAGTGCTATCTGCGTATTTTTGAAAATTTACTTCAACAATTAAATAAATTATATATAAAAAACTCTTTTTTAAATTCAAAAAATACCTTAATCCAGGACTACCGAGTCCTATGTCTTCTAACTTTTCCATTTCCTCTAGGCCTTTTAAAATTTGCAGTTTTGTCAGGCCGGTCTGTTTCAGTTTCTGCAACAGCATTATCTGATTCACAGTAAACTTGGGAGATGCGTTGTCCTCCATAGTACCACGCGATAGGGAACGATCAGCACGCATTAAAATTAACAATTTTCTACGTGGTTAAGTTGCATTTAATCTATCACAACTCCTGGAAACGTAAAAAAGTTACTTCAGAATTTTCTAGTGGACAGAAAATCAACAGCAATCAAGGAAGAATGCGGAGTGAGCTTGCGATCTTCAAGTCAGTAGCCACCTTGTACATGCGTCAAATCTAATAGGCTCAACCTGTAAATTGAACCCATCGCGAAAGAGCTATAACTTACGCACGGTATAGCTTGACCACGTCTCTAGTACAAAGAAGCTGCATTCAATATCGTGATACCACAAATCACAGAGATACAACGTACATCTTGATGGATTTGATGCTCATGTCCAGCAAAAACTGCCCAGAATTCGGCTAATGCAAAGTCGTTTTGTCACTGCATAAATATATGAGACAGCTCTTAAATTAGACATCACTCTTTCAAGTAATTCTACGCTAATGTTTTTACAAATTGCCAGTTCCAACGACATTGGTAAAAAAGCTTTCGAAAATAAAGCTACCATTTGAATATTTTACTATTTTTAATAAATAGAAGGTGGCTTAAATTATTTTCTAATTTTAACAAGCTGCAACTATCACCACGCGAAAAAAATCAAAAATATTCAAGTAGGTAAACCAATCACTGCTGCTTCGTTTTACTCATTCTGCTCTGAAACTTTTTGGTTGTTTGCGACAATGCTTCGCTTTTGAACAGCGGCTAAGGACACTGAGATGCGTTCTTCAAGCTATAGAAAATTGGGCGGTAAATAAAAAGAACAAAGCAATCACAACAGATGGTGGAAAAGCAGTAACATGCAAGAGATATTGATTTTCTCATTCTAGATTTACTTCTTTAACGTGGGTAACTCAGTAACCCATTAGCGCAGTTATTGATCAGAAGCTCATCTAACGCAATATGGTTAATTAAATTAACTGCCTGTCAAGTACTACAGCGCTTACTCCGCAATAGAGTAAGCTTAACCCAGCATATCTAACTATGTGAGTGACATACCGTATAATTTGTGCATGCAGCAGTTAATTTGAAACCAAACTTGCTTGCAAAAACGGTCCCTTAAAAAATAAGATTTGAATGTCGCTGATTTTTCGGTCAAACAACTGATCTGCATGAAAAAGCTGCAACTCCGTACAAATAAAACTGATCTTGTCTTCAACAAAACCTTATATTTAAGCATATGAAAACGTCAAATGGTAGAAAGCATCTGCCATTGTTCCATTAAAAATGCACCGCATGACAGCCTGAAATAATACGAGGTTATAAGAGCGTACAATTCAATTAAGACATACAAAGAAATATTAAAATTCTTGTATTATCCGTTAGCGGGTCAACAACATTGTACTCCCACAAACAGAAATTATACACAAGGCTGGTAATTGTAAATTAATTAAGATAATTACGGTTTCGGACATTTACGATCAAGTGCACTGGCCGCCATGCATTATGACGTCATTAACCTCGTAAACAATTTTCAAAATTGTGATCAGTTGCATACATTTATTTATTTAAGCTCGATTACGTAACAACGTCTTGAGTATCTACCGTAAAGCAAATTATACGAACCACCTCTATTTTAAGAATTTACGGGCCCACTGCACAGCACTTATCCTAGAATATACAACTCTAATTATAATCTTTTGTACTAAAGCTACACAATTTATTTGTGGTTTTAGCCGTTCCATACTTAAGCTAACGACCGTTGTATGAGAGCTTCCAAAATTTGAAACCATTGGAAAGCAAAGTTTTAAATTTTCATTTGTTTCCTTTTCTAATAGCAAAATAATGATAATTACCAACACTTAGGACTTGATTTGTTCTTATTAGTGCCATAGTCTCCATAATACTCTTGAAGCAAATGGCTTTTCCGTGCGATAGTGGTCTTGAAAGGACAATGCCGCAAAAGCACCTATGCACAGGATTATGTCAGGAGAAAAAAGCATTTAAGGAGGAATTTCGAAAGGTTTTTAATGAAATACGCGAACACTAATGTTGGGATTTAACAAACAACACAATTAAATCATGTAATATCTTACTCGCTAAAATAATCGGAGCAATGACGCAACATAGCAAATTGGTCATCTTTTCACCTACGTATATTTACACCCTGTAAGTTTGGAAATAGTTAGCTAGCCACGACACTTAATCGTGGTCACTGTCAAGGCATTCACCTCAGTTTTGAAGTGGAAAAGCGTCAAAGGGATATAAAACGCAAAGCAATCCGTTCGTAACACTAAAATTTTGCAATCGGTGGAAAAAACTGCTGTTAAAGTACCATTTACCTTTAATACATAGCAATTCCAATGCTTTTTACTGGCAATAATCAAAATATGGATGTTGATGCATGTACTGAGCCAAAACTTGCAAGTCATAACAATAACATAGTCATGCATCTCAATGACAAACAATAACTTATTGTTCACACCCGCAACCTTGCCAGTTTAACGGTTTATTATTGCAAATCAAAAGCCAGATTTTATTTTGAACAATTCAGGAATGGCACTAACGGTAGCTGCTCTAAATTTACGAACACGTATACTTAGCCTTCTGGTAGGTTATCACTAAGCTTGACATAAAATTTTTAAAACGCTTAACAGCTGCGTTGGTTTGGTCGTCATGACTAATTTTATTTCAATTTTCGGAGCGATTTTTTATCGATTTTCAGTGAGTCAGAAGCACCAACTCAAAACAGAGTGTATCAAGGTAAACGCGGAATTGAAATCTAGTACTAATGGTGCATGGCGTGATTTAGCTAGGGATACGTAAGTCTTCTCATTACTTATAAAAATGCGACTTTGAGCGACTAGGAATTCAAATGTGAAACTGCTCAAGTTCATCAAATAAGTATGAAATCAAATCTCCATTACACTCGAAGGTATTACGTCCCAGCGAGTCACGAGCGGTGCAGCCCATCTCCGCGGCTCAGCACCTGGGCAACACAACTTCGCGTTTAGTTTGAACCCCGGTAATCAAGCCCATTGTCTCCCGCGCCAAAACCGATGTCTTTGCCACTACATCAATCGGCCGTTTGCAACTACGTATTAATAATAAAATACATGTCTCTCGAAAGCTGCAAGTCTGTGTAATCTCGGCCTATCCATAGAAATCTCCACTACTTGATTTTCATAAGTCATTTTATTTAGACCCCATAGTATGTAATGACATTCATCTGGAGTTCTACAATGAATTTTTTCGGGCAAACCACACCATTTATACGTATTATGAAAAGTATTTCCAGATTTTATCAGACTACAAAACCTAGAACTTGTGATGACTACTTCCTCTCGCTAGTTCCTACGAACTTACTGAGTTAGTATTTACATATATATTGCAGTTGTTGAACTAAATTTCATAGATATAGATTTACGTAACGTAGATGCTATTTTCAGATGATTTTTATGTAAGGCGGCAAGACTAATTTCGATAACAATAAATCCGGAAACGTTTAGGGTTATTATAATTGGTTGCTGTCAAGATTATTGCTTTGACTTTCGACGCCTCTAATTTTGGAAGCAATATTCAGCGTATTTCCCTGTTAGAGAAACCAGCAGCGTCAGAATAATTCCAATCACTCTTATCAGCAATTCAATACGCGTGCATGCAAGTACAAAAATAATAGAAAATCACGTGATGGTAAGTCTGCGACACAGGATCTCCAAAAGTAATTAGGTAAACAAATAGCCATAAATACAAGGGCACTTAAATGTTCATTAACTAATTAGTAATTAACTATCACTTACATGAGCAAAGACTGTAAACAAGTTTTGGCAGCGCTTCAACCGCAAAAGGCTAAGTATTATTGCTTTTCAAATGCCTCGGTCACCACAGCGATAAGACCGCAAAGAAATGATTTTAAAAGCAAATTTTCGCTGAATTTCACACAAAACAACAACGACTAATTTGGATCGAGCTATCACACCTTCCTAAGCAAACAAAATCTCCACTTTCTAACTTTATGGTAGCTGCTAGACAAGCGGTTTGGAAAACTTTGAATTTAGTATACTAGGTTTGATGACCGTCGAATAACTTGAATAAACAGTGCTGCCAGTGCCTCACTATCGCAGCATCAGTGGTTACCTCAAAGCAAAGATGGGTAACCACTAAAACGCGGTGCTACTTAGAGGCTAAAAAAGCGAAGATGGGCACCACAACAGGTGGCACGGATCAACGAGTGGAAAATTTTTCAAATCATTTTCATGATACGGCGTCCTATTATGTCCCCGCCAGTGTTTCCTCTAGAGTGAGAAATTTTGAGGAAAAAGCGAAATTTTTGGGCAAATTTTACTGATTTTGAACCAGAAATTAATATTATATAATGCAAAACTGAAAAACTTAAACAAAAAACTTGAATATTTTAATGCAAGACTATAGCTTGTATCCTGGAAAAGCAAATTTAATGCAAAAAATTTGTAAATGGGGTCCTCAAAGTAGTGAAATCTTTGGGCAAAAATTTTAATGAATTTATCATTTGGGCAAATTCGCGCTAGTCAAAATCCTAGAGGGAACACTAGCCCCCGCACACAAAGATACGGTAATTTAAGCTTGCACAAAGAACTGCACACGGCATACAGAAGCTGCTCAGTGATATAGTTGCTCAAAACAATCCAAACTGCACCTCAAGCAAAACATATCTAAGAGAAAAATCTCCGGACGAAACGTATTATCAGCGGCAGAAAAAAATGGATCCGGGTGGTATGTTTCCATTCTTAGAATGAATTAATGATTGAAAGGAAATAAACTAATAAATCAACTTAACAGATTACTTGAGTCTTCCAAAATCGGAAGCATTGCTGATGGGTTATTACTAGGTCTGAATCACGACCCTTGGCAATAAATATGTTTATTTTTGAATGCAATCACTCTTGTTTTTCGCGGCAATTCAACACGACAATAAAATGGTTGCCAAATCGAAAAAAATACATTGGATTCACGATCGGGTTCACGTGAACTCAGACAAGGACTCGAATTAGTGTTGCTGTTTATTTTTTCTTTAGAGAACGAAAATCTGTTGCTTTCCTGTAAATGGAGATAGTTTCAAACGGCACAGTCTTTTTTACCAGTAAGAGCTTAGAAAGTCATGGTTTCGTTTCATGGTGTACCCTGTACTGGTACAAACATTTCAAAACGGTTGCACAGAAAAAGATGGGATTCGGTCGGGAAAATAACAAACAGAAAAATTACCATTAATTTGACACCAGCAGCGTGATGTAATGATCATTGGTCAGCAAGCTGAATTGCTGATTTTCTGATACAATGCCACTCTAGGTTTTGATCAGCCTATATTCTCATCATACTGGGATACATATGTATAGCTTAAACAAAAAAATTTGAATTGCCCTTTGACTTCAAAATGCGCTGCCGGTAAGTTTTTGTAGCCATTTCGGCTTTTTACAGAGCTTCATGCATAAATTAAAATAAAACAAAAATTGAAACAAAATACTGCATCGCGCTATCCTCGCCACCGAGCAGCACCGATCAGGAAACCCAACAAAACCACGGCATTTAAAAACTTTTAAAAAACTCGACCAGTGGCAGTAGCTAACCCTAGTTTTACCGGTAACAAAAGCGAACCCTCTTTGTTACACTTAGTCGATCCTAATCATTAAAAATTCAGAGAATCCTACTATTTTATACAGTATTTGAATCAGCATCGACCAACGGTGACATTTCGACATGCATCTGAAGGTGATGCTAGTTCGTACAAATAAGCGAAAAGAAATATTACTTACGAATCATTTTGTACTGTTTTTGGACTGGCTTCATTTAAGGACGTTGTTTTTGATGGGGGCAGAAAAATCAGTAAAGTTCTTGCAATGTAATCGAGGCGAGTTTTGAACTAGTACGAAGTACACAAAATTGGTTGTACATGCGAACTGCACCGTTTCAAGTAACGCTGATACCGATCAATAAGCTTCGAACTCTATACGGCAAGCGGTTGTTGTGTATCATAACATATCATATCTAATCTATTAAGTAGAACTTGTTAACAAATTACTTAAAGGCATAAAATTTGCGTAGCCTCTCAATCATTTGCAGTGATAAGGCATTTTGTATCAAACTTCCGCTGTATTTCGCATTGCTTTGTCTACAATTGCGTTTACCAAACGCATATTTGTGATCAGAAATCTGTTTTTTTTTAATCATAGTACGAAGAGCACGATCGGCGAATTGAATCTTAAGTACCAGTAAGCACGCGCGTGTCTAGCAGTTGGGACTGCATTGTCGAAGTGCTGAAATCGTTTCAAAAAAATCAACAAAGGGAATATCAGGTGCTATGTGTGCGAACTGTTCGTTGATTAACATTAAATGTTTTCTTTCTGCGTGTAAGTGCAACTTCAATCGCACAATGTAGGTGCGATCAACGAATTTTGAAAAAAGTAACGCAAACGAAAATATATAAACTTCAAAACCGGGAGAAAAGGAACAAAAACACGTAACTGCTCTTAAAAAATTTTCCAAATTTTAGTACAAATATAGATTGCTGCCGCTAGATTGACAAATATTGTCGTGTTCAAAAATTTTATATAGGTCACCATCTAGCACTTTATCGCATGCATAACAAAGAGATGCGATCTAGCCGCAACAAAGAACAGATTTCAAGCGAATATATCATGTACATGTAAACCAGCAACACAAAACATACTTCCTCTTATTACAGGTGACAACCACTCGTATATAACGCTTAACGCTGAAGATAGATTTGCTTGTCTGCAACGGAATTTTGATCACTATCTACCGTAAATCAACGCTTATAGACTTTGAGAAATGGTAACGCAAAAAACTGAATCGCTAGGGCAAAAGAAAAGCGAAAAAATGAAACGCAATTTTCGTAAATTGCACCTGAATAGGTTGAGTTAAATTCCAATTTTTACTTCCTGGCTGAAAAATCGATTTTTACTGAGTTATAAACAGCAGACTTCTATATTCAGTCACTGTCATATATAACGTACAGTTTCCGTTTTGCTAGCGAAACCTGCAATTAGGGTTTCCCTTTGCTGCTTTCTATGCTACTCACACTTTACAGGCATACAGATTTCTATCTGAAAAAAAGAAAGAAAAAAATAAATACCTATGGCCACTAGAGCTGTGACTACATGTGACAATATATAAGTACAGTCAAACCTCGGTTATCGCACACAATCCGTTCGAGAAGGTTGTTCGAAAAGCGATTTGTTCGAAATCCGAAATTTGGAATTAATGCAACCTCTGCCTAGTGGTAAAAGCGATGGGCGCAGGCAATCAGCCTGTTTGCATTCGCTCGGTTTGGTCGTGATCCGAACTATGATCGAAGTCTGAAACATAAAAATCTGGAATATTTGGTCGAGAACAGAAGCGTTCGATAACCGAGATTTGATTGTACTGCATGGCAATAACGCTGCCATTCAGTGGTGTAGGCGAGGGTAGGAGGAACCCCCTTCCTTCGATACATGTTCTCGCTCACATTCTACCGAAAAATTGTGCCTTTTTAATGCAAATCTTAGTTACGCACTCCCTCTACAAATTTCGGCATACGCTTCTGGTATCACTACAACTCGTTTTAACAAAAAATTTACATAGTTTGAATCGCTCCGAATTCGAATGTTGCAAAAAATAAATGCGCGCAATTGCAATTGTTTTTTTTTTTTTTTCGCTCTAACGTCTGATATTGCATCTTGTAGAAAGTCGCGCAATAATAGCAACTTTTGCGGAAGCGCACTTGATTACTTTTCTCGCCTCTCTCAGCTCGAAAGCTATTAAAACTAAATGCTAGAAGACTTTCTAGAAAACAGTTTCGTGATGATGGCAACGAGTTGAATGTAGGCGGAAGTGAGAAAAAATGCTGGGCTGGCACAGTCCAAAAGGCAGTAGCGGAATAAGCTTTCATGCAAATGCGATAATTGCAAAGCACTGCACGAACATGAGATTGCTGAAAAAAAATTGATCGTCCTTAAATGAAACATGAAACCCATGACCGTGACGGGAAATATTTACGTGGTAAAACTTATTACATAACCTATTAATTTAATTGAAAACTGGAAACGCGCGGGACGGATAGGTCACTATAAATTAAAAGCGGAGAAATTATTAAATGCAAACTAAAAATAAAAAAGAGCAAAGAGGAAGAGCGCGAAGTCAGCTTGCACTTTTTCGACTATCAACAAATGAAGTGCACGTTCAACGCAATTGAATTGCTGTATGAGTAAACTGAACACAAAATTTCACATTTTCAACGATCGCATGAGGGCGCTACGCTTCCTACAAAAGAGTTGAGCAATTCCGTTGTACGTAAACTTCTTTTACCCTTTATTAAATATTAGTTGCGAAAAATACTTGTTTTATTAAAGTTGTAAATTATCTTTAAGAAAGTCTAAACCAAAAAATAATCGATATTGTCACGATTGTGCAACAGTGCTGGCCATCGACCAAGAGATTTTTTAATAAGCGTAAGAAAGAGACTAAACAATTAAGCCAGACAGTTTGCCGCAAATTCTCGCTTCTGAACTTCATAATTCTAAACCGTCTTTTTAATGCATTAGTGCAATGGAGAAATTGGCCCAAACTCAATCAGTTGAAACTTAATTAAATGCTGGGCTGGCATTTATTATAACGATCTGATCACGTTCACAGTCATGTTCGAGTTGATCGATCAATAGACCGACGAACACAAAACGACTTTCACTAACCAAATTTTGTTGAACTAACAGCAAGCTAGGGCTTGAAAAAATGTTAATTAAACTGAACATCTTTTGCCCATTAAGCGTTTGCACGCCACCTTTACAAAGTAGAAATTATCGAATTTTTCACTTGTATTCAATTACTTTCGCACTGCTTTATAAACGTATACAGTCACTCCCCGGCTTACGAACATTCGTACATACGAACTATTCGTCAGTTTACCTAGCCTTTTTTGAGAGATTTTTATCACAATAACGCACTGCAGTTTGTATAGAAACCAACACTCATTTCATTGCACTTCAAGCTTCTTAAAACCCCTGACTCCAGAACCTTAAATAGGGTTCAGTATCGTTAATTCTGTGAGTCGAAACTGAAAAAAACTCATCAAGCTGGGAACTGTATCAAAATTGTTCCGTCATCAATGTATCGTAATGTATTAAAATCTTGTGAGATACTATACTAAGCAGTGTTTGCTCGGACTGACGTTAATTAGCTACATTGAGTCACATAGTGAAAATCGAATACTGTAAAAGTGCAGGATGGTATAGTAGATGTATCTTACCTTCATAAACAATAGTAACGACTTACGAACGAATTCGAGTTACGAACGTTTCCTTGGAATGCAACTTGTTCGTAAGTCGGGGAGTGACTACATATATGCAGCACGGCAGCGGCTTAAAACGAAGAGTTCTAACCTAGGGTCCACGAAACCCTGACGGGTCAGCGAAGGTCCTTCAAGGGATTCGTAATCCAAAACGAAAAAACAGTACTATTCACTTGCACAGGCTGTCCAGCTAGCTATCAACAAAAAAATGAAAAAAAATTGGGGCAATTTGCTGGAAAAAAAAATGAAAAAAATGACATATTTCAGTGATGCAAACGGCTGAAAAGAAAATCGGCGAGGATTTCGAAAAACTATTATCAACGTCTGGGGGGCTTCGCCCCCCAGACCCCCCCCCAACTGGCATTTACCAACGTAGTTGCAGTAACTTCATTGCACAAAGTAAAATATTATTGAGGCTTGGGGCAAAATATTCTGACTTTTTTAAAGACTTTACTTGTGTTCAGGATGCTTTTTTCGCGTCAAAACATTTAACCTCGTACACCTGTTTGAGTAAAACGTCATGACTTAGCGAAAATTTAGCATTAAAAATTATTGCATAATTTTCGGAAGCGAAGCAAAAATTACTCACCATAGCAAATATATTTTGGGTCTTGGTCTCAATAAAGAAAAATTAGTGTACTCACTTGTATAGTGAAAACTCCTTCAATATTTACATAACTTATGATGATTGATCACCCAAGTCACGTGGTTGCATCCCTGGAAAGGTGCTTTACGTCGTAAAGCATCGTAAAGTTTACGATGTTTACGCCTTTTTGGTAGATTCTTGCAAGCAGCAAATTAACGAATGCAACAAGATACTTGGAACATCGTCAACTGCAAATCGAGCCTGGCAGCGCCTCTCGTTTTCTCGTGATATAAAAGGATGAAGGTTAAGAAATAAATTACAAGCTCACCCAAGCGTTGTTTTTTCATTAAACATAAAAACAAAACGTTACATTGGGTGCAGAATAAAATTATCATGAAGGACTTGAAGTGCGATGGTTAATGCAATGACAAATAGATTTCACACCTAAAAGGTCGCACGTTTTAGATTATTACTTGGCGAACAATCTGGTAAAATCTAACCTATTAAAATAAAGACTAAGAACGTAAAAGGAATACATAACACTACACCAAACAGCAAGAAATAATCTAAAAGGTGTGGAGTGGATATATACCGATATCACTGCAAACCTAGTAACACTTTGCAGTAAGCTCGAATCGTTTCAACAAACTGACAAATTTCAACTCTAGTGTAATTAAAAAATAAACAAGAACACTATTTATTCGAACCGAATACAGAAAAAAACTAAAAACAACACTTTTGTCACTAAATTTTAACAGTTTTTAAATAAAAATAGAAAGTTCTAACGTGTTTTCCTTGCTCTTTTTGAAGAGCACAAAAGCGCAAGGGCACGCTTCCGCTTCCATCGTGCTTCTTTTTCCTTTAATTGCTTGGTAACTTCGGCCGCACTTGGTGCCACCTTACTCTCGAAACGTTGAAGTCGAAGCATTTTGACTCTCTGCATCGACTTACGTCGTACTTTATCTCTGCGAGCAGCAGAAAGTATATTCTTGCACAGACGTCTGTCAACCTTTCCGTTTTTAACGTCGTCTCTGCGGAACATTGCAATTGAAGACTTTCCAGTGGTCTTGATTGCGTATTTGGTTGTCTGAAGAGCGTCAAAAGTCAGCATTGAAAGTCTGTTGCTTTTAACATCAATTATGTCATTCATGGCACTGAATGAAGCCTCCACCATAGGTCCATGAAATATCGACAGTGCCGCACAAGCAACTGCGCATAAACCAGGGTATTTCCCAGTTTCCAAAAGAGAAGACCACCAACTGACTACGTTATTTTTTTCTGCTTCTTTGAGAGACAAATCGACATTGTACAGAAGAATTTCTTTATGGATGTCGCAATCTGATGGCACCCAACGACCCAAAATTTCATTGCTTGAAAGATGCTTCAAATGATCTACGGTAATCGAATGCCCCCAAGCAAGTGGATCTATCGAAGAAAGAGATTGCAAGGTTGGACTGTTCAAGGGCAGCTTTAATTGCATATACTGACCAGCAACCAAATATGCTGCCTTAGCAGAGTTGAGAAAATCTTTAACCACCTATAGCACAAAAAATACAGTAAATATTAGTTTACTGAAAATACTTAAAAAATAAAATGCTAATAGCATTGTTAAATAATGAAACACTCTTCTAACAACAATCGCCATCGGTAATCGTCGGTTTATCTTAAGTATTCAATTTTAATTTTTTTCCATTCCAACCGCATATACAGTATGTTAAAGCCAACAACTGTTTGTAACACTGCGGCAGTTATTTGGCCACAGCTAATTGTTAGTACCAGAAACGCTGATAGTAGATACAGTAAAATTGAAATATTTCTGCTATTAATTATAAACGAGAAGCTTTGCAGTTTCAATAAATTAGCATCGTGTATTGTATTGAAATGCATGGCTTCTGCATACAGGAATTCCATGCCGTTCCCATTAACCTAGATTTCTTGCCTTATGTTGAGGATGCTTTGCACATATTTCCTCGGCAACTTTTCCTTTATACAATGAAGTAGGAGAAAGCATGTTCGTAGGCAATTCCATTGCAGCAAGTCGTTTAGGAGAAACGATGGATAAGAATTCGGATTTGACGCAACAAGAGAGAAAGTTTTTCATAACTTGCAGTTGCTTGTCATGTAGTTTGTGAACAAGTGTCTCGCCACTCTATAACAATCAGCGATATTCACAAACACTAGAAATAATTACCATGTCATGTTACTATTAAAGTTACCTTTGACTTTCTCTCTCTATTTAACTAGAAATAGTAGTAATCTTACAAATACAATCAAGTAGTAGTAGTAGAAAGTAGAAATTTTCTACCAAAAATTATCACTGGTACCTGAAAGACCAATACGTATTCCTTGAAATATGGCAACACTCCAGCATATAGGCTGAGCTGCAACTGAACTTTCATGTCCTCCACCCAGATTTTCCGGCATATTCGCTGTTTTCTGTTTTGTCCCAGGCTGGTCATTGCTACACATTCGTAAATGTATCAAGGTTAGATCTTTGAAAATTTTTAATTAGCGTAAAAGTTAATCAATTAAAACATAATGGCAACAAATGTATTTGCATCAGATTATAATTACATAAGCCTAATTGACTTGAGATAACTGATGGATCAATAAAAAAGTTACATGAAACAATGACTGCTCATTTTCAGAAGAAAAATGACAACATTATTAGGAAAACAGCAAAAAAAATATTATGGTTAAGAAAGCGTCTTCTGATTGGTCAAAAGACAAAAGACCCATAGTTTCACAGCCAATCGGGTCGTGTTAAATACTTTGAATAATATGTAAAACTGTCCCGATTTGGCATTGGTCAAGCATTAAAAGTAATCCCTCAGAAAAAAAGAGCGATTTCTGACAATGTCATTAATGTCGGCATTTATAAAAGGTTTGTGCACAAACAATATTGGGAAGCGAGGTAACGATACCATGCAGTAGGATGCCAATACTAGCACTATTGTCTACAAAACAAAAAAATAAACCACTGCAAACGTACTTTTATTTCGCAAATCTTCATGAATTTCTTTGATTTTCTGGCGTGCTTCTTCATTAAGATTATGGTCTCGAAATATGCCTTTCAAATCTTCTTGATATAATTCACGATCGCCAGGAGACAAAAATCCAAAATAAAGTAATTTGTACGCCAAAAGCATTCGCCTTGTGGACAAAGTAATGTCGTAGGCTGATAACCAACGATGAGAGACGAAACGCTGGGGAGTAGTGCCGGGAATCTCCAACATTTCACATATCAATATTAAATAGTGAAGCTGCAAAAAAATTTAAAGCTTTTGAAACTTAGCAGTTCGTGGCTTGGCAATACTTCAGCAACAACAAAGAATTTGATTCGTGCTACATGTAATTATTCAGAATGAGAAATTCACGATAGGTAAAAAATGTAAAATTAAGAGTACTTCCAATCACCTAAAGACATTATACCCCATTCGGTCATAAAGCCAGAAGTCTGTAGAAGCACTTTAATAATAGTTGCTAGCCTGGCGTTTTAACCACAAGAGTCTGAGAATATATCCAGGTTCAAACTACGATCCCTCAGCGAAATTAACTTTTGACGTTTCATTTTAATTTAAAAAATTGCTGCTGACAAAAGGTGACATAAATGAAACAAAATCTTGTATGGTATTAACTCTCAAGACTAGTTTTGTGCAAAAATAAGACTCATTCGTTTCCCATGATTATTTTGTAAGGAATATAAACCGGACAAAACTGCTTAAACGCAAATGTAATACATACAAATACTTCACAGGATACTACGTTACTGATTAATTCAAAAAACAACAAACCTGATCGGAGGCATACTGATGATCTGTGTGAAGATCAGAGAAGAGGCTCTCTAAATAATTATCGAATGGAGCGACGAACTTCTTTGCAACATTGTGAATGTGATGACAGGAATCCCCATCAACATCAAGAAGACCGGGACAATGCTTATTTCTTATTCTGGTCTCCAGTCCCGACTTACTTCCCCTCATCACCGCGCATGAATCCAACATTAAGCTAACGAGATTACTAAATTTAATCTGATGCAAACTGAAGAATTGATTCAAGGCGCTTTCCAGATGTTCAGCAGTGCATTTCAAAATTTCCAGCGAACACAAATGACCAACTTCAACGGCTTTTGATTCACGGTTAAAAAAGGAAACCAATACGGAAAGAACTTTTTTATTTGCTGCCGAAGTTGATTCATCCAAGTTCAGAGAAAACGGTACTTGTTGCATAGCTGCAGTGAGTCGCTCTGTGTAGGTGCGACCCATTCCTTCTACCATTTTATACGTCGCAGATGTGCGACTGAGACACATTCTTTGAAGGGCAGGTTTATCGTTAGCCAAAGCTTGGGACATCTCGACCAGTATAGGTGCAATCCGCAAAGGCAAATTATTTTGTGCAATAGTGGCTAAAACCATCGCCTGTTGAAAATAATATGTCAGTACAAAAATTGGGTTAACATTTTGTATTCTTACGAACACATAAAATTTTTCCCCCAAGCATTTCTCTCTACGCGACGTTATAAAATGTAACGATATTTTATTCATTAAAGACGTAGCCACCACATAAAAGCAATGATTACTTTCTTACGTGCCAATACTGACAAACACTAAGTTGGTGTTTCTAACACGGAAAGTAGGGCGTTGGTGGCGGGAACAGAAAGTTCTGTTTTATAAGAAAATGGGCTAGTTGACTATTCTATATGTGCTATAAGTTGACGCCGACGCGTCATGCAGTTGAGTTATTACGTGTTAAAAGTTTATATCGAAATCATAATGCCAGCAGCTACTTTCAGCTTAATTCAGCATCATTATTGTCCAGAAAATAAGTGAACTGAATCATGTAAACTGTAATCGAAAAGCCAAATGTGGTCTCGCTTTCCGAAAATTTTCGGAAAGATTGGCCCACATTTATCAATACCTAATTTTTTTTATTGATGTACCGCTCACTCGGTCAATTTTAAAATATGATATGCCTGTATAGATCTAGGGAGGCTATACGGTAAAATATGAAAATATTAGAAGTGAATTACCTCGGCATTTGCAACTCTTTCCACCAAAGGAACACATACAGGCACAGCTTCGCGTAACTTTTCTATCTCAATAAACCGACTGGACGAAGACATTCCAACTTCAGTTGAACCAATTGAAGTACCGAGTCCGCCTTGTGAGGTCCTTGCTGTTACTTGAACAGCATCAGCGACGCTATGCGTAGACGCTACATTGCGAATCAACTCCAGATGCTTTTTTGTTTGTACATGAGCAGTAAGCGCGTAGCATCCTTTTTTACCGTAATTTATTTCCTTACCGTTGCATAAATTGCATCGTGCAAACCCAGCTTTCTCAATTTTAGAAAAAAATCTCGACAGAGGGAAAACATACTCTTGACCTTCATACTTGCATTTCGACTCCACTTTAAGCCACGCCCATTTCCACTTGCAAACAACTTTAGCTTCTAATCTTGTCAAAAGTAACGAATCTGCTTGGGTTAAAACTCGCATGTCTTAAAGATATTTGCGCTAGCTACTGCGGTACTAATCTAACTTTTCGGGCAATCATCTCGATTCGTGAACATTCCTTTTTTATTGTGGGTACGTCTCATTCAAAACTGTTAAATCAAAAATTAAATACCCTTTCATCTGCCGCTATTGCACGCGTCATGCAAACTTGATCTATTGCACGCGTCAAGCAACAAAGTTGGACCAAATTTACTTTATCACATTAAAAGCTTTGAAGATAGCGCGCATCAAAATACCGATAATTGAAAGTTGGAAATAGAATAAATTTATGTATTTACTACTACCATAGTTTAAAAGTCTACACATGACGGACTTTGAAGATGCAATTTTATTGTGCGCGTCAGGGAGGATTTTACTTTTTCCAAAGTCATAAAAATTGTCTGTAAAAAGAGTTTTACTTACCAAATGTAAACGCCATGCTCGAAAATCAGTGAGCCATGCGCGCTAGACCTATCGAGTCTTTATTATGAGAGATCCATTTTTTCTCTTAAGCATCGCAAAACGCGACAATCACACAAAAATACTCCTTTCCGCTGTAACGCGCTAGATTTCAAAAAAGAAACATTGCGTTTTATCAATAAAAAAATGCCCGAATATGCAGCGTGCACCCCCAACCCCCTATCATACCCCCCCAAATTTTCTCAACGGATTTAGGCGATTCACAAAAATGACATTTTTGACAACAAAATCGGCGAAATTCGCCGAAAAGCGGAAGATTTGCATCAATGATATTTACGATAAAAACTGAAAAAAAAAATCCGGAAATGTCCAATTTTTCACGCAAAATCAAGTGAAGAGCAAAAAAAAAAGGTCATCACGTCCGCAGATGTCCAATTTTCCGCGCAAAAGCAAGTGAAGAGCAAAAAAAGAAAAAAAGACAACTGACTAAAAAAATGAAGAAGCACGAAAAAATAAGAAAAAAAGCAGTGTGGACAGCCTGCTTGCATGACAACTGAATATTGACAGTTTTAGCAATATTTTTTTCGAAGAGGTTCGCTCATACGCTTGATTAGCAACCTTCAAAGGGTTAAGGAACAGCGTTTGAATGTTCATTCTGGAAAAATAATTCAAAGATAAACAGTATTCTGACAAGTAGTAGGTGATAATTTCTGTCTCTTGTCAGCTTTACCGCTTCGATTACAGCTAAAAACTAACACACTGCTATACAAAACGATATGCATTATTGATCGGTCTATATCACGTCACAACTACCAATCATTGAGTATCCAATCACATGAAAAAAGAACAATTTCAGTTAAAAAAGTCAGACAACGATACACCTCATCAAATACAACTGCATATAGATTTTTATTTTTGAGCAAATCTTCACTTGGTGGAAGCTTACAAAAAACCTTGTTTGAATTAGCATTGGCTACACAATATCGTCAGAAATTTGCTCGACCATCTTTCAGCGTATACCTTTCAATTAGCGGAATGGTATCTCAAATTTCGCTGTAGCCAACAGAAAATTCAACGAGTCTGAAAAAATTGCATCGATTTTCCTGCAAATTTGTGACGGACACACGCTCCACTGCTTCATCGTGTCAAGATAGAATGAAACAGCCAATCAATTCTCAATTTTTATCTTCTCAACCAGACCAGTCGGGAAGTTGCACTTTTTCAATAACTTTTCAGTTCGTTCACTTCTTGCTTATTTGATTTGCTGCTTGTTATGATAGGAAAGGCGTAGTTAATATCGAATCATCCTAATCTAAAACATCAAAAGAGCTACGGAAAGAATGAAACCAACACCTAGCGATCAAAACCAATAAAAAAATGGCGCTCTGAAACTTATGAATCAAATTTAATCAGCTTTGCCACAGTCTTACCTCACTTCTGTCTCTACGTCATATTATAATCACTAATTAAAAAAACTTCAAGCACCGGCCGTTAGCTCAGTTGCTAAGCGCACGCTATCGGTGCGGTGGGTCAGGGGTTCGATTCCCGGGCCGGCCAAATCTACACAGGGTCGCCAACGACTCGCCACCGTTGTGACGTTTCTTCGGAGCTGTGTTGCCCAGGCGCTAAGCCGCGGAGATGGGCCCCGCAACTCGTCACACGCTTCGGCGTAATACGGCGAGTATAATGAAGATTTGATTTTTTTTTCTTTTGCTACCGCATACCGGTAGCAAACTTTTTAAATATCTGCTCATTTTCATTAGTTAATTTGTCGCCTCATAAAGTAAAAACAAAACAAATTATGGTGTAACCAAAGACGTATCTTTTTTCTGATAAATTTACCCGAAAACCATAATTTAAAATCCCTCCAAAGAAATTTTAAACTGGCTTGGTATATCACTCAAAGATAACCTAACAAATCTATCTATGCAACGCTATTCTGTTTGCAATTAAGCACGCTCACCACTATCGCCTAGTTTACTAAAAACGCTTCTAATAACCTGTCAGCCGCTTATTGGCTATGTACATTCAAATATCTAACTCAGATCGACTCCTAGGTTAATAAATAACCAAGTAGAGGTTACGGAAAGTCGGTTAACCAGCAATAACCAAAAAGATTTTAATATCTAACAATAACCAGAGCTAAACGACAATTTGCATTAAAACTTTTTTGTATAAAGCACACAAAATATAGCCCCGGGCGCTCTATTACTCCTATTTACAAATCGCAATTTTCATAACCGCGTTGTCCACGAATACTGTTAGTAACTAAAGAGCCTGCAAATTGGTGTGCGTAACCCTCGTCTACGCACATTCCGTACATAACTTGCCCTTCCTAATTGATATCAACTGGCTCGAAGAAATATTAACAGGAATCTCGCTTAATTAGTGTTTTAGGACGCGTAAAGACAAAACAATGATAGCCGGTATTTAAACCGCTTTTACAATAGGAGTTTAATTATGTCGGATTTAAATGACCTCAAACGTAGAAAGCTGTTTCTTTGCCCTTACCAAGACTGCGCTTGATACATCAAAGTAAAATGTCAACCTAGTAATATAAGTAGGCGCAATCACCGCTAAGATCAAATATCCGGTATTAGAAAATATTTTGTGTCAACAAAAAAGAATGTTATTGAGCAACATATGTTACAAATGTGGCGAATGTAAATGACATTTTTACCTAAGATGAAGACAACTACCATGTCTCTGCAATATAAAAGCTAAACTGTTATTCAGCAAAAATCACATCAATATATTAACGTTTAAATAGATTTCAACATGCACGTGTACCATTAATACGATGAATAGCAAGAACTGCTCTAAAAATGACAACCGTATTCGCGGTTATCGGGTAAAAATCCAAAATACTCGCCGTGGTCAGCCGATAGTAGGACTACTGGGCGAGACCGATTTGGCATGAGAGATGACAAGGTTGGGAGACCTCACCTTCGATGTGATAGGAGTGAGTTCAAATGTTTTACCGTGTATGGAGCTAGACAGCGCAAATATTCGCATACCGATACGTCAAGTTGTCCCAAATCAGAGTCGATCATGAAAAGAGTAATGCACTCACAAGACTTCACAATCAAGAAAATATTCACCTTTTTAAATCAAGTGTGAATAATGTACGAGTAGCAAAAAACAAGAACTTTGCAACCGATGGTTTGCAACGGTGGCCAACAGTGACTCTATCATACTGAAAAGTGTGGTCGAGCAATTTCAACAAATGCACGAAAACTGATGGAAGCATCTTGACCCCAAAATCGTTTTGGTTAGTCGATGCTTCATTGCGTTATTGTTTATTGATTTTGTGTGTATGCATTTGTTGTTCTTCAAATTGGTAAAATAAATATCTGTCTATCATGTAAAACCAAACAAATTTCACTTTGTGTTTGTTTGATTGCTATGTCAGCGACTTGGTCGATTACTGCTGAATTTTCAGTTCAATATAGTTTGAAATAACTAACCTGATTGCACAGCTATTATTTCATGCAATAATAATTGATTGCTGCATGACACCAATCTACGATAGCGGAAGTAGCCATTGCGAAATAAGACAAGCAAACGAAGAAAGAGCATTAATACACAAATTACAGCTAGTATTACACGACAAAAATTAAGATCGTGTGCTCAAATACCAATTGTACATGACTTGAAACTACAACTAAAAAAAAACTTCATTAACAAAGCTCATACTTAACGGTGAGTAATTTCTAGTTTAAGATCATGAACTTCTATCATTATATATAATGCAAGAACACATTCAAATCATCTAAAACAGAAAACAAGCTACTAAAGAAATTTCAACCAAAAACCACCACATCAGGCACTTCTTAATGGCGTGCACTGGTAAATAGTGGTGTGGCATTTAAAACCAATCGAAAATACTCCTAAGAATTTTCACCATCAGAATTCATTGATATCTATTACACAATAGACTAAAATCGTTAATTCCAATCAGCAATGCAGATGACTGATAGAACTAAGGGTTTGTAATAACTTATGGGCTTAGCACTAACACAAATGCAAAAAAATACTAAAAATTTGAGAGACAAGTGCGCGTTGCCGATGGTGAAAGACGTAAAGACTGCCAAATCCGACTTAACAGCTCAAGCAGCATTGCAAAATTGCAGAGGAGCTACGTAATCATGATATCGGGAAGCAATGTTTTGCGCAAACAAGGTTGCATAAAGTGGATGCAATAATATATTACAAATCAAGGTAATGGATGTTCCACCTTCTTAATACTCAACTATTCAACTCTCACGACTAAGCAGGCACCCGTAGAAAACAAGCCATTGCTATTGTAAGCATGAATTGGATAAATATTTCCTGCTTGACTAATCTGCTGCCAGTCTAACCACAAGTCTTGCAAATGCGATCTATCCACATGCAGCTGCAGACGTTTTTCGACCCTATTAGGTTTCATTAGTGCAGCATAGCAATTTCCCACCTCAACCTAGAATAAACTGCTAACTTTTGCTTCAAATACTATTACCTGGTCTTACTGTCAAGCAAAATATGACCAAAAGGCCAAATCAAGAGAATTGATTGGCATAGATTATGATGTGACAAAGAGTCTTATTCAAAACAAAGCAGACTAAACCGAAGTCAAGCAGGCTTTCAACAGGATTTTTATCTTTCAACTTTCAACAGGCTTTCAACATGTTTTCAACTTCATCTCCACAAGGATAATATACTAGTATGCAATATGATGGACAGAGTTACTGCAGTTGGATGGACAGACTTATTACAAGTCCACATTTCATTCCACGAAGCTTATTTCAACTTCTTCCAAGAGCAAGAAAACAAAATAAGAGACACCAGTACTCCAGTATGCAATGCTTACTCAGCACCTTAAAACCTTTGCAATATTTTTGTTGGTGTATATGGAGCAACAAATGCAACTTTTTGTTTCCCAAACTAATCACGACTAAACAAATTCTTTCAAAAAACTACTGAAGGATCTGGGAATAAGCTATAAAATACATACAGCCAACTGGACATTTTATATCAAAAATATGAAATTATTTCAAACCTTACGAAATGTGACACAAAATTATTGGTATATTTGCGCCATTGGAGATAGAAAATATGATATATATATTGCATAAGTGAACATCATCCAGAAATAGACCACTGCAATTCAACACCAAAATTTTAGGCAAACATTTTCATTATTGAGAATCTGCCTTTTTGTATATGAAAAGAGTTTCAGAACTTCCAAGCTGTACCGGAACCCATTTTTTGGTGAAAATTTATTTAAATCAGGCATTTTTCACTTATGATGAAAAACAACATTTTCAAAAAATATATCTCCTACCTTGGTGCAGCTTTTCTAAAATAAATGACAATGCTTTACCAATGCACGAAAAAATTAAAAGCCGTAAAGATATAAAGTGTAGAACCGATACATAAAGTACTGTAGTCTACTGTAATAAGAAGTCTTGCCAAAAGTGCATAAGAAGCCTTTACCAGTGTAGAGTGCTAGTATAATCTGCCTTGTGCAATTGAAACTAGCAAGTGGGCCCTGGCTAGCACATACCAAAACTCCATGATGAAGTGGTGTAAATCTGTTAGTGTTAGACTAGATTCTATTTCATTTGCAGATCATTAAAGTGATCTGTAAACATGCTAAAATGCAGTGAATTAGTCTACCAATAAATGAATGTCATATTGCACTAGTGCATTGCAGCGTACTGGTAGGCAGTTGGCACCATACCAGCACAGGAGTGTACTGGTACTAAACTCAACTTTATCCATGTTTATTTTTGATTAGATTATCCCTACCTCACAAACAGCCAAATTTGGGCTGTTTAATTCAGAATCTGAGTAATTTTCTTTATCGGCCGTTGACACAGCACATGAGCCTATTACGTCACAATCGGTGGTGAAAGTAAGCCGGAACAATCCGGTACGCCGTTCCGGTAAAAGATTTGCTGCTGTAACGCTGTACCGGTAAAAGATTTTAAATCTTAATCCAGCCTATACAGTATAGCACATTCCACAAGTCAAATCACGAAAAAAAAAAAAAAAAAAAACTCAACAATGGGCTCACTTTTATTAAATAAATTTATTTTTGTATAAGATTAATTTCAAAACTTTCCATCAATATCAAAATTTTTTAATGCGAACAGCCTTTTGTTCAAAGTGCTCATAAGTTGAAAAACCAGGTTAGTTTGAGGGTCTCGTCTGCAGCCTAAAAAATTCCCTAAATTTTCTAGGACCTGCCTCGACTAGGCACTTTTTTTACAAAAGTTTGGCCACATTGACATGGAAATTGGTATCTTGCCGAGAGGAATTAGGCCTATTTGGATTATGGCAGCAGAGATGGAAAAATTTACTCAGTGGATAGAGCAAATCAGCTCAAACTGTGAGATCACAATCTGAAATTTTCCTTCGCACAAATGATAGCCTAATTTTAATGACGACGCAATCAGTAGCCTACTAGCCCAGAGTTCTTAAACTCAGACCTGGGGTAGTTCTTGATTTGAATTATAATAAATAATAATAATAACACAGTATTTATATACCGCTGTACATCTAGGAGCAAAAAATCACCTTAGGATCTCAGAGCGGTTTAACAGAAAGCAACATAAAACAGTGTGAAAGCAACATGAAACAGTGTGATAGGAAAAGCACAGTACAGAGCAATTGAACACTTAAAGCAAGCATAGGCAAAAAAAGAAAAAGTGTTTCGGTAAAGCATGCAAAACAAAGGGCAAGCATCAAAAATAAAGCAAAGCTATTTTTCGAAGGGGATTTTGAAGTAAAAATTCTTTAAATTCTTTCTAAACGCAAATTTAGTGGCAACGAATTCCAAGTAATACCACATCTTAGACGAAGTAGTTTTGTCACAGCCTTGATTAGTTACAATTCTTAGATTATCTGAAGCAGACCTAAGGCTGTCATTAGATAGAACATACATAAGAAACAAACTTTTTAGATACACAGGAGCAATATTATTCAAAACCTTATACACAGTGAGGCATAGTTTACACTGAACACGATACTCAATTGGTAAAATATGGCACTGCTCATAATATAGTAGTAGTGACTCACGCCTATAAACTGGAATACTAAAAATAAATCTTATACACGCATTTAATACTCTTTTCAATTTGTTAAGCAAATATTTGGGAATACAGGAATGAAGAAAATTGCAATAGTCCAAACGAGAAATAACAAGACTTTTCACAAGCATAATTTTCATGTCATGAGATAGAAAGTGCTAAAAATTTTGAAGTTTACTTTATTTAAAGAAGCACATTTTACAGGTATCATTGACCATGTGATTAAAACACAACTGATCATCAGGTGTAACACCAAGAATCTTGGAAGAATGAACAATGTCAGAACCTTCTTTTAAAATTTCGTGCAGTCTAGAAATAGGTGACCGATGTACACTCACCAACCTCTTTTTCCCACAAACTAGTAACTGGGACTTATTAACATTTAGTTTAAAAAAATTTAGAGTCATCCAGTGTTGAACCTTCCGTAGGCAGCAATTTAGTCTTTCATACACATCTTCAAGTTCAGAGAGGGGATCAAAACCAATGTACAAAGTGGTGTCATTAGCATATGAATGAACAGTAAAACTAAACTCATTACCCACATAATTTAGCTCGTTTACATATAAAATACATAAAAGAGGTCCCAGATTAAAATAATGAGTCCAAAGTAGATTTTGGGAATCTTTTGTACTTATCCCGATCCCTCCCCCAAATAGCTTTTTCAAATTTGGTGTCAAAATAGTTTTGTGGCAAACCTTTTACTCTCCAATATGCAGGCAACAGTACTGGTAGTACAGGACATTGTTTCAAGTCTCAGATTAGCGATTCATTCTAATCCAGAGACAAATTAGTTATTTGCGTTTTAGCCATTCTTGAATTATATATCTGATATTTCATACTGGTAGTTGGTTAAGATTTAAAGTTTTGGGTATAACTAAGGCGTTTAGGACTTTGTGATTGGATAAGTGGATACCTAAGACTCATTTGCCTCTTTTTATCAGCAACTGCAAAAAAATTTTTTACTTTCACCACTGTTCAGAGGTGTAAAAAGTAGTTGGAAACAGTAGTCAAGTAAACAGCCCAAAATGGTGAAAAAGCCGGAAAAAGTGGGTAGTCAGAAAAAGGCAAAAGAAGGGCTATGCGGGGGCCTGGGGGCAAAGCCCATCAGCCACCGAGGCAAGTGGTGTGTGGTAGCAGAACCCCCAGCCACTGAAAATTTTTGCATTTTTTACCTAAAATAAGCAATTTCAAATGCGTTTAACTATATAATATGCTGTAACAAAGTCTTTATGTACTATGTATTATACAAACAGAAAATGCTCTGACATGTGACAATCACTTACCACTGGGGCTGGGGCTTTCAGGATTTGGCAAAGAGGGGGGATACAATCGGGGGTCTGGGGGCGAAGCCCTCAGCCACCAGAGGCTAAGGGGGCGTAGCCCCCAGTCGCCAACAAATTTTTACAGTTTTCACATAAAAAAACACTCATTCTAGCACATTTTTAATTGAAAAAGGGCGTGCAGTGAGCGCAGTCACAATGGACAATGCAAAAATATTTTCGCAGCTTATGTCTAAAAGCAGAAGCTTGGCTAAAATTTGTGAAAGGAGACTGCAACCATTATTAGTTTGAGAAATTATAGACTGAAAGTTAGGTTTTAGTACCTTATTACAAGGCCAAAGGGGGCTGGCATGGCACCGTGCCCCCTTCCCTCTTTGTGTGTCTATGATCATTTCTACTTAAACCGAATCTAGACCTAATCACTTCCAGTTAAACCAAACCGAATCTGAATTTTGACAATCATTTTCGTAAGCCCTACCTTCATACCTTCAAAATAAGCTCTTTTTAGTTGGTAGCGCGTAAGTGCAATAACCTAAAGTTACGCAGGGATCATACCATGATGCAACATTGTGTGATGTCACAATTATGCTACTTCAACTTTTCATGGCTTATAACAAGCGAGCTGCTTATCTGTCAACATAGTTTACAACGTCAACAATCCTACAATTGTGAGGTTAGTTTCACTGCAGCATGATGAGACTTTACACAGACTGCAGATAATTATGTCAATTGTCTTACTCATATAAAAACGCATGCTGAAGAGAGAAAAGTCAAGTACCTAACGCAAAAAATCCTGGCAGATGGCACACATCTGGAAGCCTGTGCATTATGGCACACAAGGGAAGGGGTAGGCTAGGTGCTTTTAGAATAAAAGCATTTTGGAATAATATTAGAAGGTGCCGATTTGAAGTGCAAAATGCCGGAAATCCGGCAAAATCCAAAACTCTGGGAGCACAGAGTAAAAGTATTGTACGGTAAATAACACGCTGCACACAAATGTACAGTAGTGCAAGACGAGTAGGCCTAGAAAGCACTAAACAATTTATTACGCAAGTAGAAGTGCAAAGTAAACAGGCTTTAAAACTACTTAAGTACCCAAGTAGAATTTTTTTTGCAAACCTATTTTTTTCTTTAAAGAAACACCTCAAACGTAAGGTGAGAGTCAAATAAAATTTTCGAAGTGTCTATTTCACCGAAAATTTCGGTTACCGAAGTTTGAAAAACCGTAGTTGCGTAATCATTTTCGATTCCTGTAGTGCGACTCTCACAGTAGGGGAACCATTAGGGGATGTTTCCAGTTCCGCAAACCACGATTTTCAAACTTCGGTAACCGGAATTTCCGGTGAAATAGACCCTTCCTAAAATTTTTGATGAAAAATAATAATCACCCTAATTTACCATTCTGTTCTAGCCAATGTTGACAGTCGACACAGCGCCCATGCTCATTTCTCACCACGAGTTGTAGGATTGTAGTAGATTCAGAATTTATGGTTCAACCATGCCAATTCAAAAAAGACTAAACAAGCCCTATCAACAGATCAAGCATACAAACTACTTTCCATATAAAAAGTAAGTAAGTAGCATAGCACTAAGGTAATGTTAATCAACAGATCAAGTTTAGTTTAATTTTTAGTTTGTTGCATATTTATCCTACTATCACGAGAAAGCGATCAAAGCGCTATACGAGCTCGCTTAGGAGTTGCCAGTCTGTCTACCACACCAAGATGGGGAATCCCGCTAAGTGCCTTTCCCAACGGCACAACAAGTAAACTTGCCAGCTTGTTCTCCACACTGTCCCTTTAAGGCTGAGCGTCAAGCAGGGAAGCTGTGAATACCAGTTTTAAAGTTTTTGGTTTGACCCGACTCGGAATCAAACCAGAGTCTACAGCTCAAGAGACAGACGCTCTACATACCACTCGGCCATCTGAGCTGTTAAGTGAAAGTAGAAAGTATCCAAAAATAAAATTACATCAAAAAGTGCTAGTTACTGACAAATTCTACTTGCCTAGGCTACTTAAGTAGTGCTACTTTCATTACTTTACACCTATGCCACTGTTATGGGCTTCTGGTGCAGTACTGCTAAGAAACATTTTCTACTTTCACCACTGGTCACAATTGCATTCGTCAACAGAGCTATATCGGTCCAGTACCAAGGGCAGATCATTTACATTTCCTGTTTTCTCATAATTTCAATGGTTTGCCTAAGACCACCTACCGATATTTATTTTGCTAAACTTTTCAGTCGCTTAGGCCTAATAGAAAAAAAAATTTTTTAGCACAAACTTGGCTCAAATTAGGCTAAATAAATATAGTGCAATCTTCGTTTGCAACCCAAAATGTACCCAATTCCACCTCATCAGCAACAATAACCGCAACGCCAACTAATTAACATATAAGCAGCAAGCACTTATGCAAATCGATTTCTATATGGAATGGAAGAATAGCACGGAGTTGATGATTTCTTCATTTTTATCCTTTTATCACGAGAAAGCGGCGGAGGCGCTATGCGTAGGAACGAACACGCTTAGGAGTTGCCTTTGTTTCCAAGTTTTCCGGGTGAATTTTCTTCTGACTTCTTTAATTTGCTGCTTGCCAAATTTCACCAAGCAGAGTTAATTATCGTGAAGCATCTATTCATAATGATGTCATGATTTTTTTTTTCAGGAATGCACTATACTCCGCAAAAAAAAACAATTTTACTTATTAAACGCACTGTATATCTTAAAGTAAATAAATAGTAAAAGATTTTTTAGGGACATTTTTCTTCTTTTTGCCATCGCCCAGACGCCCATGCCATGCCAGTAGAAGTCATTAAAAGTGGTTAACTTTTTTTAAACATTCCCTTGTGACGACCACGTGACCGATAACCACGCCTTCCGCACGCCATTGGTTAATTTGTTTTCTTTTGCCCTCCGTAATTCGTAATTATAATGATATTATTGGTTACATGATTTTTATTTCGCAACTTTGTGTTTTCTTCTGTGTTTGTAAAACGTGATTAGAAGGATTCCGCTTTGACCACCGTACAAGTCAGACGTCCTCTGTTGAGTAATACAGGCTACAACGGTTGGTAATTCTGTTTTTCTGTTTGGAGTCAAGACGGATAAAAGAATAGCTATAGATAGATAATATTAAAAGAAACAGTAAGGCTTAAACCAGCAATAGCTACATTGGTGACCCCGACGTGACACGTGGTCGTCACATCAGCCGCCCCCCAGATGAAGCATGCAGCGTAGATGGATGCGTAATCGACGAGTCTCTATAATTAATTATTTTCTGTAGTGTTATTGTAGGCCTAGCATTGTTTAATCTTTAATCATTTTTTCAAAATTAATACTGTTAATTATTGTTTCAAGTTATTAGTATGGGTGATCAACCGTCAGCCAGCACAACATCGCCTAACATTACACTACAACCACAACACAGTTACTACACACGATCAAAAGCACAACACGAAACACCTTTTGTACCTGTTCCCAGGTTAGATTTATTTGATCCCGAAACCGAACTGAAAGAGCAAGAAGACGAAGCGGCCATACAACCATCAGAGGTTTCACAAAAAAGCACTTTCGGACAGTACGAAGTTCCCTTGGACAGTGAATCCAAATCGGCAACAAAGGAAAACGTCACGCAAATTGCAGGTACCAGTAATCTATTTTCAGGTTCGAAACAATTTTTTGATTTGCCCCGATCTATTCCTGTGGAATTACCACCCCCAAATCTGCAACCAGGTCGGAAAATTTGTCAGGATTTTAATAAGTCCTACCCTTCGCTATGGTTTGCAACATTCGAGCTACGGCTAGACTGCTGGGGCATTACCTCCGATAGAATGCGCACAGATTTTCTATTAGGCCACTTAACTGATGATTCGCTGCTTTCCGTACAAGACATTATCTTCGCACGTCCCACTTACGCCCTGCTAAAAAGACGACTACTTGAGCAGTATGAACCAACTATGAGTGCGAGAGTTTCCGAGTTATTAAACCCTCAAGCTCTTGGTGACCGAAAGCCGTCTGAATTGCTCATTTTTTTAAAAGCTAGTGTGGCACGCAACGATGTCTCGCAACACATGCTTAGAGAATTATTTATTTCACGAATGCCTGAAAACATTCGGCTATCTCTTTGCTCAATGCATAACGCTTCTCTAGAACAATTAGCTACCGCCGCCGACAAAATGGTCGACACTCTTATGGGATCGTCGTCAAGAGAATGGCCTAACCAATCAGGCAGTAGTGCAAACGATTTTTCTAACAAGTTGACTACCCTAGAAAACAAAATTGAGCAACTTTTGCAAGTAAAAGATCATCTAGCTCTTAACAGCAAGACAGTCAACAACCGTGAGTTTGCTTCTTCCTCTGGTCAAATGCAGCGTCAAACATCGATTTCCATGCCACGAGTTCCAACTCAACCAAACAAATCGTTTCGCCATGCCAATCCGCAAAACCAGGTATGTTATTATCATCGGAAGTTCGGAAATCAAGTATACAAATGTGCACCACCGTGCACGTGGCATAAACATCCTACACATTCGGGAAACTTCCGTTGGCCACGCCCTTAGTGGGTGACGTGGTAGATACCGTGAAAAGCCCACTTCCTCACATATACAACGCTACAGACGGGAAATGTTTTTTAATTGACACAGGTGCGGAAATTTCTGTCGTTCAACCGAACGCCGAAGACAAGAAAAACAAAACTTTGCAACGCACACTCGCTGCTGCTAATGGTTCATCTATACCTACTTATGGGTACAAGCCCATTACTATAAAAATTGGGGACAGACAATTTCGATGGTCCTTTGTTGTAGCAGATGTAGCCAATAACTTAATTGGCATAGACTTTATTAAACATTATTCTCTTTCGTTAGATTTTGAAGATGACCGCCTGCTAGACGAAAACAAGCAAAGCATCGCTAAGTTCGTGAGGAAGTCTATGTACCACGTAGAGGCACCAAAATCGTTTAAACCCGACAACGAGTTTGAGAAAATTCTTGCTCAATATCCCAAGTTAACTGGTCCATTTTCAGCGACGTCGCTGGGTGATGTTCAAAACAAAATAAAGCACAAGATTGTCGTTACTGGATACCCATGTTCATCTCGTGCTCGTCCCCTGTCACCGGAAAAGCTTGCTTGCGCACAAAAGGAAATAAATGACCTTCTGGAGGCAGGTATAGTGCGCAGATCCGACTCTCCTTATTCGTCGCCGCTTCATATGGTTCCGAAAGCTGTAGAAAACGGAGGTACATATCGATTATGTGGAGATTACAGACAACTTAATAAAATGACGGTAAAAGATAGTTATCCTATTCCTAACGCTCAGACATTGTTTTACAGGTTGGCCGGATCAAAAATTTTTTCAAAGGTTGACTTGGTAAAAGCCTACCATCAAATTCCCATAGATCCAGAAGCAATTCCACTAACAGCAGTAATAACACCTTTTGGGCTGTTCGAATATCTGTACATGCCGTTCGGACTGATAAATGCCGGAGCGACTTTTCAAAGGTTTGTGGATCATGTCTTGCAAGGTATGCCTAATGTCATTGCATGCATCGACGATTTGATAGTATTTTCTGCTTCTGAAGAAGAGCACAAGCGGCATCTCGAAGAGCTATTTAAGCGTCTAAATCAATTTGGCCTTGTAATTAATCCAACCAAATCCGAATTTGGCTTGCATAAGTTAAAGTTTTTGGGCCACTTGGTCACTCCTGAAGGAATATTACCTTTAAGCGAAAGAGTGAAAGCTATTCAGAATTACTCTACCCCTAAAACCATCAAGCAATTGCGGGCATTTTTGGGTCTCATCAATTACTATCATCGCTTTGTTAAAAGTATGGCTAAGTGTCTAGCGCCACTGTATGAATTGCTTAAGGGACCAAACAAACGAAAAAACGACCTGATTAACTGGAATGAAGAAGCGACTGAGGCTTTTCACCGCAGTAAAACTTTATTGTCCAATGCAACGTTGCTTGTTTACCCGCATTCCAATTTACCTACGAATATTTTAGTGGACGCCAGCAACACTGCAATCGGAGCTGTTCTGCAACAACAACACGGAAGTGAATGGAAACCTGTCGCATTCTTTTCAAGAAAACTTGACGCAGCTCAAAAGCGCTACTCCACTTTTGACCGGGAACTGTTCGCAGCTTATAAATCGCTTCATCATTTTCATTTTTTGATTGATGGGATAAAATTTGCTCTTCTTACGGATCATAAACCGCTGGTAGCAGCGTTTTACTCGAAAAAGGATTAGATTATTGCTCGAAGAGCTCGCCAGCTGAGTTTTATTTCAGAGTTTACAAATGACGTACGCCACGTACAAGGAAACCAGAATGTAGTAGCAGATACCTTGTCCCGGTTAGAAATTAACAATCTTGTTTTCTCGCAGGATGCACTTGACTATTCTGAAATCGCCAAAGCACAGCAGGAAGATGAGTACATTAAAAAATTGTTAAATCAATTTGTGGAAACTGGCATGAAACTTAAAGAGTATCCCATCGAAGAAAGCAATCTGACCCTACTATGTGACATTTCGACAACAAAGGTGCGACCTATACTCCCGGTTAAATTTCAGAAAATAGTGTTTCATAAAATACATGATTTGTCGCATCCAGGCATTAAAGTGAGCAAAGACCTCATTCAACAAAGATTTGTCTGGTACGGAATGAAAAAAGATACAACCAACTGGGTTAAAACTTGTTTAACTTGCCAGAAAGGAAAAGTCTTAAAGCACAACAAAGCGCCACTACAGCGATTTACTTTGCCTTCAACAAGATTTTCAGAAGTCCATGCAGACATCGTTGGTCCTTTGCCGCCATCATGCGGATATCGTTATATCCTTACTGTGATCGACAGATTTTCTAGGTGGGTTACAGCCACTCCGATGAAAGAAATAACCGCTGAAGCAACTTCGGAAGGATTTCTTCAAGGTTGGGTGCAGTATTATGGAGTTCCCCACACCATCACCACCGATAGAGGATCACAATTTACTAGCCAAACATGGAGTAACTTAATGTGTTTTTTAGGCACCAAGCACATCACTACAACCAGCTATCATCCCCAAAGCAATGGTATAGTCGAGGTTGTCCACAGAAGGCTGAAAGACGCCCTACGAATGCAGAACTCGCCATCTAACTGGAATCGAAATTTGCCTTTGGTTCTTCTTTCTATCCGCACTTCCATTAAAGAAGAGCTGCAGTGCTCGCCAGCGGAATTGGTATATGGTCAAACGCTAAGATTGCCTCAAGACTGCCCTATTCCTTCTAGCAATGGCGTAGAACCTGGTCAATTTGTGGCACAGCTGAAAAAGCATTTCAAACAAATAACGGCACCCCCGACACGTGAACATTTTAACAAACACTTTTTAGATTCAAAATTGCAGAGCTGCAAGCGAGTTTTCGTCAGAAATGATCACCAACAACAGCCATTGGAATTACGGTATAAAGGACCTTTTAAGGTTGTTAAAAGACGCCCTAAATATTTTGTTGTTTTAGAAAAAGGAAAAGAGAGAACCATTTCCATAGATCGAGTTAAAGCATGCCAGGATGCCGACGATCCGGCACCAGATGAAAACGAAACTGATGATCAACAGAAGAATGATATTGTTATCCAAACGAGATGTGGAAGAGTTGTAAACAAGCCTTTTCGCTTCCGCAATTACTACGAATGACTTACGATATATATATAAATTTTTTTTTGACCACCGTACAAGTCAGACGTCCTCTGTTGAGTAATACAGGCTACAACGGTTGATAATTCTGTTTTTCTGTTTGGAGTCAAGACGGATAAAAGAATAGCTATAGATAGATAATATTAAAAGAAACAGTAAGGCTTAAACCAGCAATAGCTACACCCTTGAGATGATTTTTATCTTCTGTTCGTCCAAGCAATGACAAAATGTCATTGGTCCCAGCAAAAACGCATTGACTTTTTCCCACCGGCATGAATGAGGATGTTACCTAACACACTCTAGATCAGAGATCACCTAACTTTTTGCTCCGAGGGCCGGATTGCTGCGAGATTAACGGCTGCGGGCCGGATGCAAATTGCAAAAAAGATACAAGTATTTATAATCTCCATCGGCATGAATTAAACGCAATAAACATGGGCATCCGCAGAAAAAAATGCGGGGGGGGGGGCAAAAACATTCTCGAGATGGCCATCTCAGTGAAAGCTATAGTCAGGTAAGTGTCAGTGATAGGGTGACCAACTGACCATACTTTCGGCATCGCCCGATGCCGTACGTGCAGAACTCTTCTTTCATGTTATTGTGCATTATGCGCACATAAATCAATTTATGTGCCACTAGGCTTGACAGTCTGTTAAAACAACTTTCTTTTTGCATTGTTTTCTTAGGTCTTGTTATATGTGGTTGGTTTGAAGCTTACATTTCAAAACAATTAAATCTTCACCATACTGGCGCTATTGCGCCAAAGTGTGTAACGAGTGGCGGGGCCCGTCTCCGCTGCTTAACCTTTGAGGAAACCTCGCAACGGTGGTGAGCCGTTAGCGATACTGTGTCCGATTTTATCAATCCGGGCATCGAACCCCAGATTTCCCGCACCGATAGCGACGTTCTGATCCAAAATGTCAAAATAAAAAGTAGTTTGAGCTCTGAAAATCAAACTTATAGCTACGGCCTATAAATCAGTGCTGCTCAATTTTTTTATTGCAATGTACCGGCAGCGCAGTTTCTGCCATCAAGGCGTACCAGTAGCACATCAGCAACAAGTCCAAATTTGTTTTGCAAGATACGAGATACAAGATACGATACTCGGTATATAGGCAAAAACCAGAATTTTTCTATACAAGATGCAAAAAGTAAAATTGGACATGCTGCTGTTGCCGCGTGAATTTGCTAGTATACGTACGTCCACATGACGGATTGGTAATCGGCTGATTGGTGTAGCAGTAACGATATTGCTTTCAAAGTCAGAGATCTGGGGTTCGATATCCGACCTGTCAAATCAAATACAGTGCTGTTCACGGCCACCGCCTATGGCTCGCCACGTTT
The DNA here is from genome assembly GCA_964006365.1 of Trididemnum miniatum. NCBI lineage: Eukaryota > Metazoa > Chordata > Ascidiacea > Aplousobranchia > Didemnidae > Trididemnum > Trididemnum miniatum. The sequence continues at coordinate 9,061,080 of OZ023231.1, read as the reverse complement.
CTTTGGAGTTCGAAGCTAAGTTGCTCACGCGATAAGTTACGGAGATGGTCTTCACATCCTCAGCCTACTCTAGTTAGATCGTACAGTAACTTTATCAGTGAAAATTTTAATGAAGAACTATTAAATAAAATTGAAAATTTTATGCCCCAACTTGATACTATTACTGAAAATAATATTAATGATCGATTTAACCAATTTTACTCCTTAATAACTGAAACAATTAACACTCATGCCCCGCTTAAACAGCTGTCTAGAAAACAGAGGCGTTTGAAAAGTAAACCATGGATCACGAAAGGGTTATTCATATCCATCAAAAAAAAGCAAAAAATGCACAAAAATCACTATATTAATGGATCATCTGTTGCAAAATCATGCTACAAGATGTATTCTAACACATTGACCAAAGTCAAAGAGCTTGCAAAAAAACTATTTTACCACCAAAAGTTAAATGAATGTAAAGATAATCCCAAGAAAACATGGGACATTTTGCGTACTCTATTACCATCAAAGAAAAACTCTAGGGTTCCTAATCTTATTAAAATTAACAGCTCAACAACTATCTCAGACGTACATGAAATCACAGAAGAATTTAACCATCACTTTGTTAACGTTGGTAAATTTATTGCAAACAGTGTCCTAGCTAATTCTACAGATGATGAAATACTTTATTTAAAAAACGCTTGCCCAGATTCAATCTATTTACAACCTACAACCCCATATAAAATCATGACGCTAATCAACTCCCTGAAGCTAAATAAAGCTGGTGGGCATGATGACATAGATCCTTATTTTTTAAAGATTGCTGCCCCTATTCTTTCATCCCATGTCTGTAATGCTAAATCACTGCCTTATATATGGCATATTTCCAAATAAGCTGAAAACAGCAAAAGTTATCCCTATATTTAAAAAAGGATCTACTGACCTATTAAATAATTATCGTCCTATTTCGCTACTGACTTCTATTTCTAAACTATTTGAACGCATAATTTACAACAGACTTCTATCATTTTTAGAGCGTAATAAGACAATAGTTTCAAGCCAGTATGGTTTTAGACACAACCGTTCTACAACTCATCCGATATTGGACTTGATTACATCTTGCTTTGATAATATTAACTCCAAGCAATATACAACTTTATTATTCTTAGATATTAGAAAAGCATTTGATTCTGTGCCACACAGTAAATTGATCAAGAAATTGGAACACTATGGTATTCGTGGTGTGGCTAATTCTCTACTGAAATCGTATTTAAATGATAGAAAACAATATGTCTCCATAGCCAATACTAATTCCTCTGATAAAGTAATCGACTATGGCGTCCCGCAAGGATCCATCTTAGGTCCATTATTGTTTTTAATCTATATTAATGACCTTCCCTCTTGTTTGCAAACTCTTCCAAGATTCTTTGCTGATGATACCGCTTTTTCAATCACTGCAGAAACACTTATTGACTTAGAAGTTCTTGCAAATACTGAGCTTTCTAATGTCTTACAGTGGATGAGAACTAATGGCCTACTGGTTAACACAACGAAAACAGAAGCTTTACTAATTTCTCCATATTTACGTACTCCTAAACCACCCTTTACTCTTACCTTTGATTACTCATTTGATTACCTTTGATTTTTGATTACTCTTACCTTTGATTAACCAAACTGTTAAATTCTCTGAATCGGCTAGATACTTGGGAGTCATAATTGATGATCAGCTTTCTTTTAGGAAACATATTGATTTCCTTGAGCGCATAATTGCCCGCTCTATTGGCATCATTGCAAAATTAAGTTATTATCTTCCAAGGAATAACCTAATTAATCTATATTATTCACTTGTACATACTCATTTACTTTACGCTCTACCTGTATGGGCTTCAACTTATAGTTCATATTTAGGTAAACTAATTCGTTTACAAAATAAAGCTCTGAGAATAATTTCAAAGACATCAGTTAGAAAAAAAATTACACCTCAATACCACCAGTATCAAATTTTAAAGCTCGAAGATCTTTACACTTTTGAAATTGCGAAGTTAATGTATCAAATTACTCACAATAAACTTGCTAATGTATTCAACGACTATTTTAATTATTCCTCAAATGTTTCAAATTATTGTACTCGCCGAAACGTTCATGAAGACACCATATTCTTACCTCGCTTTATGACAACTCGCGCCCAGCACTCCATTAAATTTACTGGTACTAAAATATGGAACAGCATTCCACATGACGTCAAAAAACTATCTTTTTCCAAGTTTAAACTGTGTTTTAAAGAACTTCTTTTACACAAGTATAATCTGAATTAGTTTACATTTTTTTTATATTTTTTTTATTTATAAGTTCTGCCACCATGTGTGTCCTGTTTGATGGTCGCTGCTTGACTTGAAGACCAGTGGTCCCTTCGCAGCTGCCTGTTGCTCAATATAAATAATTCTGATTCTATGTTATTATGTACATATTCTGTACGTGTTTTAGCAACAAATAAATTGTTCTTCTTCTTCTTCGCCACTCGTTGCACGCAGCTTCTGGGTAATACCACGAATATAACCGAGATTTAAGATTGAAGATCAATAAAAAAGACGCACAAAAACTTTTAACCGAATTCTTCATCTTATGCGAAGTGTGCGCCTGCTTATCTTCCACCAGTCTATCCGATTGTGGTTTGACTGAAGAGTAGCATTTGACCCAAAGACACTTTTCTAGTCTTTGCGTCATGACAAAAGATAAATCGCCATGTCTGTTGACCTGAATAGAATGCGATAGTATGTACTATTGCATACGGCCTTGAAAGACAAGAAAGTAACCTAAACGAATGGAATCATGCAGAGAACGAAAAATGAATTAAGTATCAAGCAATAACTCGTACTGTTCAACGTAAAATGATGCTTGGGACCTGTACCAATATTTTCTAACGTGCTTAGCACTGGCCTTGGTAACAGCATGTCTAAACGTAAAACCAGTTTCAATGATGTGTGAAGGGTGGAGTTTCCACTCATTGAACGGCCGGACTAATTTAGACAGCAGCATATAGACAACTAGACAAACTCTTTTATGCTTTAATTCAGAGGTGGGCAACCTGCGGCCCGCCAAAGCATGTGCTAATAGCCAATTGGTTCCGAAACCTGTTTTTTTGCGATCAAGTTCAAACCCAATCAACACACGAACTGCTTTGAATGCTATTTTCCAGGCTGAAGATCTTGTTTTTCTAGTCATCTCTTATTTCAGAGACCTCTTTTTCACGCGACAGACCGTTTTTTAGTATTACTCCTGCCAAGAAGTGTTTTTTTTTCTAAAAACTGCGGCCCGCTGGAAGCCTATATTTATAATTTGTGGCCCAGTATCACCAGAAAATTGCCCACCCCTGCTTTAATTAAACAGATTATTGCGAAATGTTTTGTTATTTTATTCGTTTTGTAGTGAACTCATCTGTATTTTTCAACTTTTTCTGTAGTTTCTTAACTTGCATTTTTTCATGCGTAATTTTTCAACTTTTTTGGTTTTTCAGGTTTTTTTTGGTTTTGCCCCCCCCCCCCCCCTGCGGACGCCCATGGCAATAAAAAACAAAGTCAACGGTGGAAGAGCAAAGTTGTGATGAAAATCGAAAGTTTGTGGTAAAGAAAAAAAAAAGAACTACGAAAAAAAGAACTACAAAAGATATGTAACACCAGCTATGTAAGCTGAAATTGCGAAATGTCAGAACGAGTGGGATTTATAAAATTGTCGTTTTTCTCTCATTGTCGTCTTTCCTCACATTGTCGTCTTTCCTCACAATGTCTCGTCAAGAGCGGTAAAATTCCATAAGCTGTCCAAATTCTCCTGCGTACTAGTCTGGCTGGTAGTATTAAATTTGCGTAAGGGGGTAAAACAGAGATATTCCACTGGTGAAACAATGGTGTTTTAAACAACAATGGCGTTTTTAAAGTTTGTGATGTCATAATAAGAATCAGTAAAAGGTTGGGTCTAGCTCAACAACAACGACACTCCAAAATGTTTGGGACTACTTTACTTAGCCGTTCAGTGCAGCTGTTATTTCCTTTGCTCGTCTGCCAGCGTGGCGGGCCGGATGAAATCACTTCGCGGGCCAGATTCGGCCCGCGGGCCGTAGTTTGGTGATCTCTGCTCTAGATAGTAGCCTATTTGTTTTCAAACTTACCGGTATTTCAAAATAAAAATCTGCATTATGCTTGCGGTGTTGCGCTTGTGACGAGCGACGGGGTACTTGTATTTTTTTTGTATTTTGTTGCATATTCTCCTTCTATTGCGAGAAAGCGATCAAAGCGCTATAACGAGCTTGCTTAGGAGTTGCCTGCCACCTGTCTACCACACCAAGATGGGGGAATCCCGCTAAGTGCCCTTCCCAACGGCACAAGTAAACTCACCGGCTTGTTACAATAATAATAATAATAATGTTCTCCGCACTGTCGCTTTAATGCTGAACGTCAAGCAGGGATTTGAATACTAATTTTAAAGGGATAAAACTAAAAACCATGTGGGACCGTATGGGCACCGCACGCTATCATAAGGTTCCATACGGTGTCCATAGGGTTCCACGCGGTTCATACGGTTCCACACGGTTTTTAGTGCTACCAATTTTAGAGTCTAGTGATGCCACACTTGACGTAATCACATCAAATTTAATGTTGTCAACCCATCATTTGACGTTTTTGCTGATGAATCTGATGTAGCGCAGTCTGGCTGCTAACTACAGTTAGCTAACGGCTGACGCTCAGTAAAACTACAGTAGTTAAAAAAAGAATTAGTTTTTGCAATAGGCTAAATTTTGAAGCATTTTCAGTTTTTCACAATACCTCAGTTAGGATTCTTTTTTGTCACTCTTGAGTGTCTTGACTCTAAGAGAGTGAGGTCAGTGAGCAGCGAACTAACGTAGATGGCCAAGTGAGTGTGCGCAACGGTAACGTAAGTGCGTAGTGTGATAGGAATGGTACAAAATCGGAACCTGATGCAGTAATACGTTCCTCCTACCATGATGCAGAGGATATGCTTCACTACAAAAAAAGCCTTATGTAGGTACTGTGATGTTACATCTAGCGCTCCCTAAAAATGTGATCTTTTGCGTCACAAGCAAACAAGCTTAAACATGCAATCTTTTTTAACGCAGGATGAAAATCTAGTAATCTGCATTATAACTTTATACTATAGGCCTAATGCATTTTAAAGGCTGTTATGGTTTCAAGGTCAGATAAAAATATAGGCTACTGCAAAGAGATGAGTGATGCATTAGGTTACGCAATTGCAAACTTATTGCGTATTAACCGCCGGTGGCGCCCGCAGAAAAAATATTTGGGGGGCAAAGTGTGACGTCATTATCTTTGACATCACCAACCAAATTTTTGAATGTGATACAGATACGCCTACTGTCATAGCAACGAGTGAGTGGTTGGTGGATACGCTTATTTGGACGTGTAATGGACTAATGAGCAGTTGTACACGTTCCGTTAGGCAGGGATGAACAAACTTTTCTGCGCAAGGGCTTCATTCAAAATTTATGCCGGCGGCATATAGTAGGCCTATAAAAGCAACGTCTGGTATCAGCCCCCAGGTTCGGTTAGGTTTGATTAGGAGTAGGTTAGGTTAGGGTTTAGAGTAGTAACTAAACTGGATCCTAACTAAATTTAACCCTAACCGAACCTAATCCAAACCATAACCGAACCTGGGGTCTAATACTAGACGTTACCTGGCCTATAATACCTCCGAAACAGCTAATTTGAGTAAATCGAAAAATTATTGTTATTGGCAAAAAACAGTGAAAACTTTCCAATTTGTGGCGTAGTGAGGAATTTAAAAAGGGGTGGGGGGAGGAATAGTTTCCACTTTTTTTCAAGCGTATTTTTTTTTCGGCAGAACTAATTTGGAAGCTGATTGAGAAACAAGAAAGGCTTTACGGGGGTCCGGGGGCAGGGGCGTATTCTCTAGAGGTTCAAGGTGTTCAGCGCACACCCTGCGATATCACAGGCACCAGAGCTGGGTGTCTCGAGACGTGTCTCGGTCTCGAGACACGTTTTTGAGTGTCTCGGTCTCGCTATACCAATGTCTCGTCTCGGTCTCGGACCTTGAAAGTCTCGGAAAATGATCATGTCTCGATCTAGGCATGAAAAAAAATTGGATTTGAAACAGCATTCAGGTCTTTGATACGGAAGCAACAATGGTACTTACCCGATGTATTCAAAGTAAAACATTGTGCGTGATTTCGCACTTTGTAAAAACATTTGGCCACATTTTGTTTAGACCATTTTGCTTTGTTGTTCAGGCCTGCAGAATTGCAGGCTTTTGCTTTCTTTTTTTGAGCAGCATATATGAAAACTGGTCTATTTCAACCACTAAGCACATGCATTCGATGGTAATCTACTCTAGACCAGGGATGTCTAACCTTTTAATTTATTAGGGACCCATTGCAAAATTGTATATTTAACTAGGCCGCAAAGCGACCAGAATTCCAATATTTCATATTATAGTTCTAAGAAAAAAAAATTAACCATTGATGGGTAGGCCTTGTACTGAGCCGCATTTTGCTGAAAATGCATCTTTTTTAACAACAAAGAAAATTAAAAAATTTATTAATATAATTAATTAATGTAATAATTAATCCAATAATGTTAATTTAGTTTTAACTTTTAACAATATGGCCTTCACTCAAAGACATAACGACCGCTAACCACGTCTAAAAAATTAATAAATTTTTTATGGGCAAACGGTGTGTCAAAGAAAAAAAATTTTCAAGAGAGTATCGTGTCATAAGTCACAAAATTAAGGTTTCTACAAATTTGTTCCCTATGAAAGATGCTATTCTCGTCTGGTTTACAGCAGCTATCAAAAGATTATTCAAAGTAGTCCAGGCCCAAAAAAGGCTTCAAATCGAAAAAAAGTGCAGGGATTACAGTTGCAGGAAATTTGGTTACCGATATGGGAAGTGTTTCCAGATTAGAGCTAGCTCTTTTTATGAGAAAGTTATTAACCAGATAGATTTTCGAAAATGCATGGTGTCACAAAGACTTTAAAATGTTTATGTTAATTAATATATTTTTTATCAAATATAAAGTATTTTGATTAAATTTCATGAACACTCTTGCAATCAATACTTGATAAACTTGCTAAAAAATTGTTTTAACAGAGGATAGTGGGCTGCAATGCCGACATCCCTGGTCTAGACCAACATAGCCTACCAATGACTTTTTGTTTAAAGTTTTCTTGACATCTTTTTCGTTAGATTAAAAAAGAATATTGGGCCGTGTAATCGTCTGCGAGAGGTATTGCTTGCCTTGCAAGCTACAAGGACTTAAATCTTCTGTGATAATAAGCTGTTTCGTTGTTATTGTGGTGAACTCGCTAAATCATTAATTGTAATCGTTAAAAGGATATGACCAATAGCACATTTATAATAGGCTACATCAGTTCATAACCGCGACGGCTTCATTGCTTCATTTGCTTTTGCTAATGTCATTTTGCTATGAAGTTATTTCAGTAACTTGGCTTAGTAGAGCCCATACTCCAGTGTATTACTATCGTTTTTATATTTTCTAATTTTTGGCTCATGAAGTCTCGTCTCGTGTCTCATAACTTTAAAGTCTCGTCTCGGTCTCGAAGCTATGATGTCTCGTCTCGGTCTCGAAGCTCTAATGTCTCATCTCGGTCTCGGTAGGTTCGGTCCTCGTTCCAGCTCTGACAGGCACACACGTTAATTACATTTAACTAAAATGTTTGGATTTTCTCGTCTTTAATCTTTGTAATATCAGCGCAGTCTGAGTTCTTTTTGCTTCGATGAACGACAAATTGCTTTTTTTTCGACGCTGACCTATGACGCAACATTCTCTTGTATGATAGGTTCAACAGATATCGTTGAACACAAGCGAGCCAGACCTTTTCCATTGTATTCTGAATCATATTAATTAGCGGAGAGTGACTTTTTCTCTTTCCACGTAATTCAAATGCAAAATATGTCCTATTTGAAAGTTGAACCCACACGCAACGTCACAATACAAATCACGCCACAACAAATTGCTTTTTTCATTGCAGAAGAATGATGCAATGCAGAGATGTGCTTAACCGTTACTTATGACAGGACTTCCCAAACTTTTTCGCTCGCGACCCTTTTTAATCTTTTGAAATTATTCGCGATCCTTCACGGTTAAAATGAGAAATATGCATTTGCAAAATATGCATTTGTGATAATTATTGGAAGACGAAAACTAAAAACAAGCTGCCGCTACTCAATTATTTATTTATTGATTTTTCATTTTTGTAGCATATTCATCCTCCAATCACCAGAAAGCGATCAATGCGCTTTACGAGCTCACTTAGGAGTTGCCAGCCATCTGTCTATCACACGAAGATGAGGGAACCCCATCAAGTGCCTTTCCCAACGGCACAACAAGTAAACTCGCCCGCTTGCTCTCCACTCTGTCGCTTTAATGCTGAGCGTCAAGCAGGGAAGCTGTGAATACCAATTTTAAAGTCATTGGTTTGACCCCACGCGGAATAAAACCCAAGGCTGCAGTTACCGTGGCGTACGCTCTTACCTCTCGGCCACCTGAGCTGTTGATGTCTGCAATGCCTACTAGTTTACACTTGAGTAGCTTATTAAAACCAAAAACAAAAAAGCAAACACATTTATGTAATGTGATGGGTGCGATTGCTTTCGCCTACAAACCAAATCCCGCTGCGGCTCAATATTTGTTAATGCCGGTCTCGAGATGGTTTGAATGTTGCTTAAGCAGGAACGATGTTTTGCCGTCAACGTTAAACATGCAGACTCGCACAGATACGTCGAGACAATCGGCCGGAGTGGGGTTGCTGCCGAGTCCGATAATGGTGGATATTCGGCTTTAATGCTAACCATTGATTAACCAGCTATCCATTGCTTAAAATAGTTTTTAATTACCGGTGCTAGCCTCTCGCCAGCAGTGTTCTACATGGCGTCGCAAACCGAAGCGATGAAACAAAAAGATGCGTTCAGCCGCGTCACGTGATACCGATGTGACGAAGCAAAACAATTTATACATAAAACTACAGCACTCATCTGCTGCCTCACTATTTCGTACTAGCCTAGAGATAGGCCAGAATCTACATTCTACAGCTAAGTTAAGAATGATGTTTGCGCAATTACACCAGTTTAAAAAGCTCAACAGCATACTATACATAATACGCAATACTTTGCTTAAAATTTGTATATTCCCTGCGCCCCCTGAAGTTTGTTACGCGACCCCTCGCGGGGTCGCGACCCCTAGTTTGGGAAGCCCTGACTTATGAGTAACGGTTCCAAAGGATTACTTTAGAAAAAATATTCGATACTTTTTATCCGTTACTTGTATTCGTTTAGGTAATCACTAGGGCAACCAAACGTCAATAAAGTCAAATATTATTACTAGGGCCCGCTAAAGTCAATAAAGTCAAAAATTTTTAAGGACCTTATTACATAATCAAACATGTACTAACGTTCGTTTCAGGCCTTTAGGAGTCTGTTTTGGTAGATTTTATAAGTCAAAATAAAGTCAAAATTTTGTATAAAGTTAAAACTGGTCAAAATTCTCTTCATCAAAAATTTCCTAACCCTAACCCTTACAAAAATGAAAAAAACGTAGATTTTTTTGAATTTTTGAGCTGCTATTAAAATTCTATGCGCAGTTTTATTTGGTTATTCCGAAATAGTAAGTTGCAATGGTAAAAGTGCGTGCGGTAATTGAGAAAGAAATAGCACTTATTATGCATGAAATGTTTGTAAATTGCGGATTATAAACCATTTTTAATCAAAAAAGTGCAACAAGACATAAGTAATTAGGCAAAAGCGGTTAGGTCAAAATAAAGTCAAAATTTTGCAAAAATAAAGTCAAAAATATGTTTTTTTAGGTCAAAAAAATGGCCCTAATTATTACCTGGCTCTGAAAACCATTAAACTTCCACTAAGCATGTTTTTGTTTCAAACCAGACTTAGTTTAAAAGCTATTAGGTTAAAATATGGTCAAAACGTTGTGTTGGGTCAAAATAAAGTAAAAATCAGCTTTTTAAGTCAAGATGCAAAATCTTCGTCGATTATAATGTTTAATATGCATTGTTTAATTAATAGATGAAACAAGTTACGTCGTAATCATTGGTTGCCAGCTTGTGGAAAGCAAACTGGTAGTCCCGTTTTCATCATAAGCGCATTGAAACAACATTCGAGTAAATACGTAGTAAACTGTGTTTATGACGAAACAATCGTTTTCGAATAATTTCAGAATTTCAATTGCCCCCTTTGCCCCCCCGGCTGCGCCTCCGAACTAGAATAATATAGTTAGCATGAACAGAGAGAGTGCGATTATTGTTTTGTTAGCCTACAACTTTATTACTTTGTCCTTGATTGTTGTACTTGGCTTTGGCCTCGACTTTTGTGTCCTTGGCCTCGACAAAAATTTAAAATCCTTGGCCTTGACCTCGACCTTAACGTCTTTGGCCTTACTACAACACTGCTGATTAGAGGCGTAACTTGTGTAATTTTTTGGCTTCACTTACGTAAATCAGTGTTAACTTCGTTCGTTTAAGTCTGAGTAATAAATTAATGTGACTGTCATTGTTCGTTTAAAACGTTATCACATTTTCACACCCTCCAGCAACTTGCCACCGCTAAATTTATCCACAAGATCCAATGGGTAGCTACGACACTGGCCAGACCTTTTCCATTGTACTCTATATCGTAATTAGCATGCGGCTGTGAGTAATTGCTTGTGATTTTTGAAAGTGTAGCAGTCAATATATACATTTTAAAGTTGTTGGTCAGATTCAAGTTGTAGGTTAAATTAGTGGAATAGAAGTAAGTGTTGACAGTGTAATCAAAAAGTCCTTTTGTAGCAGAAATTACGACGAAAATTGAAAATAGCAAAAGCGAAAAAAAAGACCCCAAAATTAGATATATTAAGTAGCGATTCAGGCTGCTTATAAAGGCGCTTGATGTTGGTTCGCGTGATCGCATTAAACTTCGAGCACTTCCACATATTTGTTTAATAAATGGCTGCATGCGGCAGCAAATATTGTGGAGGAGCACACCTTCAAAAAATGCTCACCGTACGCCATTGTCCGGGGCATGTTCCACCGGAAATTTTAGAAAATTTACGTGCTGTAATGGCTATTTTAGTGCTTTTTGAATAATGTTCAGGCAAATTTTGTCTACATTTTTGATCCTAATTTTGAGTGCTTCGCCCAGTGGTGCCGATCCATGTTGAGCATTGGGGGGGATGATTTGCTTATTTTACCTATTTTTTGTCAATTTTGAACATTGGGGGGGATGCTGCTCGAAGTACATTTGCGAGTTTTGTAAGTTATGTCAGACTGCCACTTGCCAACTCCAATCTTCACCAGCACTCGACGGCATTAGACTACTGATGTAATAACACTTTAATGAGCACTACGGCCGACGCCAAATGTCGGGGGGGATGCAGCCGAATCCCCCCCAGGATCGGCACCACTGGCTTCGCCAAATATGATATATTTTGTTCGCAAGTTTTCGATTATACGTGTTTAAGGCATAAGGCTTATTGCTATCGAAGAGGTTTGAAATCATGGAAAAGTTGTATACATCAAAAACATAATTGAAAATGGCTAGTGAAAGGATGCATACTTCTCATTTTACCCCCCAGCATCCACCCCTGGGCCTGGCCATAAGTTACAGGAACCATCAAAAAAGTCTGGCATATTTCAGTCACTTGGCACCAATAATTTTGTTCTATTCTACTGAAAGGCTGAATGAAATGGGATGGGGGGGGGGCATGGTACAATGGCCCCCCTTTAATACGCTCCTGCTTTCAATCTACTTGTGTAAAGTTTCGCTGCTAAATGTTAGAAGAAAATATTGACGAAATCAACGAAAGAAAAAAAAATTGCACAGAATGACTATTATTAATATGATTCCATTTGACGATGAGCCGTAGAGGCAAATACATCAACAAGTTGAGCCACATCTATTTTTTCGTATAGCCTATTTGTTATATTTGTTTCAACAGACATGAACTAGAGATTGCAATCTCTCTTATCGGTGTGGACAAAAACATCTTCGCCTTTGCAGCAAAAGTCACTTTTTTGTCACAACTCTTGAAGTCTATTCATCCCAATGGCGGTTGTTGCCAGCAATGAAAGACCCTCTTTTTCACTTCGTTAACTCCTACAAGTTATGATTTTTTTGAGTGTAGAAAAGGATCTTTGTGCTATCCCTGTAGATTGTCGAAGCGGATTATCTAGATCTGAATTCTGAAATATGTCTTCCTTTGTTTAGACACTCTATCTCAACTTCATATTAATCGCATAGTGTTGAAAAACTTCTTAGACTTTGATGCTAAATCTTCCTCCATTTTAACATAACTTCTGGCTAAAAGGAAAATTTACTACCGTACCTTTTACGCCAGAGGTGACGAACATGCGGCCCGCGAGCGCATGCGGCCCGCGAAAGAATTTCCTGCGGCCCGCGAACATTTTGGCGAGACCAGTGCTTTTAAATATTTTTTTCCCCGTCTAATCTTTGCGATGCGATACCAAAAGCTGAGCCCCTGATTTAATCAAGCGCGTATCACACAGTAATTATATAAACGCTCAAAACAAGTCATCTGTTTCAGGATTCAGCAGTTCATCCATTGTTATGAAATAATAATAACATAACTCGAGTCCGTTGCAGCTTCAGCATAGTGCAGCAGTTTACGAGTAGGCCTAACTATTCGAGTGAGAGCTTAGCTTGCCTTACAGTAGTAGGAATTACGTGAGTTTGCGGAAATGAATTGGTGAGGTGGCAGTACCATTTATCATATGCAAATTTTACTGCTTTCTTAAGGTATTTGTTATTCTGTTTTTTAATCAATATTTAATTAGCCGCTTGTCTTCAGCGAAAAAACGAAATATTGTAGATGAAAAAAGAGTATTTCAAAAAGATTGGACCGATATCCGATATGTTTATGACCAGGAGCGTATTCAGAGGGGGGCATTGCGCCATCCTTCCCCCTTTTTGACTCTGCCTTTTAGTAAAAAAAGAACAAAACTAATGGTGCCAAGTGACTGAAACATGCCAGACTCTTTTGATGGTTTCTGTAGCTTATGGCCAGTGGCTAATCCAAGGGTTAGGATGAGAGGTATGCATCTTCCCACCAGCCATTTTCAAAATAGTTTTTGATGTATACAATTTTTTTTATAACTTCGAACCTCTTCGAGAGCGAGAAGCCTTACGCCTTAAGCACGCACAATCGAAAATATGCGCGCCAAATGCATCATATTTGGCAAAGCACTCAGAATCAGGGTCAAAAAATTTAAACAAAATTTGCCTGAGGATTATTCAAAAAGCACTACAAATAGCCATTACAGCATGTAAATTTTCAAAAATTTTCCGAGAGAGCATGCCACCGGACCCTCCAAGAGCTTTTCTTGTTTTTCAATGATTTTCAAATTTGTTCTGCCGAAAAAAAACGCTTTAAAGAAACATAAAAATTATGGCTTCCCCCTTTTAAAATTTCTCGCTACGCCACTGTTTATGACTAAAAAGTTATGCGGCCCGCTTGCTTATTGGTAAGTAACAAAGTGGCCCGCGACAGCAAATAGGTTCGTCACCCCTGGTTTACGCAATGCCCTTATTTTATTGCGGTTTGTCGAATAACAAAATGTTTTGTGATTTTGTCTTTTTATTATGACGTCATATATTTGAGGCACTCTTCAAATCGTATTGCGCTCTGGCAACTCAGCATGATATATTTTTGGCAATTTTGTCGAAACATGCTTTGTACAGTATAGTTTTTGAATTCTTCACCACGGTAGACGAGGCAGAGTTCACGCTGCTTCATTGCCCATTGTCGCGAAATAGGAAATGGTATTAATTTGCTGACAGGACGATTGATAAGAATTGTATGACAAACCGTAGGAATTAATTCGTTCTTAGATCTGACCTCACGAAAAAACCAAGACCTTCTTCACCAAATGAATATAATAATCGACCCAACTTAACTCACTTAGCTACGGTACTCACCGTATTACTTTTCAATAAACACAAGCACCACTGCTCACTTTAGTAACACCATACAACAAGGGCTATACCCAGTGGTGGGATTCAGCCGGTTCGCAACGGTTCTATACAGAGGCGTAGCTTAGGGGGGGCAGTGGGGTACATATGTCCCCGGGTGTCAAGGTAAAGGGGCGCCAAAATGGAACTTGCCGAAATTTCTCAACAAGGGTAAAAAAAACGGTCACAAGCAAGATTGCTCCGGAGTTAAGCTGACCTGCTTTAGCCTCCGTCAAACAAAATAAGTCGATTCATCATTGATGTCGTGACAATCCTGCGTATTGTTTTCCATTCATGTTGCAGTGAACAAGTACCGGTAAACAGTGGCGTAACAAGGGGGGGCGAGGGGGGCAGCCGCCCCCGGGCGCAGGCCCGGGGGGGCACCCATGGCTACTTTTCAATTTTTTTTTATTAAAAAACTGGATGGACCATAATGGCGCACGCAGGGGAGGCCACGGTGCCATGGCTCCACCTTTGACCTTGGCGTTGTTGTAGATACCGATACGTGTTGTTAAAATTTCAAACACCGGTGTGTCCTTTTTCGACAAAAAACTTCGCTAAAGTGAGTGTTTTTCTTGTAAAAATCCGTTGGAGGCTCGGGGCTCTGCCCCCAGACCTCCTTAGCCTCCGGCGGCTGGGGGCTTCGCTCCCAGACCCTCGCTTGTGGCTTCCCTTTGCCAAATCCTGAGTGGGTCTCACTAATCTCTCCACTCTTTTTGGTTTCTTGCTTTGTTCATCTTTCTCCTTTGTTGTTCTTTTCCAAACTGCGATTCATTAGCAACTTGAATGAAACACCAAAATTCACTGTCATTTTTATAATTTGTGCAAAATTCGGAGTGAAAGCAGGGGCGCAAAATTCCTCTTTGCCCCCGAGCGCAGGGTACCCTAGTTACGCCACTGGTTCCATAGAACCGTCTCAAGGAATTTTATTAGAACAGCGAACCGGTTAGCATTGCTGCTAATACTTGTGCCATTAGTTGAAACAGAACTGGCTGATAATACATAACTTCTGTAATAGAACCGGCTGACGAAAAATTTGAATCCCACCACTGACTATACCCTTCAGCATACAACAAAACTGCTTACTCTACGCACACTAAATCTACACTCAAATAAATACGCTCGAAAATTCACGCCTGTTTATATTCTAAATTCAAGTTCGAGAACGTTCTATAACATTCTCAAAAAGAAACAAGAAGAGAAATAACGTGACATGCAAAACTCACATCAAACCACACAATTGTGACGCCACAACTGTGACGCCACAAATTTTAACCCAGTGAAATTACGTAACGGAAAGATCTGTCCAGAATATTCACGGAAAAATTACGTCAGCAGAAAATTATAACTTTATAATGCAACCTTACAAAACAATCTCACGAATAAAACTTCGGAAAACAACGCATCGGTCCAGAACCTTCTACAGTAGACAAAGCATTAAAACAAAAACATATTAAACAGTTATATCGTTACACCCTTATATCGGCAACTTTGTCCAATCAAGCGATTGGTCTGGAAATGATAAACACTTTATTAAAAAATTTTGAACTTGAACAAAATATTTGGAACTGGGGGATTAGAGGGGTACAGCCCTTAAAAAAAAAACTCAACGAATTTGAGCGATTTGGAGAAATGGCCTAAAAATTATTGGGGGGCAACTTGCCCCTTTTGTCCCCCCTGCGGGCGCTTATGTTAACAGCTGATGGTGATTTGTAGAGCGTGAATTGACCATTTGAAAAGTAGCTCTTGTAAAGTTTTGAAACAAACGATGTGACTAAATACGGTGATTTTCGTAGTATTTTTTGGTCCTTTCTTGACAAATAGTTGTCTTATTGGCGCTTGATGTTTTGACCAAAAGTTTGGTGTACCGGTAATTTATGAAAAATTTTGATGTTTTTGAAATTGATTTGTGTGGCAACACTGTTAAAGTCATTGGCACCAGAGATGTCCACGGTAGAGATGGCTCGGGCTGACTTTGTTGAGGCCCGGACCGCCCACGGCCCGGAACCTCTTGCCCAGTAACCGTAACCGACCCGGCAACTCATACCAAAAATAAAGCCCAGCCCGCCCAAAGCCCATTCTTTTTATGAACCTTTAATCACATTAATTAAACTTAAGGGATTTCAAAAATTGTCAGCGGCTCGTTAGCGGGTCTCTTAGCGGCCCATGCCATCTCTAATTAGGATTTGGTTTAGGCACAGTGTAGCCTACTTATAGTTCTTACAGTGGACTCACTTAACAAAAAAGCATTGTTACGTATGTCCACAAAAATCGTTCAGATGACCGAGTGGTATAGAGCGTCTGCTTCTGGATCGGTAGACTTGGGGTTTGATTCCGAGTCGGGTCAAACCAATGACTTTAAAATTGGTATTCACAGCTTCCCAGCTTGACGTTCAGCATTAAAGGGACAGTGTGGAGAACAAGCCGGCGAGTTTACTTGTTGTGCCGTTGGGAAAGGCACTTAACGGAATTCCCCCATCTTAATGTGGTAGACAGATGGCCAGCAACTCCTAAGCGAGCTCGTATAGCGCATTGATCGCTTTTTCGTGATAGGAGGATAAATATGCCAATAATAATAATAATAATAAAAATAAAAAAAAAAATGCAGCAAATGCTGTGCTGTAATAATTGTTTTTTTAAGGAAGTTCATCTGTTCTATTGCCGTATTGTTGCCGTTTCAAAAATTTGCTGTTATTATTTTTTGTTTTTAAAATTTTCAAGTAGTCACTGCAGATTGGTTAATACGTAGAAGAAAAGAAAAAAAGTGACGAGCAGTTTATAGTTTAATAAATACAATGAAATTGCTCACCATTATTTTTTTTATTTCTCAGTATAGGACTGGGCAACACGATTTGAACAGATGAACTCTCAACTCTGACTTTCGTTCCGGACATTGAGCACAGAGAGTGGTTTCACTGTTAGTAATAATGAATACACTGTGGTTTAGGGATTAAGCTTACGGATTTGGATCGGATTAGGATTTTGAAAAGTAAAATCCGGACATCTCTGATTGGCACATGGTTTGACAAAATAGACAGTAGATAGACACTGGTTAGCTGGTTCGTGGTTTGGCCCGACTTGGAAGCAAACCTCAGCATACAGTTCCAGAAGCGGACGCTCTTCCACTCGGCCAGGCCATCTGAGCTGTATCATTTATGATTTGGCCTGCAATTACTCGAAATTTGAGTGAAAAATCGAACTGACAAAGTAGAGAAATTGATCTTGCAACTAGACCACTGGACTACTTGCACCAGTACCGTATTCACTGATTCAGTATTGATAATAGCAGAAATAAGATAGCTAAGTTAGAACAACAGCAAAATACAGTTTGGAATGCTTTGAATGTTGATGCTAATGATAAGCTGTAGCCTAGCCTACAATTACTGGTGAGAGCAGAAAAGTAAAAAGATTTCAGGCAATTGACTGTGCTTGATGCATGTGTAGTGCTGAGTGGTATAGACTAGCCTACTTAATCATAGTAATTGTAATCTGCCCACAATTTTTTAAAATTATAATTACACAAAAACAAGAAAATTGCAATAACTCGTAAAATTGCGACAAATTACTTTCAATTACAATTGCAACTTTATGCAATTCTGCTATGTGTGGTACTGCATATACTCATCTGCTCATACAGTCATAGATCTTAAGTTATGGCTAGCCTAGCTTACCTGCTTACTGCTCAGCAGTGTTCCCTCTAGAGCAGTGGTTCTCAAACTTTTTTAAAAAAATTATGCAACGGTCCCCTAGCAATTTTTTTAATGGCTCACGGTCCCCTTGAAAAATTAACACAAATAAACACAAAACAACACGTTGATTTTTTATTGTATCAATGTGACGAGGGCACTTGCTTCTTTGCAAACTTATTCAAGGAAAATGAACAATTCACTAGAGTTAGACTAAAATCACACATTGCAGTATCCTTCTCTGAAACCAATACTGCTGCCGCCACCCACCAGGTTTTTACTTTTAAGCCATCCGCAAAAAAACTTGATCCTTTTTGCTACTGCACGTTCTCCATCATTCACAGACTTCACGCTAAAGGAGCCATTGCACTAATGTGACATCAAATTGCCTCTTGTGATATCATAAATGCCTATGTAGCCTGTAAGGTTTCATGACAAATTGTGTTTGTTAAGTTGATTGGAAGAAAAGTTGCCTGAAAACTTAATTTTACGCAAAATTTTTTCTTCAGGATCGTCGTTTTAATTTTTTTGGAAGGTGCTTGGCGGTCCCAGAAAATTTGTCTCGCGAACCCCAAAAGGACCGCGGACCCCAGTTTGAGAACCACTGCTCTAGAGTGAGAAATTTGAGAAAAATGCGAAATTTTTGGGCAAATTTTACTGATTTTGAACCAGAAATTAATATATAATGCAAAACTAAAAAACTTAAACAAAAAACTTGAATATTTTAATGCAAGACTAAAGCTCGTATCTTGGAAAAGCAAATTTAATGCGAAAACTTTATCAAAGGGGTCCTCAAAATAGTGAAATCTTTGGGTAAAAATTTCAATGAATTTATCATTTGGGCAAATTCCCACTAGTCAAAATCCTAGAAGGAACGCTGCTGCTTAGCAAAGTTGCTTTGGTGTTACTGTTGGTATCAGTCAAGTGGAGAATGAAGTACGGTAGCCTAGTAATTGACAAAATATAGGCCAGACTAGATGGCCGATGGTAAGTAGTATATATGGTTCTGGGTTAGAGCGTCCACTCTGGAGCTGTAGGTTCAGGTTTGATTTCAAGTCTGGTCAAACCAATGATTTTAGAATTGGTACCTATTCACAGTTTTCTTGCTTGATGCTCAGCATTAATGGAACAGTGTGGAGAACAAGCTGGTAAGTTTACTTGTGCCATTGGGAAAGGCATTTAGCAGGATTCCCCCATTGTGGTGTGGTAGACAGATGGTCAGCAACTCCTAAGCAAGCTTGTTAAAATGCTTTGATTGCTTTCTCGTGATAGGAGGAAAAATATGCAGTTAAATACAAAAAGTAAATTCTAGCAAGCCACTGACCCCCAAAGATGGGAAATTTAAAAAAGCTAAGAAATTTCGAGCAATGCTTTTCTTGAAATTGCTTACTGGAATAATGATTTTGGCTATGTGTAAATCAAAGTTCAGTGTTTTGGTGCAAAACAAACCGTAAGGTACCGGGAAACATATCTGTCAGCGACATGGCCTAGCGGTACTGCGCGCAGATGACAGATCTTACGTGATCAGTTCGATTCGCGGGTGAATTAGATCGCATTTGAAATATCAAACGGGTGGCTGCTGACTTGAGCGCAAGCTCATTTTGCAGTCTCCTCAACTACTGTTGAATTTTCAGTTCAATATATCGTCAATTTAAAAATAACCTTATTTATAGTTGGGCATTACCGGTACATAATTTCAAAGCACTGTTCCCTTGTTCAGAATGATATGCTGATTTTTGCATTGTTTTTAGTCAATGTCTAGATCCACAACAGTGGATTGTTTCCCTAAGCGCTATGTCCACTGACTTCTTTGTGTGTTTCTACATATAACGTTGCCAGTGTTCCCTCTAGGATTTTGGCTAGTGCGAATTTGCCCAAATGATAAATTCATTGAAACTTTTGCCCAAAGATTTCACAACTTTCAGAACCCCTTTTCCAAATTTTTTGCATTAAATTTGCTTTTCCAAATTACAAGCTACAGTCTTGCATTAAAATATTCAAGTTTTTTGTTTAAATTTTTCAGTTTTGCATTTTATGATACACTTTCCAGAAAAATCTACGAGGTTACGAGATAATTAAGAAAATTATGAGACTACACTTTCCAGAAAAATCTGTTCTTAATCCAAAAAAAAAAAAACCCAAAAAAACGGGCCCCAATTCTAATTATTCTAAATACACGGGGCTCGTTTTTTTTTGGGTCACCCTGTATTAATTTTTGATTCGAAATCAGTAAAATTTGCCCACAAATTTCGCATTTTTCTCAAATTTCTCATTCTAGAGGGAACACTTGACGTTGCTATCATGCTCGACTGGTTTCCTTGGTCAAAATGCTGCTGCAGCGGACTGCTTGTTTGTTTCTATAAAAGGTTTGCTGTGGATCTAGACACTTCCTTTTTTTTATTTGCTTTCAAAAATACATTGGATTTTTAGTTTCACAGATATATGCTGGCATGCTGTGCTTGTTTTTGGGATGTGAGAAACTTGCTAATACTTAGGTGTTGTTATGTTTACTTGGAAAATTGTCAAGAGCAAAAAGTGTCAGTTTGTGCGACGAAAGAAAATGATTTGATAGAATGGATAAAGATTTGGAAATAGTGCAATTAATTGAAAGTGTAAAGATCAGTAGCTCTTTATCTCTCAATTTTAGCAAGTCATCAATTGCATGTCGCAAATTATGGAAAGCATTATTGGAATTAGCTGAATGGAAAAATGTGTATGGCCCTAAGGTAAAGTCGTTTGAAATGCCTACGGAAGATTTTTCAAAGCTAGAAGATAGCTTACTTTTAGGTTTATCAACTCTTACAAACTTACTCTCATGTTCTTTATATGGAGGTAGGCATGATAAACAGGGAATGAAGAAAAGAGGTGGAATTAAATGCCTTCCTTCAAATTTGCAGTTATCAACTTGTCTTTCAAGTTTGGATTTGTCTTTTAATTCTCTTCATGCAGTGCCTGAACCTATAAATCGATTGCTTAATCTAAAGATTCTAATGTTAGATTATAATAACATTGAGTCGCTATCATTTCCATTCTCAGGCTTGAAAAATTTAGAGGAACTGTATCTGCGTAGTAATAATATTAATTTTATTGATGAAAGTCTGTGTCAGTTGACTAGTCTTCAAATTTTGATTCTTTTGTCCAATCAGTTAACATCGCTGCCTGACATTTTTCACTCTTTTTCATCTTTAATTCATCTTAATATTGCAAATAACAAGGTTCAAAATTTACCTGCAACTCTTTTTCATTCTTCATCTTTGAAGTTATTAAATGTTGCTCATAACATGCTCACTGAATTGCCTATTGATGCTGTAAAATCGCGGTTAGATTTAATTGATGTTCGTTATAATCATGTTGTTGAAGTATGTGACAAAATAAGTGAAGATGAACGGATATTATTGGAAGGAAATGTTAGTTTAGATAAAGACTTCAGTTTTGAAACCGATGATTATGATGTTCCTTCTGTAACTTTGGAAACAGATATTGCTGAAATTTGTGTTGATTCTACTCTTGGTGCTGCATATGCTTTGCCTTCTGGCATCAAAATTGTGGTTCCAAACAATTTGTCGTCTTGCGTTGGAACAATATATTGTAATGTTATTTCAAAAGAACCAACTAGCTTTAAATTAAATCCTACAGATCAGTTGCTTAGTGTAGTGCTTGATCTCACTCCCAATGGTCTCACGTTCTCAAAGCCACTCCAAATAACTTTGCCATATCAGCACAGCAAACACGACAAACAAACACGTGAAATTGTAATGCGAGTTACTGATTTGTCATCTGAAGGCTCTTTGCAATATGAAGATCTGCAATGCCAACTTATAATCTCAGGAACCATCGATTCTGATTACGTTAGCGGTGAAGTAACTGCCTTAATTGACCACTTTTCAATTTTTGGTGTTGTGTCTCGTTTAGTTGAAGACAGAATTACTGTAGACAGCGATGAATCAGTCACTCTGTTCTCCTCTATTGACACCATTACGAGATTACACTTTCCAGAAAAATCTGTTCTTAATCCAACAGGTGTTACTGTTCAAATTTTGACAGTTGGTGTGGAAGATGTTGAACCTCTTGTTAATACTAGTTGCTGTCATGTCAGTAATGTTCTGCATGTAACTGTGAACCCTTTAGATACCGTATTCCTCTCCTCTATCACTGTGCATTTGGCTCTTCCAAGTTCTTTGATCGGACGTTCTTACGACAAAACTATGCTTAGACTTATAAAGTGCCCTCATGATTCAAGTGACTGGGTCGATATAACAAATGAAGTTGACTTAGAATTTACAACTGTCGATGTTTCGTTCAAAGTCAATTCTTTTTCGAAGTTTTGGTTGGTTTGGAAAGAGATAATGGGCGTTGCAAGAAAAGTTTATCGTCGCGCCATTACATACAAAGTTCAGTTTATTGCGATGCAGAAAAATGCTTTACCAAGCATTGTATTTGCACAATGCATTCGAGAAGATCAACTAAAAGAAAGAATCAACCAGTTGCTTGAGACTGGCTATTTTGGAAAAGATGCCTGCTCCGTTGTGCAAGAGCTGATGGAAGGAGATCGGTTTCGAATTAAAGTCATGGGTGATATCCGCTTAAAAACGTATAGAGATGAAGACAAAAAACATCTTGAAGAAAATGTACTTGTAAGAAGATTTCATAGTCAGTATCCTCCAGAAAAGAGTGGATTTTGCAAATTTTGCATTGAGCCAATTTCAGAAGGGTCGACAACCGTTTCCGGATACATTTCATTTTACAAAATTATTGAATCATTTCAAGGTATTCCTGAAAGTGATAATCCTAATCACGATCTTGGCTGCTCCGTCTTTTCTAAAGAACTTGTTCACTTAGATGATATTTTGATAACTCTGGAAGACCTTAATCCTTCCTTTCAGTTGCCTGAGGCTATTGAACATCAATTGCACTTTGGTGAATTGGGCACTGGCATGTTCAAAGAATCGAACCTTCAGTACATAGCTTCTCAAATTGGTAGAGAATGGGAAGAGATTGGGCATTACTTGGGTATCCGTACTGATGATATGGATCGTATTAAGCTAGACCACCCGGGAGATGCAAAAAAGCAAATTTTTTTCATGCTTAAGAAGTGGTCTGCTTTGCACATGCATGACGAAAACTGCATTACTGAATTCACGGATGCTTTAAAAGATGCAGAGCGAACTGATCTTGCTGAAAAAGTTAAAAAAATTTATTCGGAAGGTGTTGAAAAGTTCAAAAGCATGATCAAAAGATCGAAAGGATTATCTCATCCCCACAACTTTGACGAATCGTGAGCTGTTAAAGAGTAGTTATCGTCTATCTTGACGTTTGTCCTTGCGTTTAAATCACAGTAGTGTGTTTAATTCATTGGAGACACAATGAGAAAATATCTGATTAGGTATGTTTTAAATTTTTGATCGATTGGTTTTGCCAGCCAAAAATCCTGAAATTTCCGAAAATGTATCCGCCATATTAAGCAGTTTGTAGTAAAGATCGTGTAGAATAGTACTCTAGCTTCTAGCGTGATGATAATATGTTACTTTATGTGATCGCACTGATTAGTGATTACGTTACCTCTAGGTGTTGCTCATAATCAGCTTTCTGTGCTAGAAACAGCCTACACTTCATAAATGCGGGATTAAAGCTTTGCAAATTGATTTTGCTTTTCTGTGACTCAGTTTATAATTTTGGGGGTGACGGATGGAGTTTAGCATTATGTTACGTAGCTTTAGTTTTGCGGTAGGGAAAGTGCTTTAATTTGGACCACTTAAGAAAATTACGTGGTAAGAACAAAACGAAAAATGGAATTGAAGTGAAGCCAATGTGGTTAGGTTGCCTCCATGTACATGTATGGACAAACGAGTGATCAGCATGATTTAATAACAAGGGAACTCACAGCAGGCAATTATATTTTTGCAGTAGGGTGGTCCAAATTACAAACCCTATTCTTAAATTGACCACCATGAAAATGCTCATGAAAAATCTGCTGCAAGTCATTGGCACTTATGCTAACCAATGTATACACAAAATATATCAGCAATACTGATAAATTTATAAAATGTAATTTAGCAATTGAATTAAACAAATACACATAGCACTATCATTACATTCTGACACAATTATCACAGAAATAAAACTAAGGATCTGTTATGTTTCCACATTCTTCATGAGCCCATTTTAAACATCGGCAACACTGGATCCAATCTTCATTAGTGGATTCACCACAAACAATACAATTGTAGACCCGATTTTCTGCATTCACAGGTTTGGATTTTGCCTTCGGTTGGAGTGCTTTTTTGCATTTTTTAGCTGTGGTTCGTCTCTCCGAAACTTTTATGCTTCGCTTATGTGGTGAGCTGGTAAGAACAGTAGCTTTTGATGATTTTCTGCGTTTAGAATTAATGGTGTATTTGCGTTTGGGAAGGGGACTAATCTCCAACACTGATGCCTCGTGAGTTCCAGTGCTCGATGCCAAATTGAGGTTCGCTGAGAATGAATCATCTAAACTTTGCCCTTTGCCACTGGTACTTAGTACTTCAGAAGTTGGTTGGGCATCCGGCACCAAAACTTGGGCTGACTTTGCTTAACCATGATATTTGGATGCAAGCAGAGGAGGTTGAATCACTGATGAATTTCGTGTATCTGTTGAGCAGACTGGAGCTTCTTCTTCAGGAGCATTATCAATTGTAAGTGTAATCTTTTGCGGGAGCAGGTCTATTAGTTACCTCTGATGGTTCAAAATCACTCTCATCAAACACAAGTGGGTTGAAAGGGAAAATCTCTGCTTTCCTAAACCCATTGACTGCACAACTAACATCTGCACTTTTCCCATATGCCAAACCAAACAGCTGGCTGATCTGGCACAAGGTCACCGCTCTTCCAGGATGTGCACGCATCCATTGACTGATATGCTGGCTGTAGTACGTCTTCAGTGGCTTGAAGAATGTTAAATCCAAGGGTTGCATGCGGTGACGGGTGTGTGGCGGAAAGAAAAGTAAAATAACCCCACTTTCTGATGCACGCTCAAGAGCCTTGATATTAAGGGTATGGCTCTTGCGCCCATCTAAAATCAATAAGACCTTGTCTTTGGATGGTTTTGTATGATTTATGAAATGCTCCATCCACTTACGAAAAATATCGGAATTGATCCAGCCTTTATTCTAAAATTACATAACATTCTTGTAATCAGCATAGCCCAACACTTACTAAAAGATCATTTTAATTTAAAACAACCCACAAAGGCACCAAATGTTTAAGATTTCAACCCAATTTTTGGTGTGCTATTATAAATTTGATTAGAGTAAATTGATCAGAATGTGAAAAAATAAACTCAATGAGATGAGCAATTCTCAAGTTATTGCTCTTCGAAACATTGCCACATAAGCTGTGTCGTTGTGCAATTTGATAAGATACTTAACAATAATTTTCTCATAGCAAAAGTCAACCAGGTAGTCAAAATCTACTGAGAAGCTTCGAATATATATATATTGTTAACTCCTTAATAATTGTGATTAGCTATTATGCTTAGTACCAACACTGCTTTCCTGTGACTGGAAGACAAAAATGGAATCAGTTACAAACTTTGCACTTTAATTCAACATTAAAAATCCAATGTTTTATATTCAATCAAAGGCAGTGGCTATTTTTCCGCAAACAGCAAAATAGCTTTTGGGTCTATTTTGCCGACAACAGCTAAAATCAGCATCCACTTTCGTTACTTCCGGCAAAATAGACTGAGAAGCTATTTTGCCGGCGATCTTTCCATACATTTGGATAGCGCTACATACGGCAAAATAGACGCTTCCCTAATCAATTGATCTATACTTGCACAGTTATTTTTGGGAACGTAGTGATCTCAACAATCCAGATTTAGTTTTAACTAACCTGACAGGTGAACATGGTTCCAGGAGGTGCTCCATCAGTGAATTCAGCTCTCATCCTCACTCTTGGAAATATCATTCCAGGTGGTATAAACTGACCAGCAGCATTATTGCAGCAGATAATGGTGACATTTTCCCCCCCTTCTTGGCTGGTTATTGAGCCAACTTGATGTTCCCTTTTTTCGCAATTATTCGCGACATCTTCAGCACAACATTAATGCCAGACTCATCCATGTTAAAAATTCTGGCTGCAGTTAGATTATTGTTTTGGATTATGTTACCCAGCAATTCAAAAAAACCACCAACTTGCTGTCTATTAGAACCTGAAGCACGTGCCAGAGAAGTTGACTCAGGAAGCCTGATGGAAAGTTCCTGATGTCGATTTAAAAAGTTTCGCTACCAAGCTTTGTTTTGGCGTTGAATCTAGTGTGGAGATTGTTTGCTTCGGCAATTTGATATGCCAATCTTCTCAAGGCTAATGGTGTTATACCATAAAATCTGGATTCCAGCTCAAGGACATGCTGTACAACTTGTTCAATATGAGCTGGTAGATCTACTTGACGCGGTACACGATAACTGACCGCCGCCAACTGACCGCCAAAAACGCCTAATTTATTAACAAGAACTTTCGCTACGTGGAACTACAACAACTTCTGAACGAATATAACCCGTCCCTAACTGGACCTAAGCCTAACCGAACCGATTGAAGCCGAACGGACGATCGGTAACCGAACCTCACCCCGACATCATCTAATCCCAACGGAACCTTACTCAGCCAACCGAACCTAACTCTAACCTACCGAACCTAACCCTAACCGAACCTTACTCAAATTAACCGAACCTAACTCCAACTAACCGAACTTAACTCTCACTAACCGAACCTAACCTTAACCGAACTTGACCCGAACCTAACCCTAACGAAACCTAACCGTGACCGAACCTACTCCCCCTGTGAGTCTATTTTCGAGCCTTGTCAAATTATTCAGCGCACAAAGCGCATTTTCGCTACAATACAGCGCACGGAGCTGTTTTTCGCGGTCAGTTGACTCACGGTCAGTTTGCGGCGGTCAATTGTCCGTGTTCGACTTGACCAAAATGCTTCTCGCCTCCTTTCGCATGCGTATTTGTGCCTTTTAAGTGTCGACGCAGAGTACTTTTAAGGACATTATAAACTTTTGAAGCTTTTAAATAGCCCATCTGATTTTCATTGATGGCTTTTATTGCCAGTTTCATATTTTCTGTGGTCCAATTTCCATGTTTGGGTGACTTTGAACTTACCATAGCAAAGTGCTATTGCTTTATCTGCACAACTGCACTACCATTATTAGGTCATAAAATGCTAAAAAGACATAAATGTAGGTTAGTTAACTGGGTCAACTATGTATCTTTTTTAAAAAAGTATATAAAATCATAGATACTTAGCTAGCCTATTTCAGAAAGTTATTGCTAATATGGACCACTGGTCCATATTAGCAACGTTGGGGTGGTCCATTTTACAGTATCCAGGAGGTCTGTAAAAACTGGTGGTTACAGCTTAACTAGCTAACAGTAATACAAATCTTGATAAATCATTCATAAGTACATATACCACACCACAGAACCACAACAAAAATCCTATCTCACCGTACCTACTCTTTCCCTCAACGCCAAAACTTTTAACCTGAAAATTACAAAACACCTCAAAACTTAAAATCCATCCTAACATTTAGCAAAAGCGAAAGAACTGGCAAAGTAGCTTATTTTTTCGGTTTACGTAGGTCTTCATTCTAGTTGTTGATAGCTGGAATTTTTTATATTTTTTAAAAAGAGTAAGTGGCAGTGGTCCATTCTACCAACTGGTCCAATTTACCTCACTTTACCCTATAATTGAAAAGATTCATGAATATTGGCATTATCATTTCGGTATGCTTTTGTGTTTGCGTGTGCTGTGGCGCAAATTGTTGAAGCAGCTAGCGAGCCTAGGGTTTTTTGAAGATTGAAAAAATATACTCAAGTACAGTAGTTATTGGCAGAATAAATGAGATTTTGCATTGACTCTGGTTGTACAAATCGAAATCCGTGGTACTGGTTTTGTAATTTCAACATTTAGCAACATGGCCTAGCGGTACCGGGCGCAGGTGACAGATCCTACGTGACGGGTTCAATTCGCGGCTGGAGTCGATCGCATTTAACATATAACGGTTAGCTGCTGACTCGAAGAGCGCTAGCTTATTTCGCAGTCTCCCTCAATCACTGTTGAATTTTTAGTTCAATATAATTTGAAAACAACCTCAGTTATTTAATCATTTTATTTAGCTGTGGTGCTTTTTGCGGAAGTATGCTGACGTAAAGCTGTTATTTCTACTAACCCACTGACACTAGGCGCCAAGTGCGGGTTTGCTCTGCTGCAATCCCGCAATTTTTTCTTTTTTTCATACAGTCAGCAGTTTTTCACGTAGATCTGTTTTGTGAATGTAAATTGCGCTTTTTCAAAAAACCACCGCCAGTTCTACTTTCTACCGCATATTTCCATTCTAGAGAAAAAACGGGATAGATGCTTTACTCAGCCAAACCGATGGTAACGTCATAAATTTCGCTCAGCAGTGCAAAAATCAAACTCGGCGCCTCTCCAATTTTTATGCATTTTTTGATTTTTATATTTTCCTGGACTGCCTTCAGTTGTTGTTAATGTGTTCATATAACGTACATGTTTTTTGCACAGGTTGTTCTGTGTGGGGTGTAAGGTTCGATATTTTGAATTATGCAATGTTTGTCTTTCGCCGCGTTTTAATTTTCCTATCCGTGTGCTTGTTGCGTAACTTGGTCTCAGTTAACACAACCCAACTGCAGTTTCAACTTCGTTTTAAATGGCGTAATTTTTTACTCGAAATTTTCGATGTCTGCAGTGCAAAATATAGCGAGTTATCTATGGCTGCTGAGTAGCGTGTGTGTAATGTCACGATTTTACACCGTTATCTGTAGTCTAATAAAAGGTTGTCGAAAATTAATCATCTGTAGTTGGTTTTCATTATGCTCTTTTACTGCGAAACAATTTACGATTTAGTTGGGCTACCTGTTATGATCCACCAACCAAATCAAAAATCGGATTTAATTGCTATATTTTTAGAAGTTGTGGCGTATGCGAGGGTTCGCCTGCGAGTCCCTCTTATTCTCATTTTCTGAGGAGCTCGTCATTTATTTTTGTTGACTGAAGTGTTTTCGCCTTGCGTGTAAAAAAAGTCATCGTTTCACGTTTCGACATTTTTCGTACTATATTCTAAAAATGTTTACTTCGTCGTTGCATTGCTAAAATCTTGAAGTAGGCTACGCGAAAATACGTTCCTGTATGCTTCCGAAACTAAATTCTTAAATCTTCATTGTTTTTTTTTTGCATATTTAAATGCACATAATTTTTGTTTTATGAACTGCAGCAACAACAGCTGCTGCGTGAATAACAATAAATTGCACTGAGTTATTTCTTAAAATTAGGCTAATCGTTCCTAAAACAAAATGCAAGTTATCGCTGACAACCTTCATCGGGCCATAGCTGTAGTGTCTCGGTCTCGAGACCTTGAAGTCTCGGAAAATGAGCATGTCTCGGAGCTATTTTTAAAAGTTCGCTTCAAAATTGAACAAGGTAACTTAAAATGAATATAAACCAACTACCACCGGTATTTCCAACATTTGCTATTGGCTGGGTTACCATCGGCCCACACCACAAAATAAGCAAGTCGCAACGTTCTCTACATCCGCAGATCCCTATTTTTTGCACTAGAAATCGGTGAAGACCAAAAAAAGGTCTTCACGTCTCCAGAACCACTTTCTTCACAGTTCATTTAATGCACGTAGCCTACCCCTTGAAAAGTCGAAATGTAGGCTACTCTTGGGGGTACATGTACCCCAGTTTGGGAATCCTTGCACTAGACAGACAAATTGTTTTTGTCGTAAGACTAAAAATACCATCAGCAAATGTAAAATCGCGTTTTTCGTTCTCCGTCTTGTGGTGCAGTATAGCAGTGTTTTCTGCGATTTTGTAAGACAGCTGTTATGGCTGGCGACATTCCGCCGGATGAAGAAATTCGTCGGAAATTTCAAATATTTACGGTTAAAATGTTCACGACCTTTTGGGAACCCCTGACTTCAATTGTCTCGGTTTGCTCAAGTCTCGTCTCGACTTTTTGCTTCAAGTCTCGGTTTCGTGGTGTCAAAGTCTCGTCTCGGTTTCGTGGTGTCAAAGTCTCGTCTCGGTCTCGAAGATTTTGGCCGAGACTCCAGCTCTGCATAGGGCCAGTGATGGGCACGACAAACTTTTCCGTACTAAAGCAATAACGATAATTTCAAAAATGCTCTGGGCGATAGGTGATAATCGATAAATCTCAATTTCTTGGAGCGATATTGGTACTCGATAATTTATCGCCGATGAATGTTGCGGTGAATTTTCAAAGTGTTTGACGAAGTTTTTTTGCTATTCAAATTGCAAAAACGTTTTTTTAGATTTTTCAAGAAAAGAGAGCTGTTTACGGACTGTCATGGCATTAAATAAAACGAAGAGATGTTTTTAAATTGCAACAAGACTTTATGGACATCGTGTATATTTGTTATAGCGCCCACTTTGAACACTGTGTGCATAAAGAATCGTTTATCGCGATAATTTATCGGAGATGACAAAATACATTACAAAAGCGATATCGATAAATCCAAATTATTTTGGGCGATAATCGGTAATAAATTATATCGATAAATGCCCATCTCTGCATAGGGCAGTACCGTAACAGCAAAGAATTGCTTTACTGTAGTAGAGCATGGGTTCCCAACCGGTGGGTAGCCTTACCCACTAGTGGGGAATTAAACACACCCTGAAAAATACCACCGTCCTGCCCGGTAAAAGTAATGTTCCGTAATTTCACTCCCAACGGTGAAGACTTTCTTTTTTGCAGTAGAACTTTAGATTCAGTTCAATTTGTTCACCAAGTGAAGAAAAGAAAACATGACAATAAGAGAAAAACAGTTCAGCAGTTTGTAAGTATATCATAAGTAAGTTCACTTGGTCATCAAAATAGAGTAGACTGATGTATTCACTGGTAGCCTATATGGCACATCTGAAAACGTGATTTTTTTTTGCTCCTCATCAGGGGCGTACATTATTGGGGTGATGAATCATTGCAGCATCAACAATACGTCAAGATCGTGTCAACTTCTGGGGGCGTAGACCCCCTACCGCTGTTCTTCTTTGCACGTTACCGTTACTTCGTTTCAAAAAGTTTTAAGAACATGAACTTCTTCAACTATTATATAGGCCGAATAATATTTACAAAATAACATACAGAAAATAAACAAAACGTTTTCGGACAAATCGACAGTTCTTCATTGCCGCATGATCAGAAATAAAAAGTTAACGCATGGCAAACTAATCCTAAAAGCAAAACAGCAAGAGTCTCGTACTCTTCACTTGAATGAGTAGGCTATGCCCTGGGCGCGTTAGCTTCTCATTTTTGATCATGGATCATGTTCTGATGAAGAACGGCAGCGTGGGCGAGTGGTTCGGAGCGTCGTTTTTACGACGGCCATGATCGCAAGCAGGCGCGTTTTTAGGGTGGCATTGTGCTGTGCCCCCGTTTGACTCTGCCTTTTAGTAAAAAGAACAAAACTAATGATCTCAAGTGACTGAAACATGCCAGACTCTCTTGATAGTTTCTGTAGCTTATGACCAGGGGGTAGGATAAGGGATATGCATCCTCTCACTAGCCATTTTCAAAACTATTTTTGACGAAGGCCTATGTGATTTTTTTCCATAATTTTGAACTTCTTTTACAGCAATAAGCCTTGCGCCCTTTTCAGGCACGCGCAATCGAAAATTAGCAAACAAAATGCATCAGATTTGGGATCAAAAAATTTGAACAAAATTTGCCAGAAAATTATTCAAAAAGTACTAAAATAGCCATCACAGCATGTAAATCTTTAAATTTTTCCCGGGGGAGCATGCCTCCGGACCCCTCAACAACTTTTCTTGTTTCTCAATCAGCTTCAAATTTGTTTTGCCGAAAAAATACGCAAGTTTGAAAAAATATGTGGAAATTATGGCCTCCCCCGTTGAACACGTTGACTGCCATGTTAACAATATATGTTGACGAGGCGTTTTCGAAGACGCCATGTCAACAACCTATATGTTGTTGTTGACGGCTATTTTTCATTTCGGCGGCTGTCCACAAGACGTGTATACACCCTATGTGTATTTGAATGCGCGAAAAAGATGTGGCGCTCGGCGGATATTTTTTCGATTGAGCATGGCCTCTGAGAAAGATGATTTGAAAATTATGTAGTAGAAAAAGTTCCCTTCAATTTTTATCACATATTTTCAAATTACATAGTTTCAGTCTTGATACTATGCCACTTTACCTCGATCCCAATGAGTGGCATAATATCGAGATTGGACTGTACCTACATCTACATCTAGAACGTAAACAATCTAGTCTGGCAACACCCGCAATGTTCAACACGTGTATCAGTAGATACAAGACAAGGAAAGGACCAAAATGTCCTCTACTGAACTCCAATAACCAAGATGTATAAACATAAAAGGGAGCGACGTATTGTATCGTTTATTAGGTATATATATTTGAAATGTGATAAGAAACATTGCATGTCAACAATATATGTTGACATGGCCTCATAAAGATTTCTCTACCTAAAGCACTGAAGGATATGTAATTGCATTGTTTTTACGCTGTTGTAAAGGAGAAAACAATTGTAAACATCTTATATAATATTTATCATGACAGAAAGTTTTGATAATTTGCTAAAAATAGAAGAAAATGTCCGTCAACAAAATATGTTGACATGGCTTCAAAGGCCAGGTAAGAATTTTCCGGCGTTTTTCTGGAACAAATATTGGCAGTAGAACCTTCAAATCAAGAAGAAATAAGATTTTAACATACGTGCTTTCGTTATTATGCAAGTTTAAGAAAACACTTTTCCGTGGCCCAATTGACCTTTTTCTAGAATTGGAGTGGCAGTCAACGTGTTAAAATTACTCGCTACGCCACTGATCGCTAGGTTGATCGTTCAACTCCCACCCAGCCTCCTTGGATAAGATGCTTCATGGCAATTATCTCAAGTCAGAAGCAAAATTCAAGCGGAAAAATCGGAAACAAGGGCAACTCCTAAGCGAGTCTGGATTAGTCCTATGCATAGCGCCTCCGTAGCTCTCTCGTGACAAGAAGATAAAAATGAAGAAATTATCGTTATCATCATCAAGGACGGTCGAGGTGTTCGAAAACGCTTAGCATATTTTCTGCATGTTATTTTCTAATTAAAAAGGTTCTATGATTTGAACTTATTATTTGTTGCTACAATATGGATGTTAAAGTTCTCCTTTTTCTCAAAGTTATATTAGGCTACGAGCTGATAGCAAAGATAAAGCTAATATGCTGATAGCTGCTGCGAAAATTAAGTGATGAATCAAGTAATATTGATTAATTAAAACGGTCACTAATTGTGACGAAACTTTCATCTCACAAAAAAGCAAATCAATGGAAACGTAATACCGGTAATCTAATTATTACTAGTTGGTAAAATAGTCAAACGTCATTCTTCAATATTCATGTAGGTCTACTGTGTGGTGACTATCAACAAAATCTTAGATCACAATATCTAAACCTTACGGCTTAATCGTAGCGGTGCACTTAACACTTGATGTGATTGCTCGTTATTTACTCCCTTCTCTGCTAACCGTGATCTGACATTGAATATTTTATATCAATCAATCAATGAGTTTATTTCAGGCTAAATTAGCCCATAGAAAGAACAAATAAAGCACAACAGCCAGAGATAAGGCAAAAAACAAAAAAACTCAAAACTGCACAAAAAAAACAACTTAAGCAGCAAGCCGGAAAAAAAAAGACGATGAAAAGCACAGCAACCAAAGCAACTGAGCACCAACAGGCAACAAGTCCTGGTTATGCACAAAAAATTGAGACTCGAGGAAGGCACTTGAATTCATCAAAGCAGTTATCAAAATATTCTTAGAGAAACGACATCTCTCCACAAAGCTGTGAGCATTTTTACGCAATAAAGCGTCAAAAGTATAAATGTGATTAACAACCTGTGCTTCGCGAGCACTAACCCAACGTGGAATGCCATGTAATATTTTATAAGCTTTATTATACGTAATACGTACACACAATTTTTTCCAATATTGGGGGTGATAAATGCATTATCATCCCCCTCAAAAAATATTGGGGGGATGCATCCCCCCCATCCCCCCGGGATGTACGCCCTTGCTCCTCACCTATGTTTTCGCTGGAATATAGGACATCTGAAGACGTGCAGATAGGCGTTTTTTTTTTTTGCTCCAATCAGTGCGGTCCTGATCTTGGCAGTTCGAAAAGTTGCCCACCTCTGTTTTAGTGGGTAATTGAGGGTCAGTCACTTCGAAAGTGGGTAACAGCGAAAAAAGATTGGGAACCGCTGCTGTAGAGTGAGCGCGCTATTTACTTGCATTCCGACAAAAATTTTGGGTTTTTTGGCTTAGCACCAATTTTACAGAAATCTTTTAAAAAAAGTGGTTCTACAAATAGCCTAATGTTAACTCGTAATTTTTTCGTTCTTTGCCAGGGTTTCCCTACCGGGGAGCCTCGCTCCCCCTGGAGTGTGATCAGAGATGGGTATTTATCGAGATAATTTATCGACGATAATTTATTATTGTTATTGCCCAAACTAGTTTTGACTTATCGATTACCAATATCGCTTTTGTAATAGGCCTATATTTTGTTATCGCCGATAAGTTATCGCGAAAAACGATTCTTTATGTACACAGAGTTCAAAGTTAGTGAGTTGGCGCTATGGAAAAAATACACGGCGTCCATTAAGTCTTGTTGCAATTTAAAAACATCTCTTTGTTTTATTTGATGTCACGGCGAAGTCCGTGAACTGCTCTCTTTTCTTAAAAAATCTAGAAAAAGGTTTTAGCAGATTATGACACCATAGTCTACTATCTTTAGTACGGAAAGGTTAATCGTGGCAATCTCTGATCGTAGGAGCGTGAGACTAAGACAAGTAGACAATTATAAAAGTTTATAAGTCATGTGTCTTTTGCGTACAATTTTGTAATAGTAAATAATTTTGAGGGCAATTATTGTACGCGAGCACTGAAGCCGTCGTAAAACCACCAAAAGAAAGTACAAAATATGATATATCAACTTACTGAGGAGCAATATTGTTTCAGCAATTGGTATGTAGGTTTAGTCGAAATTTATGAAGTTCTTCAGTACAACTTTTGGCTTCCGCATACTAAAAACTGCATCTCGCAAGCTGCAAAGCTGTTAGCGAAGAAAATCAATTTCTAAGAATTTTCATACTTGAGAGAAAAATGAACTTCAAAGTTTGTTTTTTATTGCGCGTGATGTGATGTATGTTGCAATAATAAGGTGGGGGGTCTGGAGGGCGAAGTCCCCCAGACGTTGGTATGATAACACAAATTTCAGTCCCCCCCCTACTTAAAAGTACTTGCAACGCCCCTGTTAGAGTAAGTCTGTGATGCTGCTTTTCGAATTCTGTGGATTGTTTTGAGTGAGTGTTAGTGGAGATTTTGGAGTGATTTGTATTGCGCTGGGAGAAATATTTTCTGAGTTACATAATTTCGTTACATATTAAGGGTGGTTTGTTTTGTTTGAAAGTGGTAAATTGCCAGATTTCCAAAGACCATTGGATATAAGACTGATACTCTCCCGTCGTTCTCTGGGATAGATAACGTTTCTGTTCTAAGAATTAAAAGTAGCATCTCTAGCCAAGTTTCAATATCGCGACAACCATTAACTGAGCGAAATTCCCCCATCTTGATGTGGTAGACTGATGGCTGGAAACTCCTAAGCCAGCTCGTATAGCGCATTGATCGCTTTCTCGTGATAGGAGGATAAATATGCAACAAAATACAAAAAATAAATAAAACTATTTATGGGCAAAATGTTAAGTGTTCAAAAGAGCTGAGTTATAAGTAGCACAGACTCTGTGATATCAATTTTTCCATAGGCAGCCTCAGTTGCTTTAGACCAGCACTATTCACTGTACTCTATAGTAAGAAGCTCTATTCACTATAATCGATGTATCTGTTTATTGTCGCCAGAGCCCATTGTCAGGTTGCGATAAAATAAACCAAAGCTGCTGCCAGATGCAGAAAGTCTGGTCTTTCTTGATCGACAGATAGCGATGAGATACTCGGTTGGAAGCGAGCTTTCTCCCCAGTTTTAATTATTTTTCAATTATTTGGTTGCATATTTATTTTCCTATCGCGAGAAAGCGATCAAAGCGCTGTAACGAGCTCGCTTAGAAGTAGCCGACCATTTCGATACCACATCAACATGGAGGAATCTCGTTAAGGGCTTTTTCCAGCGACACAACAAATAAACTTGACGGCTTGCTCTCAGTGTTGGGCACTCGGTACTTTAAAAGTAGCGTCGGTATCGGTACTTGCTTAAAAAAGTACCGTCGGTACCAGTAACAACGGTACTTTTTACAAAAAGTGCCGCGGTACTCGGTACGATACTATTATCAGTTGGACCGGTTGGACTTGATATAACACAATAACGTGTTCAAATATCAGTAGCGACAAGTTCACATATCAGTACCATCATAATGTTCTGCACCTTTGTTCGCTAATCAGTCACTATACTCACTACGCATTTGACAAGAAGCACGAACGACGCCACACAGAGGCTCACCAAAGGCTCACACTTGGCACATGACTCACAGAGTCAATGAGCCATGAGACATGAGTTCAGCGTATTAGATACGGAGTTGCTGAGCATTATTGTCTCCATTCCATAAACAATGAAAGTACCGAGCAAAGTACCGTTTTAAACTAAAAAAAGGATCGCGTTACCGGTACTTCAGTACAATTTTTACAAAGCAACGACGGTATCGGTACTAAAAAAGTACCGCGGTACAATAGTACCCGGTACTGCCTAATGCCCATCTCTGCTTGCTCTCCACAATGCTCCTTTAATGCTGAGCGTCATGCAGGGAAATTGTGATCACCACTTAGTTTGACCCGACCTGGAATCAACCCCATGACTCTGTAGCTCCAAAGGCAGACGCTCTTACCACTCGGCCAACGTTCTGTAAAACTGAGCTCTTACCTCGTGATTTACCGTAATTAACTTTTATAGACAGTACCTGTAACAAGCTGCATACGCGTTAGCCTATGTCAAATTAAAGCTATATTTAACGACTAATGTATTAAAGTTTACAATGTCATCAAATGATTATTCTCTCAGCATATTTATTTCAAACTTTTATGAGGAGCAAGGTCAGCCTAAACCTCTGAGAAAACAGAACTTTTTAAGGGAATTTTAACTGTTTGTGACGGAAATTGAGATCGTCATTTGCTGGCAAAGCTTGGTAAAAGTTAATAAAACAGATATATCTATTTTTATCGCTTAACATTAACAGTGAATTAAATTCTTGTAAGCCCATATGCAGCTCAAAAGCGAACTGCTACTGGTATTGATTTACTGAAATCTTCATTTAAGAAATTCGTAAAAACGTTTAATTCAGACTCCATTACAAAAGTTGCAAATTGCAATTTTAGATTTTTTTTCAATTGATTGCTCAGTTGCTCACTCAAAAATTAGTTCTGCCAGCTGAATTGATCGTTCTTTAGGCACACTCAAAAGCAAAATTTAAGAAACAGTGTTTGGTTTGGCAGGGAATCAAAGCGAGATATTGCATCTGTGTGTTCTCAAAACATCGTTTGATTTGAGATTAAATAATCGCTTTTACAAAACACTGCATAAATCTAGAAAACAATTATTGTTACTGAACCAAAACTTCATCTGGATTAAAGGGAAATTTTGAGTGTGCTGGCTGACACTCGACATATAAATGAAATACACTACAGTAGGTCAGGGCCGTAAATCAATCTTGTCATAGGACTAGGAGGAAATCTGCGAGAGGTAACGTCAGGATATGTCGTAGTAGCTAGTTTGCCTTCCCCGAATTTTTCGTTACACTTATAAATTTTTCTTTCCATTATTCTTGTTTAGCGACGTAAAAAGATGATAATGAACTATTACTATTATGAGCAAATATTTGCGGAGTCTAGCGTCATAAATAACAACCCTTTTCTGCTTTTTCATTTAGTGTTGACTTACAGCGTATTTTAAACAGGTGATTTAGTTTTTCTTAGTACGGTATTTTATGATGGTAACTGTTTACTTTGCTGATGTCGCAATTGGTGACGCGATGAAAAAACTACCTGTAGGCTACTCAATTGTTTTAAAGCAATAATGTAATACTCTGGAAAGTCTGCGTCATTGTTCCGGCAGTATTAATCTAACGTGCCAAATAGACAAGAGGCTACGTAATGACTATTACGAATTATAACGAAAAGAGAGTCCTCTAATATTCTTGTGTAAAAGCAAGCCTATTCTCAATTTGTATGGCCGGATATACCTTACCATGTAGTGAATAAGCTCACTTAAAAAAAGCATGTTTGTAAACTCCAGCATTACAGCTGTAAGCCTACAATGATTAGCATAGTTCTAAATCGAATACATGACATTCCCATTATTGGTCATGCGTGAAGAAGCGTCAAGTAGTAGGTTGGTCAGTCGAGCTTGCGTAATTTTGAAAACTGCAGTAGTAGTTAATAATTGTGTCATTTATTTCCGCGCTGTGGACACGATGAAAGAATACGATAAGATTAAGGAAATACAACAACGATACGAGAAAAAGGAAGAGGCAACAGAAGGATTAACGTTACTGCATGCTGGTAAGAGAAGAGGAGTTAATAGAATACAATACAAAAGTGGGCAACTGGGTATGTTTGCAACACCTAGCACACTTTAAAAACAGAAACAAGCTCCCAAACATTGACCGTACAGCTAAGAACGGAGAGTTGAATGAGATTGTCAGCTCGAATACGAAAAGCAATGTGTCAGTTGTCAGCGACTCAGAAACGATGTAAATAGAGCATGAAGATTATTTGTTTGCTGCGAACAAAAAACATGACTACAGATCAAAACCATCCTTGAACTTGAAGAAGTTTTAGTGGTGATACCTCCAGTCTACAGCACTTTAGTTTAAAAGCGCTGTGAGACTATCACCAAGCAAACAGCTTACGATAAATAACGTATAAAGCAGAACAAAAACAACTTCAGAACAAGAAGACCAATATCAAAGAACAAATTCAAGAATTCCAAAAATCATTGGAGAACAAAAAAACAATTCAACAAAAACTAGAACAAAAATAACATAGAACAAAAGTTGCGAAGAAATTACAGGCGTAAAGTAAGAGTGATCGCTGATCGCAGTGATCTAAACTCGCAATGCTTAAATTCACATGGCCTATGTGCTCTTCAGATATATAATTTATTAAGCTGTACTTACACATGTCATTTCAGCTTTTGTGATTGGTGTTGCTTCATTGCACATGAAAAGAAAATTGCTCTATTTGATCAAGATATCGGTATATAAATTTTGTGCACAGTAAATCTTGAACCATACGAGTTCAAAAAACTTCAAAAATGGAAGATAACAACTCCCAAAAAAATGGTGTTCCAGAAAAGCAAACTAGTTGGAAAGAGCATGGTTTCGGCTGTAATGCATACGACATCGGCGAAGATATCAATCGTGTTCCGAGCAGAAAAAGGAGAAGACAAAAAAGAGCTAAAGTACGGAAAGATTTTGCCCAAGGCACCTCTTGTCATGGTTTGGCACAACTTTACGCCAGTGAAAATAGATTGCTCACGATTTTTTGGATTTTGTTGCTTTTGACAGTGTTCGGTCTTCTTATTTGGCAGGTAAGCTAAATGATATATAAGCATACTTTCAATTTCATTAAAGTTGTGCCACAAAAGCTTAGATGATATTTAGTATATTCTTGCAGCAGGAGCGTATTATTAGGATGGGGGTGTGGGGTCATTGTAATTTCTGTCATGCCTTTTATTTTCGTCTTTCGGTGAAAAAACAAACGTCAAGGCGCGTTTACCGATACGCGACACGCGGCAGGCGATAACGCGATTAAAATTATGATGTAAGTAAAGGTAGATCTACCTTTACTTGTCATTCGAATCATTCGAATGATTTCGCAGGTTTTGGCGTGATCGGTAAACAGTAAAATAAAACAAACAAGGTGCGAAAAATTTTTGTCGCTTGCAGCGTATCGCGTTGCCGCGTGTCACGTATCGGTAAAAGCACCTTTAGCTAAGTGACTGAAACATGCCATTCCTTTTCTCGCGCTTTTGTTGTTTATCACCTCCCCCTCCCCCCTTTAAAAATTTCTCGTTACGCCACACTGTCTGGCACTCATAGGTTTTATAACTTATTCTCACAAGATGAGAAATGTAAAGGGAGAGACTATGATTTTTTGTTTAAATTTGATGTTACACAGTTCAATATATCAATGTTCAATTGATAGCATTATCCTTTCCGCGTAGCCTCTAGGCTAAGCAGCTTGAGGGGAAATCTATTTCTCAAACATCTTTACATCGACCAACAAAGCCTTTCGCGCAGTGGTTCTTGAACTTGGGAAGCTGTGGATCCCGAAAGCATTTCAAATTTTGTAAGAAACATGTGACAGCCAATGTTAAGTAGTTCTAAAAGTAGAATGTTGGTATTTAAATTGCATACCCCCATCAAAACAAACTCAACACGTGGGGCATGGCACCACGACCCCCGAAATACGCTTCTGTGTGGACCCCAGGTTAAGAACTACTGCTTTAGCGCTTTCACGCTGCTTGATAAATAAGCGATTTCCATTATGAATTTGCGAATCCGGATTACTCGATTTGTCTGATTCAGAGTTCAGTAGTCTTTCTAGTTTTTGTTAGCTTCCATGTTCAAGTTGTAAAGGCTTGTGTTTGAGTAAGGCGTCATAAACCT
This sequence comes from Trididemnum miniatum, assembly GCA_964006365.1. NCBI lineage: Eukaryota > Metazoa > Chordata > Ascidiacea > Aplousobranchia > Didemnidae > Trididemnum > Trididemnum miniatum. The sequence goes on along the minus strand of OZ023231.1, from coordinate 9,020,668 downwards.
AACGTTATTATAGCGAGCAGTAAATGCAGTTATCACATATCTTTTATGTACCGGTGTTTGCTCTTTGACTTTTTTGTATTACTTAAAAAGCCTTTATAGCAGAGGTTCTTAATCTTGGCTCCATTAACCCCTAAGGTTTAAAAGGCAAACACAAATTTGATGTAGCCTATTTACCGGCAGTCTACTGCTATGTGATATCATGCCTTACACCATGTTTCGGGTCAATAGGTTTTGTTAAAATGTTTTGTAGATGGGCAGCCCGAAAAAGACTACGAAACACCGCATTGCTGTATCTACAATTTATTTTTTAACTTGCTGCTTGAGAAGAAATTACCAAACAAAGATAATCTCAGCACGACTCGTCTTATTCTGGATCTTAATAACAAAGCGTGTTACGCTGAGAGAGAATGGCTTCTTTGCGCGCGCCCCTCACGTCTTTTCCAATACATGCTCGTTGATAGTTTTTATCGCTTAGATTCTACTCTACAGTAGTAGAATAATCCACAGTACACCTCGATGTGAAAATTCTGTTGCACGCACCCCTCCCCACTCAAAAAATTTCTGCGTTTGCCTATTTTTACAGCTGACTGTAACCGGCTTCTTAGCGTAGTGATTACAGTCATCACTATTGGCGCAGGAGGTTAGGGTTTGACTACCTTGCCGGTCAAATTGGACCCGTGTCACCGTCGCGAATTTTCTTGGAGCTGTGTCGCTATCGCAGCAGACAAGCAGTGATTCTCAACTTTAACTTCAAAAATCCCAAAGGCTTAAAGAGCCCATAAAGCCAAATCAGCCGAGGAGATGGCCCCGCCTCTTGTTACACACTTCGGCGAGTGCCGAGTATAATCAAGAATTGATTTTATTTTTGATCTTATTCCAGAACTAAACGAAAAAGCCTTGCAGAATTTAAGTAAATAATCTATTAATATGGTTATCATAAAAAATCTTGCTTTATTCGATCAAAAATTAATTTTTTTAGGTTTCTCTTCGAATTCAAGCTTATTTTCGGTTGGACACGCGATTGCAAATTTCCGAATTATTTGTAAATGAACTTACTCTTCCAGCTATCACCATATGCAATGCTAACCGGTAAGATAATGCTACTTTGCCGCAACCATTGGGATAGCCAAGTAGATAGGCTTATAGCGCCTGGTTCGATGTCATGGAGATCTATCTGTTAAAGGTGATTTCCTTCAATTATGGGCAATTAAATTTTTTCAGAAATCATGTTAAGGAGTACATATGATTCGGTTGGGGATATTGGCGTCTTTAGGCACCATTGGGATTCCCAGAGCACATCACAAATGGGAGAGTTTCGCAAAAACTTGCGTACGTTATTGAAAAAGTCTGAAGAGAGTTTTGTTTTCCTTGTGCACAGACACAGATGTTGAGTCAATTAGTAATTTCTGACAATCGGCTATTTTCCATGACTGGTGTTGCAGATATAGCCATGCCTCACTACCAGACTTAAGAGCTCGTTTGACGAAATATTTTTGGCCTGAAACTTTATCTACTGTCAAGGTACTTCTTAAATTTGACGGCGAATTCGAAGGAAGAGCGGCAAGCGTTAAACACCTTATCGTTTGTTTACGACAACGGATTTTTACCGTCCAATACCAGTGCTGAAGCAGCAATTCAGGCAAGGATTTTTATAATAGTATTTTTGCGCAGAGAGAAGCTTGATTATAATAGCCATCATAAAACATTCTTGATGTGTGAAAGACTAAAAGTTTTTGCCAATTTCCTGTTTATATAACAGTGGTTTTCAGCCGGGTTTCCGCCAGTACAGTCCAGGGGTTCGGCGAGTTTACAATTTAGAACTGGGTTCTAGTAAATTAGTAAGTTAAATTAATGCACAGGGTTCCTCGAGTTTCTGGACTGTTTCATTGGGGTTCCGCTCCACCACTTGAGTGATTAAAAACCACTGGTGTAGAAGTTTATCAGCTAAAACTCTCATAGGTTTAAATTAAACCCTGCTTTAAGCTGTATATTGTTGTAATAGTGAACTTCAATGACGTGGTATGACTGTTTATTAAAACTGCTGAGCCTGACCGTTTCTTATCAAGCAGCAAGCATGCGCAATGATGCATTGAAGCCGCATTCGAGAATTTGTGCGTAATTTGGGATGACATACAACAAGTCGAAAACGGTAGACCATTTTTGTGCGGATTTTGACATAGGCCTAATTAGCATTCGAAAACTGACCGAAAAGTGCGTACAAAATTTTCAACGAGTTTCAAGTGGCTGTGTGTTGCGTCCATCCAAATGTGGCTTGAAACGCAAAGCGTATACCGTGTAAATGACCGTCAAACAAATTGAAGCTCTTTGACGGGATTGAAAAACATCATGCACTCCTAGTCTAGTTTGAAAATTTCCTTGCTAGCAAGTACAAAAAAGGACGTCTAAATAAGCCAGGAGCTAAAGCTTTAAAAAATTTTTTGGTTGCTGTTAGATCATGCTGTTTTTTCTGCAAGTTAGACTAAGCGCTCGCTGTCAGGCTCAAACCTTCTTTCCATTTTTTTGTTCGCAATATTCCATTGTTTGTTACTTTTTTACGAATTTTTCTTTTTATTTTACAGTATTTTGAAAACCAAACAAAAACAGAAGGAGTTAGTTTTACAGAATATTTGGTTTCAAGATCGTGGCCGTTTGATGACGATACTCTTCAAATATGCTACGCTGGAGCATTTGATGCGTGCTCGGAAGTACGTTCATTTGTTCTCGTTATTTTGTGGGTTATTGAGTGGTTTGAAATAACCGGCTGGTTCAGTTGTTACGGCATTGCTATCGCATTGCTATATCGGTGCGGTAGGTCTCGGTCTCGAATCCCGGGCCAGTCAAATCAGTTTTGCCAACCGCTCGCCACCGCTGCGACATTGCTGGTGTTGCCCAGGCCCCGAGCCGCGGAGATAATACGCCACTCGTAACACGCTTTGGTGCAATACCGCGAGTATAATAAAGATTTGATTATTTTTGTAATTCATGTATTGTTGCGTGAACATTCAAAATTACAGGCTAACTTTACTTCATCGTTTTCTACCAACTTGGGACAGTGCTGGACGCTCTTCAGCAATATAACTCAGCAAAAACGAGGCACCATTCATGGCTTTCATATTCTGCTTAATGCTTATCAAGTACGTATGAAGTCATTATGTCGGAGCGAAATTTATAGTATATCCGAATTTTTTTTCACCGTTCTTTTGTAGTAAAATGTTCGAAGTTGATCCGTATTCTGTTAGGTCATGTATGAGCGCCGACAGACAAGTAAAAAGTGCCCGTACTCACCATACAACAGATTGTTATATCCCGTCACTTTGGGACGTAATGAAACAAATGTATTTACCGTATAAGAAGATGTAAAAATAATTAGGAAACCCTTGCCTGTGAAATTTTTACCTTTGGTTGCACTTTATTATATATGAAGCTGTTTGCTCTTCAATTGGCGTTTGTTAACACCCACCTACTCCGTAAATCTCGTTTCACTGTTGTCGCCCCTCATTAGGTAATGTGAACTTTGGTGTCTTACTGTAGCCTACAGTATGTCAAAGGTGCCTTTACTGATATGCGGCAGGCGGTAACCCTGCATTTTTTCCACATTTTGTTAGTTTATTGTCCTGTTTACCAGCCACACGAAGCCTGCTATATTGGCTGAAATGATTGTTTTCGCAATGGCGTGTGCTGCCTAAAAGTGTTGGATACTTTAATTCAAAACTAGTCAATAAGACAGTGTTTTCCGAAAAACACCTTGCGTATTTCCCAGCCTGGTATTGAACTTCGAACCAAAAACCTTAGGACTGCAAACCCCAGCGCTTCAAGAGTCTAACCAACTCAAAACAGACAGATTATACTGAAGACCCGACGTATGGCAAAGCCTCCGCTGGCATTTTGTTTCAAGTTCACCCAGAACATGAACCCCCTCAAGTCATGGAGGTCGGTCAATCGGTTGGGGTCGGTCAATGGGGTACAGTTGCCATGCACAAACAGCAGGTCAGCAATAATTTTTGTCAGAGTTTTTCAATATTTTATGATTTTAAAAATATGGTTTTTATTTGATTATATTGCGTTTCCGGTATCTTTAGCAAACGTAATTAAAAATTTGTTTTTTTACCTCTTGGCAGTAGAAGTTGCTAAGCGTTAAACCGAGAAGCTTCTCGTATATTTTTGGCTTAAAAGTAACGTGTACATTGATATAAAGCGTACTAAGGAAGGTATTAATGGGCCTGTAAATGCGAAAATCAAATTTTAGACAACTCACATTTAAAAATTTTCGTTTTATGCGTGTACTTTTATTTTTATGAGAAAAAAAAAGAAAGATTTTTGTTGTAGAATACCAATATGCGAAAACCGTGGGGTAACTGCGTCCCTGGAAACGAAAATTTGGAAAGATATTCCACATACACTGTTGCTGCTTGCATGAAGGAATGCTTTGATGAGCGAGTAATAGGTAGGCTTTGAAATACTGAATAACTGAATAAAATCGAAATCCAATTTTCATTCTACTCGCGGGTGTAACGGCGAAGCGCGTAACGGCTGCTGCGGGGCCCATCTCCGCGACGTAGCGTCTCGGCAACGCAGCGGTGGCGACATTGTGTCCGATTTGACCGGCCCGGCAATCGAACTCTAGACCTCCCGCATCGCGCAATGGAGTAAATAATTAAAAAGCGAAGGTCCGAACCGAAATACGTGCTCTGCTGTTTGCACTTTAGTTTGTCTCAGTTATAATCATGTAACAAAAAGGATGTTCTGCAACATTGTAGCCGAAAAAATTGCTCTTCAAGTACGGAGATTTTTTCTTTCCTATAGTGGAAGTATAGAGTATTAAGGTGTCTTCTAAAAATCCGTAAGCAGTTACGAAAAGCGCTTACTCTGATTTCAACCCAAAGTTTGAAAGAAGCTGTGATTTAAGGGTGTAGATAGTGCCACGGCGGTAGCACATGTATCTACACGCAAAATTCTTTCGATGAAATCTTACTATCGAAAAATGTGAGATAGTGTTTGGAAAACCCGATTGTACTTTTATAAACGTGTCGTGCGTGGGTTAAAATTTTAAGCACCAAATTTTATTCGTGGTTGGAGCTAATAAATAATTGCATAAGATGTTTTGGTGACTGCTGATTCTAAAAAGAGTGATTGCTGATTTTACTACTCAAGATACCTTCGGTACTTTTTATGTAAAAAATACTTTTCTTAATATCTTGAGTTGTGTCTTTGTTTTGCATTTAGGCATGAAATTATATAGACTTAGGGCTAAATGCTTATAAATACAATTTTATTGTAGAAATATGCAAATGCCGTGATCCTTCGGTTACAAGATTTCCTGAAGCCAGAGAATGTTCTCCTGGAGAAGTCATAAAATGCGCTGCTCCCCAAAGATGTATGTACGCAGATTTATTGCATTGTAATTTACTGGCGCATTTCTATCGTTATGGGAGGTCTGGGATTCGATTCCTGGGCCAATCGATTCAGACGAAATGTTGCCAACGGCTCGTTGCTGCTGAAACGTTTCTGCGGATTTTGTGGCTGTTTTGCTCAGATGCAAAGCCGTGGAATGGGCCCCGCTGTCGTTTTAGGTGTATGGTTACACGCTTCGGCGTAATACCGCGATTATAATATCAAAATTTGTTTTTTTCTGAGCTTATTGCAATCGATGCATTATGCATTTCTTTATTTTTAACCATTGCTTTTTGCTGAACTTTGTAACGCGTCGCTTATTTACCTGCCATTGTAAGGCAAAGCAGACTAATTACTCGTAGAGAAACTGATTAGGCTAAGCAAAATGTCACGGGACCACTGAACATGTTGAGTTATTTTTAGCTTTGCTCGAAGCCATAATCAATCCTGCTGACTGTGATTGTACTCAAGCGTGCTCGGAAACGAAATACAGAACTTCAATATCTTACTCCACTTTTCCTAGTCAGGTATAAGCTGTAAAAACACTGTGGTGACATATCTTACGATGTGAGCAATAGCTGGGTGAAATACTGGGGCGATGGAAAACTCTGCAGCTCATAATTATTTCACTGAACAGAGGTGGAGTCAGGAGGGGGCCACCGAGGTATTGCCCGCCGTTCTTTTTTATTATTATTTTTTGTCAAGAGATCGATTACTAAAGGCGAATGAAAACTGCCACTCGTTGTCGAAATCCAGCCCAGTTTCGCCTCCCCTAATTTTCCACTGTCTGCACGCCTGGCTATGCAGATCTTAGCAGTATTACGGGCATGTGCAGTAAAGTATGTATCGGTATTGGATACCCAAGAATAACGAATCTAATTGAGTAGATAATGCAACGGTTGTTTGATGTTCATACACGCAGTAAACCAGTGTGGCCCAGTGATCAAGAACGCTCACCAGGCCAGAAGCTTGGCTTGCTACTTCGTCTAAAAGCATGATACCTTTAAAAATGAAGCGACCTAAAACTTTAAAATGCTAGGCGCAAAGCTGGTTCTCACGTACTATCTAAACTGTGCTTTTTGAATGTTAAGTGGTGGAGATAGAGCCACACATACTCGTGACATTCTTGACTTACAGTATGGATCGAGTACAAACAAGACCTTTGAAATGTTACTCGGAATTTTTCTTCACGATAATCATAATATTCTTGTATTTAAAATGTTTTGGGAACGATAGTTATTTGTTTTAACGTTTTTCCTCCTGTTTATTTTTATATTCCACAGATCGCAGCTCGTGAAATCGGAGGAGATGAGTTGACTCTGGGTGATTTCAGGGAAAATTTTGTTGGCATGACTTTCTACTATGATAGTTTGAGCACTACGACAATAGTAGAGAGTGAAGCAATTTCAGCTTCTGCATTGATAAGTAAGTATTTTATCTATTTTGAACAATAAAATTTACTTTGTTGCATTAAGAAACGAAAAGCAAAATTATTTCCAAGTCTCACACATCTAGTAGCATTAAAACTCCTGCTTTGAGGAGTCTTAGAGGATGAACATGCTAAAACAAATGTTTTTCAAAGCGAAACCTGCTTTGCCGGACTCTGAATTACTGTGTCATGGTTAATGAGCGACGAAATACCGTAATACGAGCGAAGAGACGAGTTGTAACTATTGATCTATCGAGCTTGTTCAAAGTATCGAGCAAAGTTGTAACCCCTCCACAGTTAAATAGGTTGGTTACAAAAAATTCACTAGCTTTAATGTAATGTGCTATCTTTTGGTGAAAGTAAAAGATGTGAACAATTATTTTGCTACAGGTGATGTTGGAGGCCAGTTGGGTTTCTGGATCGGAATTAGTGTCGTTACTTTGTGCGAGTTTATTCAATTTTTTGTGAAAATGATTCTGACTATAGACTGGAAAGGATTTAGAAGACAAGATCAAAGTTGATAAAACATTGCTAATGATACAGTTTTATTTCCATCTGAGTAGCAGTGGCATGCTCTCAAAGAAATCGTATTGTTTGAGAGATGAAAACATTATGTTTTGTGACAAAGTATGGAAGAAGATGTCTAAAGCGTACTTTTTACGCAACTTTATTGTTTTGTTTTTTCTTTTCTGCTTACAAACGCTGCACTTTTACTTATATTTTTGTGGAGTAGAAAAAAATTCCCACGACTTGTTAGGCGATGTTGTATGCAGGGCTGCCAACTCGAATCCGCAGTCGCAGATCTAGGTCTTTTTTCACCTAACTAGAACGTGAACTTGAAGAATCAAACCCCTTGCACTCGATTTCAAAAATGTTTATTGAGTTTGTAACTGAACCTAAACTCAATACAAACTGCTTGAACTCATTACAACTCACTACAAATATCATGAACTGCATAAAAAGTACTGAACTCGAACTAGAACGCAAAAAATTAAAAAGGAGTCGTTAGACCTTGAATTTTTTAGTGAATTGAAACAGTCGAACTTAATTAAAAATGATTCGCGTTCACAATCCTGGCTTTATGCTGTTGTGTGATCATAACGGTTGAATTCAGTGTTGAATATAACTGCTTTTTTTGGTCGCATTGATCGATTTTTTTCTTGAGTGAAAAACAAAGTTGTTGCTGATACTATTTTAAACTTTAAGAAATGCATCTTATTTCATCACAATAGATCAGGGGTGGTCAACCCGCGGCTCTTTGCCCAGTTTCATGCGGCTCTTTTTCACATGCTGTGTTTCTTTTATCAGCAGCCTCGTTCTGTAATTATGTTGCGTTTGCCCACGCATAAGTTGCATTATGGCGTAATAATCGCTTTGTTAGAGATTTACGATGAGGCGTTAACGAGTGTCGGGGGCCATCTATTTGTATTTAGTGGCACGTTTATCCTCCTATCACGAGAAAGCGATCAAAAAGCTATAACGAGCTCGCTTGGAAGTTGCCAGCCATCTGTCTCCCACACCAAGATGAGGGAATCCCACTAATTGCTTTTCCCAACGGCACAACAAGTAAACTTGCCGGCTTGATCTTCACACTGTCCCTTTAATGCTGAGCGTCAAGCAGAAAAGCTGTGAATACCAATTTTAAAGTCATTGATTTGACTTGATTTAGAATCAAACCCGAGTCTGTATCTCCAGAGGCAGACGCTCTTACCACTCAACCATTTGAGTTATTATCTCCGCAGCTTTGCGTCTGGGCAACACTAAAGTCCGAATAACTTAAAGTACTTTGGGCAACACAGCCTCGAATTTGAAGAAACATCGCAGCGGTGGCGACACTTTGTCCACTTTGACCCAGATCGCCCAGGCAACGAATCCCAGACCGTCCGCACCGATAGCGATGTCGTCACAAAGTGAGCTAACTGGCCGGTATACTACTAATCCAGCTAAGCAAAGCATGTCTAATTGTCTATCAATAAGAAGTATGGTGATGCGATCATTATCCCTTGCGTGTATGACATGGCTCTTTGCTGAAACAACAACAAGAAATGCGGTTCTTGGCATCTGACTGGTTGGCCACACACGTCCATTTATTGCTCAATAGATCTTGAACTGACTAAGCACAAACCGGACACAATTGGCGTAGTACTAACGACATTGCTGGAGGTTTGAAATTCAATTTGCGACATGGTCAAATCAGGCGCAGTGTCACCAACGGCTAGACATCGCTGGGACGTTTATTCGGTGTTAGAAGTAATTTTAGCCAGGCGGTAAGCCGTGGAAATGTCCCAAGTGACTCCTTACATCAGGGGTGTGCAACATTTTTGTCGGTGGGTCATATAAACAACTTAGAAATCCAGCAGGGCCACACCAAAAATTTAGTTTTTCTATTTACGCAACGAACTGAAAATTTCTCACAATGTAAAATGTTATTTGTGTAACATTTTAGTGGGACTTCTAGAATTTAATTCTTGATTAGTTTGTTAACATCAGTTTTGACAGAGGTTGCAGCAACTCGTTTTACCGAAGACACAAGTAAACTTGCCGGCTTGTTCTCCACACTGTCCATTTATTGCTGAGCATCAAGCAGGGAAGCTGTGATAACCTGTATTAAATAGTCTCTGCTTTGACTGGACTTGGAATCAAACCCGAGTCTACAGAAACACACGTCGTATCGGCCATTTGAGACAAAACACTAATAATCTGAAAAAACAATGGCGGCTAACACCACTTCCTTTCTATTGCGAGTAACACATTGTATGTAACGTAAATTTTCCAGACACAGCTGATAAGTGAACCAGGCTTAACCGCAGAGCGAAAAAATGCTTACTTCACGTACAATCATAATCAAATTACTGCCCTAAGTTACGAAAAAGATACACGAAGTGTAAATCGTCACTCTAATTAAACTGTCGGATTATGATTCTATGCTTTGATGGGGAAAAATGAGAGTATTGATGAGGGCCAGACTAAATGGTTTGACGGGCCGGGTAGTGGCCCGCGGGCCGCCGGTGGCACACCCCTGCCTTACATGCTTTGGCATCATACCGCGAGAACAGTATATTTCAAACGAAGCTCTATTAACTTCCTCTGTTGCAAGGAATTTGTTCAATACAGGAAGCACAAGCAGTGTCGAAGCCAGGAATTGATATTGGAGAAAACAATTTTCAAACAAAAAATGAGAAAGCAAGTTCTGATCTAGAATGCGAACTTCTTATTATTAGGGTGAGGTTGAGCAAAACTTTTTATTTATGCGGCGCTGCAAACACAGGGGGACGCTTAAGCTCTCGGGAAAATTGGCTTGTTGTAAAGCGTCAACTATTTGCTGCGATGATGCGCCCTACCACCCACATTATACATAATAAAAGCGACGATCCCAACTTCAGTACTTGAGTCACAAGAAAAGGTTTTGTGCGGCCCATATCCCCCGATAAATTTTCGCTGAGACGGGTGATAAGGACCACCCATATGGGTGCTATGATATGGGTATATTAAATGTTGGTTTGCCACCCAGGGGCAGCTTTCCAACTTGAGAACTTGATAAGCGGCGACTTAGAGTTGTCCATGGTACTTTAAATTGTTCGGCTGATGCTTTTCTCAATGAATTTCCGTTTTGAACATTATCAATTGCCTTACATAGGAACTCTTCACTCCAATTGCTCCGAATGTTCTTCGATGTGTACCTGGGCATCTGCAAAGTGGTATGATCCTGCTACAAAGTAGCCTACCCACGCAATGTAATAATTCGATCGGGTGATATGGACCGCCGGTATAGGTGGTCCATATCACTCTACGCACATGGCCTTCAACATTTTTTCAGTAATTTTTTTATGAAAAGCTGAAGAAACCTGAACCTACTACAAAAGTATGCCTACAGAATGTAAACTAAACTAATAACGACAACTTAACGTTTAGTCAATTGCTTTGGTCCAAACAGTTAGATAAATAATGTTATTTTTTATAAGAAAAAGCTGAAAAACAAAAAAACTGCTGTCAGCGCAAATCGCACGTACTTTCACTGTGCGCCATGTTGAAAAACAGCCATTAGGCAACCTATGACTTTCCCTCGCAATGAACGATTTTATTTAATTCTTGTAATGGAAGTTATGAAGTGGTCCATATCACCCTGGTGGTTCATATCACCCAACTTTACCCTAATGTTTGCGGCAAAATAAAATGAAAATCGTCACAGGATTTATTAAAAGTATTACGTATTATCTATAAAAAAAAAGATAAATCTACCATGTTTTTTCAATTACGTTAATTGGCCGACAAGATCAGATAAGAGGTCTTAAACAGGGCTTCTTAAACTTCTTAGTTCTGCGATCTTCATCATAAAAATATGCTTATAATGACCCTCTTCAGTTTAAACTGCCGTTACAAAACAATAACTTTGTAAAAGTAGCGCTTCGCAACTCCAAAATTTCATTGCGCAAATCATTGGTTTACGAAGTGTTGGCTTTCTTTCGCGCTCTCACATACGTTTAAGGAAAAACTAGCTATATTCCACCAATTTTAATCGTGGGCTATACTTGGCCCAGTTGAAAGACCGCCTGCTTGAAATCTGCAGCGGTAGACTCTGCGATGCTTGTAGGATTTGTTGCTTTTATTCCGAGTCGGGTCAAAAATATCAAAAGGCCTGATAGTTAACCCCAACGGTCTCAAGCCGCGTTTACAAGAGACTGGTTGTTGAATGTGCGTTGTCTGTAATCAGTTCAATTAAACACAATGAAAAAGAAAACCAAGTGGTAAGCTTTTGAATGGCAAGAATTTGAATTTTGCCCCGTAATGAGAGATGTTGAGATACGTTGTCAATGAAGAATTTGCTGTATCGAACAACTTGTGGGCAGAAGCGTAGGCAGCGGAAGCACTGGCAGTGCACCCTTTTTTTGACGGAGGCTCTTCTGAAAGGTGCTTTATAGCGTATGCCAAACGTCTTGACCCAAACAAACCACGTTTCTGAAGTCTTTAGCCTAATGTGATTTGCCCTCTGTAAATTGTCGCCAAAAAATTTCTGCGTACGCTTCTGAAATAAGCTAATGCAATTGCGATTTTAAGTTTTAATAATCACGATGCAAAACATAATGTTGCTGACTGGTTTTCGCTCATTTTTTACGTGTATGTTCTTGTTTTACCATATCTTCTTCCTTGCAATTGCATGGATTTTTCATCATCTTCCCATCAGCGGTCAACACGCTGTTACACTTTGTTATGTTGCTTAACTTAACGACGTAATATAGATAAAACATAATACACTAAATCACCAATTCGAGTCATTATATATATACACCAAACAGCAAGCGATTACGTTTTACTATGTTTTGCGATCAACGTTTTACCTGATGTAGCAAGAACTCGTTAATTGGTCGTAAATATGCTTTATCAAACAAATTTTACTTCGTTTAAACCTATTTGGATTTGTGTTTTGTTTTTTCGTTGGGTGGCGTAGGTTGATGTTCGATCGTTTACAGGTAGTTAGAAAAAGTTTTTCTCCTTTTATAGCTTGTGTGGCAATATTTGTCCCGCTTCCCAGCAACGTGTGAGTAGTGGTTCCTCTCAAGTCAATTATTTATTGTCGCAAAAAGAAAACTTAGAGTATAATAACTTGGAAAAAAATTGGTATTTCGAATCAGTAAAACAAGAAGCAATTGATGGTACTAATGCTTTGCTTAAATTTAAGCCAAACTAGTTTATTAACATGAATGAAACCTAGAAGTGCTTAGTTTTACTTTCAAAAATTAGGAAAAAAGGAAAATCAACAACTGTGAGTTTAAAATCAGAAAGTGTATGGTGCGACGTTTGTTACCTAACTTAAATTTGTGAAACGATTTTCAGTTTATTTAAATAAATAGGCTAGTCATTTAAACAAATGTTCAAAAATAAATAGACAAAACTAAATACAGAAAAATATATATACAAAAAAGTTTGTTTATTTATTAAATAGTCCATACAATGATCTACATATTGCACATTTAATAAATACCCATTTGCAAATAAACACTCAAGAATGAATAGACAAAAAAATAAATAGCCAAAAGTAAATACAGGAACTGTTTTGATTATTTATTTTTGACTATTCATTTCACGCCCATAGAATCAGTCATGATGAATGCTGATGGGAGAAAATCACTATAGGCAATTCTTTTCAAAAATAAATTATCAAAAATAAAATAATCAAAATTTTTAGCGTATTTATTTTTGACTATTCATTTTCTGTCCATTTATTCTTGAGTGTTAATTTTAAAGTGAGTATTTAATAAATGTGCAATACGTAAATGATTGTGTAAACTATTTAATAAATAAACAAACTTTTTTCTATATTTATTTTTGTATATTTATTTTTGTTTAATCATTTTTGAACATTTGTTTTGAAAGGAATATACAAATTATTTTGCTTCTAATAAAGAAGCAAAATAATTTGTGTATATATTTTGGTTTATTTATCTTGAAACATAAGTTTAAAATAACTATATATTTAAATAAACAAAAAATCGTTTAACAAATTTGAGTTAACAAAAGGCCCTCCATAAAAATGACTTAAAACGAATAATGATTCTCTTCGAGCCACAATTGCAGTAAATTTCAGATCGTATTAGTGGAAGACGGAAGATGACCATTTGAGCGTCCAGCCAGCGAAGCCAGGTTCGTAGCCTAATACGTCGAGTATTTGCCCATCTGCGCGCACTAAAACGTGTACCGGTATTGATTAAAGTTACTTGGACAAGTGTTGAAGAGCTCCAAACTGTTATACCAGGTTCGATACGAATAAGTGCCGAGCTGTCAGCAGGGGTGCGAATCTATGTTGAGTATTGGGGGAGGGGGATGATTTAGCAAAATTGTTCATTTTTCTATATTGGGGGGATGATTTAGCAAAATTGATCATTTTTCGATATTTGGGAGGATGTGAATTGGCGATTTAATTACTAGCATTACCAGTTATCGTGTTAGTCTAGGGCGTTGAAAGGTGGGGGCTGAAGCCCTCCCTATATTTTTTCAGCCCCCCCATAGAAATTTTGAGCCTCCCTTCAGCCCCCCTTTCAAGAATTTATAACTACAGTACACCCTATTGCACTTCAACGATGGCTTATGGCGTCACTTGCTTTTCGTTTCTTTTCTTCATTGATACCATCGTCCATCAAACCAACGTACTAACTTTTGCAATTTTGTGACAAAGGTGAACAAAATCGCAAAAAACTGTTGGATTTCCGGGTAACTTCGTGTACTGCTCTTAGAGCTATATTATGATGTCACACTTCAATTTTTTCCAATTAAAAGAAAACTTTTGGCCAAATTATTGAGACACAACAAAATATCAAATAAGAATTAGCTAGCTTATCCTAGGAGCAGGGGCGTAGTGAGAAATTTTAAAAGGACGGAGGAAGGGCATAATTTCCACATTTGTTTGAAGCGTATTGTTTTTTCGGCAGAACGAATTTGAAGTTGATTGAGAAACAAGAAAAGAGCTGGGGGGGGGGGGTCCTGGGGCATGTTCCCGAGGAAAACTTTTGAAAATTTACATGCTGTAATGGCTATTTTAGTGCTTTTTGAATGATTTGCTGGTAAATTTTGTTTAAAATTTTTGACCCTATTTCTGAGTGCTTCGCCAAATATGATGCATTTTGTTCGCACATTTTCGATTATGCGTGCTTAAGGCCTAAGACATATTGCTATCAAGGAGATTGGAAATTATGGAAAAATTGTATACATCAAAGACATTTTTGAAAATGGCTATTGGGAGAATGCATACCCCTCAACCTATCCCCTGGATCCGCCCCTAGCTATAAGCTACAGAAATCATCAAAAGAGTCTGGCATATTTTAGTCACTTGGCACCATTAGTTTTGTTTATTTTTATTAAGAGGCAAAGCCAAGTGGGGACAGGGGGCATGGCACAACGCCTCCTTTAAATGAACTTGCTCCTTTAAATACGCTCCCGCCTAAGAGCCTGGGATTAGGAGCTTGTGAACGAATGATAAGTTCATTCAAAGTAGGTTAACACGTTTAGAAACGTCGATCTGGCCACTGAGTGTTATGCTAGCTAGAGGAAAGCTTGAGCTATCAAGCAGTCCCCCAGTGACTGTCATGGAAGTAAAGTACGTGATGCGCATGATGTGTTGGTATGCTAACATTGGTACGCTAACACAAATTTGTTGGTATGCAGACGTTGGTATGCTAGCACAAATTTCAGCCCCCCTACTTAAAAGTACTTCCAACGCCACTGGTTTTAGTCCATTCCTTCTGCTCAGTTGCGCACCCAGGATTTGACATAAGAGGGGGGCACAACCGGGGGTCTGGGGGTGAAACTCCGCCGGAGCCGCCGGCGGAGGCTAAAGGGGTGTGGGGGGGCTAAGCCTCCAGCCGTCAACGAATTTTTACAATTTTCACATAAAAAACACTCATCTTTAGCTCCCTTTTTCATCGAAAAAGGGCATGCATGCAGTGAGTGCAGTCACTATGGACTACGCAAAAATATTTTCCCAGCTTATGCCTAAAAGCAGAAGCTTGGCTAAAATAAGTGAGAGGAGGCTGCAACCATTATTAGTTTGATATAGACTGAAAGTTAAGTTTTAGCACCTTATTACAGGGCCAAAGGGGGGGCATGGCACCGTGCGCCCCCCCCTGCGTGCTTTTGCGACATATTACCGTAATTCACACACTTTCCCTAAACTTTTCAATCACTAAATCACGAAATTTTCCTAAATTGTCACAACCACGGCTCTCACTTTTTTTTTTCAGTATCCTTAGATTGAAGAAAAAATTTCCTCAGATTTTCTTAAATATCCTTAAAACCAGCCTGGATTGCATTTACATGTTATTGACCGTTTTTTTAAGCGTAGAATCGTTTTTTCTGAGTTTTTAGGTTGGCAATTATCTGAGCTAATGCTCAGTGGCGTAGCGAGAAATTTCAAAGAAGGGGAGTCATAATTTCCTCATTCTTTTTAGGTGTATTTTTTCGGCAGAACAAATTTAAAGGTGATTGAAAAGCAAGAAAAGCTCTAGAGGGGTCCGGGGGCATGCTCCCCCGGACAAATTTTGAAAATTTACATGCTGTAATGGCTATTTTAGTGCTTTTTGAATAATTTTCACGAAAATTTTGTATAAATTTTTTGACCCGATTTCTGAGTGCTTCGCCAAATATGATGCAATTTGTTCACACATTTTCAATTAGGCTATGCATGCTAGGGGTAAGACTTATTGCTATGAAAGAGGTTCAAAATTGTCCAAAAATTGCACAGGCTACATCAAAAACAATTTCGAAAATGGCTGGTGGGAGAATGCATGCTCCTGAACCTACCCCCTGGATCCGCCCCTGGCCATAAGCTACAAAAACCATGAAAATAGTCTGGCATGTTTCAGTCACTTGGTACCATTTATTTTGTTGTTTTTTACTAAAAGGCAGATCGAGTCAAAAGAGGGGGAGGCATGGCCCAATGCTCCCTCCCCCCCCCCCCTAAATACGTTCCTTCTAATGCTACATGTACAAGCAATGCAAGTCATGTCTAACACGATGTTATCGGTACCTCTTACTCTAATTACATAAAAGAAATCTGAAAAATCCATGGTAGTGAGGTGATAGCTCAAACCAACATGCCAATCTTTACAGTTGGTTTGTGTAATAGACCATCCTCTTGTCTCGACATCGAGGCTTTCAGCTTTCTGCATTGTGCAGTCGGAGGTTTTAACCACGATTTAAATGTCTCGTTTTGTAACCAAGCATTGATTTCTTCATCTTTATCCTCCTATCGCGAGAAAGCGGCGGAGGCGCTAAACTTAATGCGAATCCAGACTTGCTTAGGAGTTGCCTTTGTTTCCGAGTTTTCCGGTTGTTGTTTTTTGCTTCTGACTTCTTTAGTTTGCTGCTCGCCAGATTTCACCAAGCAGAGATAATCATCGTGAAGTATCTTGTCCAAGGACGCAACAACGAGACTAGGTTGGGAGTTCAACCATTAACCTTGCGATCATGGTCGTCGTAAAAACGACGCTCCGAACCACCGCGCCACGCTGCCGACTAGGGAGCATATCTGAAGGATTGTGAATGACGAGTTTTTTTCTGATCACGAATTTTTTTGTTTGAAACTTCCGGTGAAGAATCATAGCCAGACTTAGTTCCATTGTCGCTTAGTTATGCTTAACAATAACTGTTTAGGCTAAGCACTTTTATGTTTCATGTACGGTGCTCTGCAGCCACAAAAATAAGATGAAAAATCTGGCAGCAAAAATTTTCTTAAACGTCCTTAAATCAAAGGCATTTCCTTAGACGCCTTCAAATTTCCTTAAACTAAGGAAATTTCCTTAAAAGTGAGAGCCCTGGTCGCAACAATGCACGAATAAAAATTAATTATCTGATGTAACAAAGGCCAGTATAGCCTATTCATCGGTAACAAGCGCCTTATTAACGAAAAATGCTGCCGACAGAACTGATTTGCGCTACACTATCCGCATAATTAGCGCTCATGCGTGTTGGTTGGGTAGATTTACTATACACCGTATGGGGAATTTTCCACTTCCACGAAAAATATTGGGGGGATACTGCCGGACTATTGGGGGGTACATCCCCCACCCCCTGGATTTGCACCTATAATTGTCAGTGTCTCACTGTTGTCGCAGGTTCTGGTATTGTTGTTTTGTCCTCGTGCTAACTGGTGAGAAGCAGAAGCTCCTACAGAGAAAAGTAGATTGACACACGTTTGATCAGATACTGGTAGCTATTTGCAAAATACGCGAAAAAAGTTACAATTTGCAAGCAGTGTCTGATAGTTCTATCCAACAAAAAACCTAAACTTTTCGTTTTACATTGTAATTTACAGTGAAGAAATTTCTCTTCAAAAGAGTGAGTTTTGTGAAATATAATTGCATTAAACGCTGGCCAACTGCTACACCAAAAAGTATCGTCAAAATGGAAAGTAATGGGAATGTAACAGTTATTTCTTTTTCTCAACAAGATAATCAAGGAAAAGATCAATTTTCTGCCATTAATAACAATCAAGAAATTTCCAGCACCAAAGATCAAAAGAAACGAAGAAAACGAAAACGAGCAAAAATAAGAAAACACTTTGCTCTAACCACTACTTGTGGGGGGTTAGCTCAGCTTTACATCAATAAAAACAAGTGGGTTAGGCTTATATGGACCTTGGTGATTTTGGCACTAGTGGGCTTACTTGTCTGGGAGGTAAGTTAAAAGCCTGAGGTAAACACTTTTGTGCTTCGAAATACGATAATTTTTTCCAATCAAAAATAAATCGCAATCACAGCAAATGAACGAGAAAGCTGATAAAACAAGCTTGCGAAACAGGAGAAAGATAAAGAGGGGCCCAAGCATTTAGAAATTTTTAAGCAGAAAGTAAAAAGAAAATATAACAAGAATGTAAAGACGTGACTGACTGCAAAGTTGCAGAGTTTGAAGCGTTTAAAATTGTATATTATCCTTTCCTTCTTCCATGTCAATATGTCATTGAATCATCTCAATCATCTGGTCTGTTTTTTGTTACTCTCCTGTTCTGTTTCTCGTAATTCACGAACTGCAAACATATGCTTTTCTGGCGACGCATATACTGTAAGAGTAAACGCACTGTTTGTAGACGTTTACTGTAGTTTAAAAGAGAATATGATGTGTTGCTTACTAGAAATTAGATCGTTTCGACATATTTTTTTCAATTCAGGGTTAAGTTGTTAATATTTTTAGGTGTCTCTTCGATTCCAAGCTTTTCTCCGACTAGACACTCGACAGCAAATTTCAAAAAAATATGTCAGTGAGCTTCCTCTGCCAGCCATTACCATTTGCAATGCTAACCGGTAAGATAGCTGCAAAGATAGAATAAATAATTTTCATCAACGCTCATGATCTGTAATTTTGAAGGTACTTTGATTTAACACCAGAAGAGAAACAAGCTTTGAACACTATATCATTTCTTTACGACAATGGATTCCCACCTTCTAATGGAACAGCAGCAGCAATCGAGGTAAAAAAGTATTTTGGAAGGCCAAAAACTGATATTGGACGTACCTTGACCGGCAGGAACATAGCAATTATATCCTGTTTTTGAATTACACCTAAAAGTGAAAACTCACACTTACCGGTACCGTACAGACTCAAACCAAAAATTTACTCGCAAAAAAACGAGTTCTTGAAGCTCGTTTTGCAGTCTCAACTCTGTTAGTAATTTACTTATTGGCTAGATATTGATGCTAAACTTAAGCCAAATAGTTAAGGTACACTTATAAGTTAAAGGACACTTATATCTCCAATGGCACTATACGAAGTGTAGTAAAAGTTGAACACTGGCCATGCGATTATGACAACGCGGTGCGGTTCTGGATGCTTTCTGCAAGGCCACCCTGCTCAAACCAAAAAATAACAAAGCAATTAAAACGGGACTAATTGCATTTAAATTAACTGATACATCAGTTGTCTAAGCTCTTTTTTTACCTCTTCAGTTTTTTGAACGGCAAGGTGATAACTTCAATTTAACCGATTATTTAATTTCAAAATCATGGCCATTTAACGAAGGAACAATCCAAATTTGCAACGTTGGAGATGCTGATGATTGCACTGCTGTAAGTATGCTGTTGTAACTTTGTCTGAGTAGTTTTCAACATGGTGTGATTTATAACCTCACCAGAGAGACCTCTTAGTGTTAGCGGCTGATAACCTTGAAAAGAAATAATAAAAAAAGATTGATAACCTGAAGAAAACTTACCTCGATTATTATCAAGCGAGACAAAAATAGGCCTACAGATTCTGCCTCCGGTGGCCTATAACCGCATATCGTGTGTGGGGCAGACTCTTCTCGATGTGTTCGATTTCGGCAAGAGCCTATCGCAATTGACAACCGGATGACTGTTGACTTGAAGAGCGCAAGGTCACACCGCGAATTTCCTCAAACACCGTAGAATTTTCTGTTCATTCTTAATTTCAGTTATTCATTTTTGATTATTATTTTTTTTATTTAGTTGCATATTTATCCTCCTATCATGAGAAAGCGATCAATGCGCTATAACGAGCTCACTTACTGTAGGAGTTGCCCGCCACCTGTCTACCACTCCAAGAGGGGGGAATCCCGCTAAGTGCCTTTCCCAACGGCACAACAAGTAAACTTGCTGGCTTGTTCTTCACACTGTCCCTTATGCTGAGGCTGAGCGTCAAGCAGGGAAGCTGTGAATACCAATTTTAAAGTCATTGGTTTGACCCGACTTAGAATCAAACCCAAGTCTACAGCTCCAGAAGCGGACGCTCTTACCACTCGGTATTCGTTGATTTTGCGAGCTGTAAAAAAGAGCGTGGTAGGTAGCCTTATACTTATATAACCTGTTTTCTCGGTAAACCAACATCTGGAATACTTTATTATGACAGGCTAATTTTTCTTCGTCGTTTTCTACGAATTCGGGACAGTGCTGGACTTTCGACACCGAAGTTGCTCTGCAAAAAAGAGGAATCATTCATGGCTTCCATATACTACTTGATATTTATCAGGTTTGCAATTGGGCATACGGCCGAATTTTAATAGAATTTTAATAGTTTTCTTGGACTCAAAAAACGAAATTTTAATAGATTAGCAATATGCGTCAGTGCAAATTCTATTTAAACCCAAGCGTACGTACAGGAAAAACATTATTGGGCTCAAAAAATTTCTGGATGATTGCGCAACCGGAAGTGTGTTTTTAAAAAATGATTACTTAGGTAGTCCTTGGGCGCTTGAGGTGACCTTTTTTGGCATTTTAATTCTTGTGAATTTGCCGCAGTTTCACCTTGTTTGTTTTTAACAAAATTTGATTGCATCATACTTTTATACTGCTGTAAATATCGTTGCAATGTTAATACAGCATCAAGATATGATTACAATGGCAACTTACAGTAATAAGACCAAGGTTTGAATATTATCTGGATTATACTCTACTCGAAGACTACTAGTTTCATCAATGAGAATAAGCACTTTTTCTGCTTGCATCTTCATAGCATACTAGATTTCTACGTGGATTCGAGCATTACGACTTGCTAGGCTACTCATTTTACAATGTCTAGGTGAGTAATCATGAACACCGACCATGCATATTATTATACAAGAATACCGGTAAGCGAAAATAGCATAACACGAAAAACAAAATGTACAAAGTTGAGCAGGCTAAGCGAAAAGTAGCACAAATGTCGTAAGCACGATGCCGGCAGGACTTCGACAGCGTGTAAAAGTTCTCAAGTTTACTCTTAAAACTATAATGGTTTATTCTTGATGAAAGGACTTGGAAGCACGTTTTCAGGTGAAGAGGTTTCCTGCACTTGGCGCATTGAATTTTGCAATTTTTTTTGCAAACCACGCATCTTCTGACATGGTTCGAGATAGGCCTGTGATGTACATTGTCGCATCTGATGCGTTTTGGCCAGTGGTGTAAAAAGTATTTTGAAACTGTACTTAAGTAAGAGTATTGTTACTCACGGCAAAACTACTCGAAGTAAAGTAGAAAGTATTGACTAAAAACAGCACTTAAGTAAAAGTAAAAAAGTAGTCATTTAGAAACTACTCAAGTAAAAGTACTCGTATAGCGTTTTCAAACGTTAAAGTGGCAACTACACACTTGCCGATGCGGCGATGATGGACTTGCTTTGAAGGTGGCAAAATGGTGAACCAAAAGAAATTATTACCAGATGGCCGATTGGATAGAGCGTCTGCTTCTGGAACGGTAGACTCGGGGTTCGATTCAGAGTTGGGTTAAACCAATGACTTAAGAATAGGTATTTATAGCTTCCCTGCATGACGTTTAGTATCAAAGGCGACAGCGTAATTCTTATCGCATGGAGTGAAGTTTCCATGGCGATGACGAGACCGAGTGTTATGGAGTTGAATAATGGAGAATTGGAGTGTAAATACAGATTTTAGGCGCAACGAGAGATTTCAAGGCGAGACTGTAACTCAATTGCCACAATAGTAAACTACTTCTACTTTTCTAAAATAAAAACTACCCAAGTAGAGTTACTTTATACCAAAAGTACTTAAGTAAAAGTAGCCAAAAAACTACTCAAAAAAGTACTCGATACCGAAAAAAACTACTCAAGAAATCTACTCAAGTAAAAGTATTTCGTTACTTTACACCACTGGTTTTGGCACTGAGTAAGATGGACCAAGTCTGCCAGTGCTTTTGCCTCGGTATTTGATCATTACGTGCGCGAGGTTGATACGAAAATCTTTTCGTGAGACGGAAGAGGTGTGAGCTGAAATATTCTCGTAACCGTATAGCGGGACATCGCTGTTTCGGGCTATTAGCCCTCCTCAGCCGCACTCAGGTGAAGTACATTCACCGTTTAGAATGAATGACCTTGCCAGGATTAATCATTCCTCCCCATAAAAATATCCATAAAAATTTAACTTTTGTGGTACGTAGACTGCTAATTCGCACTCCAGTTAAATCCCTTTACGTAGCCAGGGTGAAGAGCAAAAACTATTAAGTAATGTCCTTCTCCATGAAAAAACAAGACCTGAGTTGAATGTATTGATCAATAGGGTCCAATACCACTTCTTGCCTTTTATTTTAGGTCTTAATTCCGACAAAGAGCAGTCTGCCAAATCAACTCCTCCCATACCGCTGTTATGATATGATCATACGACATATGGCTACTGAACATCCAGCCCTCCTCTGTCTTTTACTCTTCTTTTGACTTCACCGCCTGACTCCACACCTTCCCTGTTGCTGCAGAGAGTCACAGCAGAGATGTCGTTCCAGCGCACAACTTCAATAATTCCGTGAGATCTAAAATCAAAGGATCCTCTTGTTTTTTTCTTGAGCTCGGTTGTACTTGTTTTGGTGCATTTGTTGAGTCTATTCTCTCTTACTGTGCCAATGGTAGGAAAACCTTTCTTGTCAAGTTTTATCATCAGGTCGTAGGAGGAAAAAAATTACCAAAATACACATGGTGCATTGAGGGTGTAGTACATATAGCTATAGCAAGGCTATCAAACACTACTCTTGTTCCTAACGGCTCTGAGGATAAAACTGTAGAACGGTTGGTTTTTCCCTCATAGATTTCTATCCTGTATTGGATTCCAGTAGAACTAGACTTCGGCATGATCTTGAAGATCAAGATCGAATCATGATCAAGATCGAACCATGATCTTAATCTCAAGATCGCGATGTTTTGATGATCTGATCTTGATCTTTAAGATCACGTATTTCAAGTGATCTTGATCTTCAAGATCAACTGAAGGTTCTTCATCTACTGAAGGTAAATGGCAGTAGGTATTGGGCTATCTTACTTTTAGGCAGTTTTATCCAGGGTTTCATATTATCATTCATTAAATGGAATGGAACGGTCTCTAGGTCGTAATGGCTGTTTTAACTCCATCTGTTAATCTCAGAAACACCGGTACCGCAGCGTGCTTTAGGTCATGCATTGCAGCATTGTAAAATTGTGGCCATGGATGGAAAAATGTTTTTCATATGTTATAAATAAAACTTCAGTTCAATCACGTTTTTATGATAACCTCAAAATGTCGTAATATGTTACTAATCAGAGTTGTCAGTCAGGAACAGAGTGTAGGCCTACACAAGGAATAAAATAATCAGTAGCAAGATGAATTCATCGTTTAAAAACTATTGTAAAAGGTAAAACTTTTAATTCTTATAATGTGCTAAATTACGTTCATGTACAAGTGGGGAGCGATTGATTACTGCCTTATACGTTAGATCAGACATGGGCAAACTACGGCCCGCGGGCCCAATCCGGCCGGTTCGATTATTCTGGCCCGCTGGCACTTACGGAAACTTAAACTCCCACCATGAATTAAGCGGAAGACCTTTTTTTCCTTTAGAGATCACGGATGGCAGTGAATTAAAAAAAATAAGCCTCAACGGTGCAAAATTGAAATGAAAAACGAGGTGAAAACCTTTTATTTTGGAGATCACATTTGTACGTGGACTGTGATCTCAAAAAAAAAGGTCTTCATCTTGTTTTCTGATCAGCGTGCGGCCCGCGGCTTGAACAGTTTTTCTAAATTTGGACCTTCGCGTGAAAAGTTTGCTTATCTTTGCGTTAGATCAAGCTAAGTAATTACATTGCTAATCATTAACTTGTAAACTAGTGTCTATTTAGTACGCTGTATAATAAGTGATCTTGATCTTAAGATCACGATCTTGATCTTCAAGATCATATTGTTTCGATGATCTGATCTTGATCTTCAAGATCACGACTTTTGGTGATCTTGATTTTGATCTTCAAGATCACGAAAAGTCGTGATCTTGCCCATCTTTAAGTAGAATTAACAAGAATCCAACATTTGTAACCAAATCTTATTGGTTTTTATTTTATGTATTGCTTGCACTAATGCCTGCCAAAATATGGGACTATGCTCTCATCAACACTGAGATTTTCGTGCAGTACTCCAAATTGCTGCAGTTTTGTGTTCAGCAAGTTGTGAAGTGGCGTGGTTTTTGCCATTCTGCTTGCTCCAAGATTTTGATAGTCCGCCACATGCAAATATGATGTGATTGCTTAAAAACGATTTCGGCTCATCGTTTCCGCAAATACTTCACACATTAAGGCAGGTTATTTGCTCCAATAATCTTTTTCTGTTGTTGTGATGTTGATAGCGAAAAGCACGAGCAAACCAATAAATTGCACGCATTCTTTCCACTGCAGACAAAACTGTAGATTGTTTTTATCTCTTTGAGCATACAGATTAGTTTGCTCGACAATAGGTAATGATTTCGTCTAACACTTTTAAAAATACACCTTATTTCGTCAAACCCTTTCAAAAATTCACCGTATTTATCGGCAATTGCAAGATCTGGACATTTTTCCAACAATACTTTGACTACTTCTTTTTTTTCATCAAGCATTACTTTTGGCTTTCATTGGCGACTTTTTCCAAATCACGCCACTTGTTGCAGTTGTTGTTTCTGTTTTATTATCTTTCTTTTTCAGAAAATATCCAGCTCATCTGCATCTTCTTGTGGGAATGAATCTACCTCTTTTATGCAGTCATCATCTTGAAATTCAATATCACTGTCTTGTCCACTTCGTGGAGGACCAGTAGAAACGATATCAGCACCACCTTCTGCCTCTTCTTCCACTACTTCGATTGCGTCAATCAATCAACTTTCTGGACCCGCTTATCCTTGGGGGGTCGCGGGGGCAGCAGCTCGAGTTGGATCCTCCAAGCATCTCGATCCTCTGCAACAAAGGATAGATGCTCTGCTGGGATGCCAAGGCGAGACCAACTAAGATCTTTTACGTAATTTCGCCATCGAGTTCTGGGACGGCCTCTACGCCTTCGACCAATCGGTGTTGAACAGAGCAGTTTTTTGGCTGTTCTTTCCTGGGATGTTCGTGTCACATGTTCATACCAACGCAGTTGCGATCTTTCTAGTCGGAGAAGCAGCGCTTCGATGTTTAGAGATTCACGAATATCTGCACTTTTAACCTTGTCCAACAAGGTCAAACCACTAATTCTTCGCAAGAATCCCATTTCCGCTGCTTGAACTCGAGACCTCACTTTCTCATTCATGATCCAACACTCATGGCCATAAGTCAGAATAGGAACATAGACCGATCTGAAAATGGATAGCTTTGCCTTGGTGTAAAGCTCCCGTTTCAGTACCACAGATCGGTGGAGCTGGCGCATTACTGCACTTGCTTTTCCGATGCGGATATCCAATTCGCTATTTTGTCCGCCGTCACTTGTGAATGAGACGCCGAGGTACTTGAATTTCTCCGACTGTTTTATTGGTACTCCATCAATTTGGAGAGAGCACTGCTTTGGTTGTCTGGACAGGCACATGGTTTCTGTTTTTGTTGTACTGATTTTCATTCCGGCAACAGAGCATACATTGGAAAACCTGTCAAGAGCTTGCTGGAGACCATTTTGAGAAGAGTCGAGTAGCACAAGATCATCTGCAAATGACAGACGTTGTACAGTGCATTCACCTATCTTTACTCCGCCACAGGACTCACTTTTCGTAACTATTCTATCCATATGAGTAAGAAACAAAATAGGTGAAAGAGAGCAGCCTTGCCGTAGTCCCACAGTTACTTTGAAAGGTTTCGTCGTTGCGCTGTTAACACGAACACAGACCTCGGAATGCACGTACAGCGACTTAATAGAAGTTAGTAACTTGCCATCAATGCCATACTGCAACAGCACCGCCCAAAGCTTGTCTCTAGGAATGCGATCATATGCTTTTTCAAGATCAACAAAACATGCATTGACGTCTTTTGCATATTCCCACGACTTCATAAAGATTTGCTGCAAGGCAAAGATCTGATCCATTGTGCTTCGGCCAGGACGAAAGCCACACTGAGCATCCGTTAGTTTAAGCTCGGCTATTTCACGGCATTTCTTTTCAAGGCATTTGGCATAGACCTTACCCGGGACGCTGATGAGAGATATGCCCCTATAATTGGTGCATTTTGCAAATAACTCTCGCATGTAATACTACCACAAAAACTCTTAACATTCATTTTCAAACTCTAAAATAGGCAAAAACTTAGTACATGCATTTGCTCAATGGCTACCTCGGTAGTCAATAGATTTGGAACCCCCTAAACACGGTGTAACTATTGTGAGAATAAAACAATAGATCGCATGTTATCTTAACAACTCGAACCATCTTCTTTTCAAACGAAAAGCTCGTGTAGCAACTATGGCCTAATTTAAATATATTTTTCTTAGCTGTGGCCGATAATGCTGAAATTTCACTGAACTGCAAAATTTAACTCTTCATAACTCAAGCGGAAAAAGGTTTCTGAGAACAGCAATGATTTTTACTGTTCAACAGAGTTTGGTGGAGGTCGCTGTCACAAAAGGAAAAACTTTGACTTCGCCAAACAGAAAATATGCGAAAATATGCAACAGGACTACCTAGGTAGTCATTGAGATAAAATGGGTTAAACTCTTGTTTGTTATGGGGTCAAAACACAATGATAAAATAGGTGGTTCCTTAGGCAGAACAAAATTGGCAATTGCCCTAAAACTTCTAGCCCAGAACTGAGTAGCTTCAAAATATCTTTGCTCTTTCTTTTTATTCATACATAGCTCAGTGATTTTACTTTTCAGCCAAATTTTTTGTATGATTCGACCAAGTATCAAATGACTGCCTGTGAACACGCAAGCTTTTTGCTTGAACAAGAGTTGAACGACTTGATTCAATTAGCATATAATGAAAAGATGATCACCTAGACACCGATCAAGATGATCGAATAGATAATATATTCGAGTGTCTGCCTCTGATGCAAAAGACTGAAAGTTTTCCTATCGGGTCAAAAAAATGACCCAAAACCTTATTTTTTTCGCTTAGCGATCAGCACTGAAGGCACTGGCATAGCGAGAAATTTTAAATGTGAAAAGAGTCTGATATATTTCAGTCAGTTAGCAACATTTGGTCATTTTTTACTAAAAGACAAAGTCAAAGAGGGGAGGGGGCATGGCACAATGCCCCCCAGAATATGCTCCTGACTGAAGGAACAGTGTGGAAGAAAGCAAAAGAGCTTGATTTTTCTTGCCGTTGGACATTACCACTTATCTGAGTTCATTTACATATCTCAATAGACGCTCATTTTTTTCCATTTTTTTGTATTAAACAAAGAGCTTTGTACAGTTCGCTTATACTGAAGACCCGACGTATGGAAAAGCTTCTGCAGGAATTTTGTTTGAAGTTCATCCGAAACACGAGCCCCCTGCAGTCTTGCACATTGGTCAATCGGTTGGTGCTGGGCAGTGGGGCACAGTTGCCATGATTAAGCAGCAAGTAAGTGGAAAATTTTATTGGAAAAATTTTAAGTTATAGTTTAAACTGCTAGGCTCGCTTTCAAGGTCGTTCTAATTTAGCACATCGTCCATTTTTTACTTGCAGTTTTGGCAATTTTGTTGATCATTACAAATCTTCTAATGCTGCTTGCAGCTCAATAGCAAAACTTTTCTCCATTGGAATGTAATTTTATTGTGCAGTTTTCCAATATGTACAAGCCATGGGGAAATTGCGTTCCTTCCAACGAATACTTGGAAAAGTATCCGACTTACACTCTTTCTGCGTGCTTAAAAGAATGCTACGATAAGTTAGTAATAAGTAAGTATCAATCTTAATGTGTATCGATCAATCAAAGTGGGAACAGAAACTTATGCAACTTACCCACTTGAAACTTTCCAAGAAAATTAGTCTGGCTGTTGAAATGGAATAATTTTGTTTATGGCGGCAATTTTACTTTGATGAAGTGGAATATTTGACACACCGAAAATGTGCGACCGCTACTCCCTCTCCTGCCCCAGATCGCTACTCCCTCTCCTGCCCCAGATCGCTACTCCCTCTTCTGCCCCAGTGAGTATACCACTTGACACGAATGTCGAAAAAATTACGGCGGGAGCGTGCGCGATGAAAAAAAAAAACAGTGACTTTAGTTTAGATGCTAAAAAGTAAGCTCAGAAAAACATTTGATGTTTTTAAAAACAGTATACTTCGATCTTTTGGATTTTTGTATGTTATTACTTGATCACAATTTGCAGACGTTTGTGGTTGTCGTGATCCTCCAGTAAGAAGATTTCCAGAAATCAGAGAATGTTCTCCAAGAGAAGTCTTAGAATGCGCTGCTTATTCCAGATGTAAGTACAGAAAAACCTATGAGCTACCTGGTTTTCCAAAAACTCGTAAATTTGGTTGGTTTGTAGGATTACTTGCTTTACGTATTGGCAACGAAACCAAGATTTGTGATATTATGGTGGGAGGGGGGTAGTTTCAATAATTTGTGGTAGTGCATGAATATATAAGACGTTTTTAATGATAATCTGATGATGCTGCGCAAAGTGCACTCAGAAATATTGCTGCTATAAAAAGTGGCGATCGCCCCAATCGCACCTTTGTGAATTCGCTCCTGAATACCTCTCGCTCAGGTTAGTAATAAATCGTTTCTTCTAAACAACTCATACAGATTGTAATTAATACAGCTTTGATCGAAGCCCAGATCAACACCGGTGACTGTAATTGTACACAGGCTTGTTCAGAAACTGTGTACAAAACTTCTATATCTTACTCAACTTTTCCTAGCCAAGTAAGTTAAATTTCACTTATTTTTCTTTAATGGAAAATTTAGTTTACGGTTCACATCAAATCAAGGTTCTGTGGAATAAAATATATCGTGGGTTCAAACCCCTTCTATTGTGCAATTTTTATGCGTGTGTAATCGGTGAAGGTCTTCAGAACAATGACGCGTAATGCTGATAACTTACCTTGTTAGATAGTGCCAAGCCACATCGTGTTAAAATAATTCCGAAAGCAAGAAATAAGATTGAAAAATTCCATGATCCTCAATAACAAAAAAAAACTAATCTTATCACAATGAAAACCTGTGACGTGTTTAAACGGAGAAGGACATTGTGCCATGGCCCTCCCTTTTAGACTTTGCCTTTTAGTAAAAAAAAAATGTTGCTGAATGACTGAAATACGCCAGACTCTTTTGATGGCTTTTGTAGTTTTGATGATCACGACAAAACGTTTGTTCCATAGCAAATTAGCGCGATTCGTTGCTCACTTTCTTGTGATTTGGACTTTCGACAGATTGCAGCTCGTGAAATTGGAGGAGGAGTAATTACTTTGGAAGAATTTCGGGAAAACTTTGTTGGCATGACTTTCTACTATGATAGTTTAAGCACTACAACAATAGTGGAGAGTGAAGCAATTTCAATTTCTGGTTTGATCAGTGAGTGCTTTTTAATTCTTGTTCAGTAAACTATATAATAAATAAGACTAAACCATATGCAAGTGCTATAGCAAGAACCAATGCTATTTAAAAAGCGTTTGACAGTTTCATGGAGGACCAACTTTTCGTGAGTATTATGAGTTTTGTGTGGGATTTCGTAAGTTTAGCTAAGAGTTTCGTCAATTATATATTATTCCATGCATGATAGTAGATTCCCCACTTAGCAAATATTCGTTTTGTTTTTGCGGTTTGCCAGGATAAACTATATTCATTTTTAGTGATGGATTTTTAATTTTGCCACATTTTAAAGATCTTTTTCGGATGTACTGACATAGCGTATTATTTCCAATCGCAAAAAAGCGACAACTGTAACGATTAACGAGCTCGCTAATTAGGAATACCGGTATCTCCCAGATGGGCAAGGAAATCCCGTTTAGTGTCTTTTCTAACATCACTATGCAAGTGAACTTGCTGCTTTGTTCTCAACTTTGTTCCATCAATACTGAACTTAAAGCAAAGCGGAAGCTGTGAATACTAATTTTGAGTCGACTGAGAATCGATTCCCAGCGATATTACACATACCTCTTCAAAAGCCCTCCTTTTTTTACTCAGCCATCTGAGAGAACAGTTAATACAGCTGCCGTACCAAGTACGCAAGCGCAGATTTGAACAAATAAAGTTGTAGCTTTTTAGGTAGATGAAAATGTTTCAAACTAAAATATGTATTTTAGGTGATGTTGGAGGTCAGTTGGGATTTTGGATTGGAATCAGCGTTGTTACCTTATTTGAATTTGCACAGTTTTTTATAAAGTTGATTTTAACAATGGATTGGGAAACATTTATGAAGAAAAGCGATAGTTAATGTTCTACCTACCATATTACTGTAGAATATTTTGTGCATTTGAAACTCGTGTGCCTAAGTATGATACTTAGATATTGAAATGGTGAAAGACATTTGGTTTTAAATTCTTAACTTTTCGTAAGTGTTTGTTTTACTGTTCGGCGTTTTTCTGCTCACTATCAGTTGTGTGATCAAAGTTTTAACTGTATTTTAACGTTTTTTCAAAACAATAACATGTTTTTCCAAGCGCTAATCGCGTAGATAGACCCCGCCACTCGTTACATGCTTCAGCGTAATACCTCGAGTATTAATAACGAAGATCTGATTTATTTTTGGTTTTTTAAAGCTTCTCGAGTTATGTTGATATGATTTTACGCCTTTGTTCTAGTCCAGTGGTCAGCAACCTGTGGGCTGCGGCCCAACTGTGGGCCTTTTAGCAATTTTTCGTGGGCCGCGGGCTATTCGGTTTTATAAAGTCTTTGTGGGCCGCATGCTAGCTGCAAATAAAAAGTCAGCCCATGCAAATAATGCGCGTAAAACAACCCAATTCTTTTTCTACCGCCAGTACATGGCTACAAAAGCAGAACTCGTAGCACCATGCACGAAAACGGGTGCCGTGTGTCTTTATTTCTCTCATGCAATGCTCACTTTGTTTCTTTTGTTTTATCGATGCGAGCGAGTAGAAAAAAAGCACGCGCTTTGCATTTTCTTTGCTTTTAAAACAACGCACCGACCAGACGCGTGTTGCGGAATTACACGATTTTTTCATCGTGTAGTTTGTAGTCGTGTTGTATATTCGTTTTGTAGTCGTGATTTTAAATGTGGTGGGCCTGCAATAGCTATTGATTAGTATTGAAAGGGTGATCTGGGCCGCGTTAAAAAAAGGTTGCCGACTACTGTTCCAGTCAATTGCTTTATTGGTCAACTGTTCACACCCAGTGTTTTTTCCGAGCAAACTTTTACAAAGAACCTCAATCGCAAGCTTGTATGGTTTGTTCTCCCTAAATGCGATTTTCATCAGATTTTTTGTTGAACGATATTTCATCCGATTTTTTACGTGAACACTGAGCAGCTGACCAAAATATCTTCCACAGAGTTCGAACCCTAACGATTTTGCGTTTTTTATTGATCGTCTGCAAAGCACCTTTTGATTGTTTTCCGGAAAGCCGGCAAATTGACGTTAGCTTTACGTCATAACCTTTAACTGTTTCGTAGCCTAGGCTTGCGTCACTTTACGTACGAAAAATTGTATCGTATTTTGTGTAAACGCATCTTATGCTCTACTGTATGTAGCATCTTACTTATTCTTAAATATTTAGCATACGGTAGTATGTGTTGCTATTGAAACAGAATACTTTGGGCTATTAATTTTTTTTGTCTACTTTCAAGGACGCCCATTGTCTGCTTTCACACTTGTTTGCTTGAAGGATACCGCAAGGTGGCACTAAGAGGCCACTGATATCGTTCATAAGCTGATGTGTAGCACATTTTTTGTGCAGTTTAGCAGCAGCAAATGTATTTTTGATTTACGTTTTGGTCACAAAAATAATTTCAGAGAGATGTCTAGCTGTTGTTTTGTCCAATTTTTTTACCGATTAAAATTAACTCTGTTATGCTGCAGACCGTGAGCAGAGTCTTAATTGCTCAAAACTAAATTATTGTTACCACATCGATTCCTTCTCACATCTTTTTTGAATGAAACAATAAGGCATACTTAGTTTTAGGGATAATGAATTCAGCTACAAAGTACAGTTGACTCAGAGATAACCGAAAGGTGATTCGCTGTTTCTGTTCCTTCCAAAATTCAGCGTGGGCCTTACAAAGCGTTTGGGAAAATAAATTTGATTTGACCTAGGCTTGTATTCTATACATGGTCGGCTGGCTAAAAACCACTCGTTTTGTCATGGTTTTCGTTAACATCGTTTCTTTGGCGCACAGCAGTATGTTTGAACGCGAATCTTGGCCGAGCTTGTACTCAGTCGTGGAACAGTAATCCACGAAAGCTTGAGCGATCACTGACAAGTAGCAGTCAGCGATCAGTGTTCATCGATGTCATATATGAGCTCAAGATTCTTGATAAAATTCACTCAAAATTGAAGCGGCAAGCTATAGTATAAAATCAACTGATTACAGACTAATTAGTAGTAGTGTGAAGTAATGAAGTAGTTATACTTAAGTAGACTACTTAAGTATTATTGCTTGGTCACTACTACTTCCTTGAGTGATTTATATTTCGACTACTTCTACTAACTTAGTTCAATCAGAAAGTAACGCTACTTAAGTGGCTTTAAAAATGATAAGTTATAGTTAATATTGAGCAATGTATCACGCAAATGATAAATAATTATGCTAGATAATAAAATTGGCAACATTAGTATTAGGTGTATTGTTTTATTTTATATATATAAGCTTTACAATTTCGTGATATTAGGTGGTCTTTTGTTGTTTGTGTTTAGCGTGGACAATGAGGTTGCATTTTGCAGATTATGACGCACTTCACTTTTTTATTTTCGTCCAATAAATGTGCTAATTATCCTAAATATACTTAAGCATCGGCAAAATATATGTTAAGTTTGGAAGTGAGCAAATTACCTTTTCTCAAAGCTCAGCTTTATGGCCTTGGTTTTACAAACGCTACTTTTTACTTAAGTAGCTTCAAATTGCTGGTACTTTTTACATTTACTTGGTTACTTTTTACATCCCCTACTTTCTTCTTCTACTTCAAGTAGTTTCCGCCATCAGTAACAATACTTTTACTGAATTAGATTTCTGGACTACTTTACTTATGAGGGCTGGTGAGAGGGGGGGGGCAGGGGGTACAAAATACCGGGGCCCGTCATGTTTTGAGGGGCCTGTCGAGGGGCCGCTCTCTTAAAATTTTTTTCTTTGGGGACACACGCGAAGAAATGCTGGAGAAATTACGTCTTTGTCTATGTTAAGACCTACGGCCAGTGTGCGAAGTAGGGGGGGATGGGGGGATATGTCTCTCCCAGTAAAAATAGTCGTCCCCCCAGGAAAGAAAAAAATTGTCCTGGGGGGGATGCCAAAACGTTCTTCCCGTCATAAGTGCCGTAAGAAGTTAAATGTTTTTTGTATCAACATTACAATACGTCAGCTGTTTTTTATAAGCGTTAGTGAAAGCACTAAGAATATGTTAAAGCAGCGGTTGCCCAACTTTTTTCAGATCATATTTGAGATTGAGACTTGAGAGTATGAAGTAAGAAAATGCTAGCCTATACCTTCTGGGGCTCCACCCCGGACCTCACTGGGGTAGCTTACTACTCTCCCCCCAAACCCCTTGCTTCATTTATAAAACAAAAACCTGTCTAAAACAAAGCTCATGAAGTTTTCGAAATTCTACCGTTGATAATTTTTGTTCGTCATGCTGGTGGTATGCAAACACGCAGTACGCCCTCCACCACTGCTTTAATTTGGTCATTGACCAATGACATCGCCCCAAGAGCGTATTTAGGAGGTCATTGTGCCACGGCCCCTCCTCTTTTGACTTTGCCTTTTGGCAAAAAAGAACGAATGGTGCCAAGTGACTGAAATATGCCAGATTCTTTTGATGGCTTTTGCAGCTTATGGCTAGGGGCAAATCCAAGGGGGTAGGAATGGGATGAGGGAATGTATTCATCTCACCAGCCTTTTTCAATTATGTTTTTGATAGATACAAATTTTCCATGATTTCGAACCTCTTCGATAACAATAGGCCTTACGCCTTAAGCACGTATAACTGAGAACGTGCGAACAAAATGCACCATATTTGGCGATGCACTCAGAAATCGGGTCAAAAAGTTTAAACAATGTTTGCCTGGAAAATGTTCAAAAAGGACTAAAATAGCCATTACAGCATGTAATATTTCAAAAATTTCCCGGGGGAGCATGCCCCCGGACCTCCCTAAAGTTTTTCTGTTTTTTTATCTGCTTCAATTAGCTCTGCTGAAAAAAACTACGCTTGAAAAAAAAATGATGAAATTATGCTCCCCCCCCCCTCTTCAAAATTTCTTGCTACGCCGTGGCATCGCCCCATGAACAATAAATACCATTTTCGTAACATTGTCTTGTTATTTGGGTTGAGAATTCAAGCAAAATTGTCGACAAAAACATCCCCCTCAGTAAAAACTTCCTACTTCGCACACTGCCTGAGGCTACGCCTGTGCGATGTCAACACCTTTTCCTTTTAAGAGAATTAAATTTAGGTACCGAGGGGGCCAGCATCATATCTCTGCCCCGGAGCCCGGGTTTTCTCTCGATGGCCCTGGGTCTGGGGTTCGATTCTCGGACCGGTCAAAAGGGCACAGTGTCTGCAACGACTCGCCACTGTTGCCGCGTTTTTTCGGAGCTGTGTAGCCCAGGCGCTAAGCCACGTAGATGGGCCCCGCCACTCGTTACACGCTTCGGGATAATACCGCGAGTATAATGAAGATTTGATTCCATGTAGTCTTCAAATTTTTATAGGTCAAAAATCGTCTTTATTGTTTCGTCAGTTTGCTAATTGTGTTTTGGTCTATGATGTCACTAGGTCCTTACGGGGAAAACAAACGACTCTCTCACCAAATTGTAAGTGGGCTTACGTTCCGCAATGAAAAGAAGGGCTACAGCTGTCACTATAAACAAGCAACATGCTCCGGGGGATAAAAAAAGAGTGTCGTTATAAGCGAACTGATGATATAGCCGAAGTCAATATAGGCGAGCTCGGATGCACGTACAAGATAGGAATTTCGCCGGGACCAACAAAAAAGTGTCGATATAGCCGAAGTCGATATAGGCGAATTCTACTGTATTTATGCGGCCCGCGATCTCTTTACGGAGTTGTGACAAATAGCGCAGCAAAGAGACGTTTGGCGATCACTTTTTACCTGAGCTGAAATCACGCTTCTAAAACAGTTGCAACTTGCATGACGCAATATACTCCACTAAAAGCGTAACCACCTTCCCTGTTTTATTCTGTAAAGTGTAGAAGACGGGTGGAAAAGAAAAAAAGGATTTTAGTCACGCGTCAAGCACTTCGCACAAAATTTGTTCGATATCGTAATAATTGTATCACTTTTGTCATAATTGCTTTTCAAATCAGTAGGCCTACATTCATCGCATGTAAATGATTACCGGTAATTAAAAAACTTAGTTGAGATATCATAGTAGGCCTCAAAGACTTATTCAATAAACGCTGTGAAAACCAATTCTACGACTAGTTTCGCGGTTCGACCGCTCATCAGGGAGACTCAGGTTTTGAACCTATGACTTCGTGATTGAGAGTTTTACTTTCCTAACCACTCCGCCTCCGGGCTGACAGCGTTTTTAATGCAATTTGTTGCTACACATCTCAAGCCTCTGCAACTACAGGCTTTAGCATTGAGCAGTTAGGAAGGTAAAACTCTCAATCACAAGGTCCTGGGTTCAAAACCTGAGGCTACTTGATGAGCGGTCAAACCGCGAAACTAGTCGTAGCATTGGTTTTTACAGCGTTTGTTTGGTAAGTCTTCAAGGCCCACCATAATATCTTAATTATATTTCATATATATAGACTTGCATCGACTCCACTTGTATTCCTAGATTTGTCTAAAGCGATTGGTGTATTCCAAGACTTGTCTAAAGCGTTTGAAACCATACATTATAACACTTTACTTCGTAAACTGCAACATTATGGTGTAAGAGGTCTGCGCTTACATAGGTTTTCCAGCTATTAAAGTAATCGCTTTTAACAAGTTTTGTGTAATGAAAAATGATCATCTATCTGACAAATTATTAACAAATTGTGGTGTTCCTCAAGGTTCTATTTTAGGACCGCTACTCTTCTTCATATACGTTAATGACTTTTCTAGGTGTATTTCAACTGGTAAAATTATATTGTTCGCAGATGATATTAACTTATTTTTTTAGTGATAATTGTTGTAACAAACTGTTTCGAGTAGCCAATGAGGAACTGACAAATGTAGATTATTGGCTAACGGCTAATAAGTTGTCACTAAATATCAGCAAAGCGAATTACATTTTGTGTAGTAGGCCTACTCTCAATAGCAAACTGCCTAGCAATCTTCCGAGTTTAAAATTACGTAATAATATTTTAAAGAGAGTGAGTAATCTTAGGTTTTTGGGTATTGTAGTTCATGAGCATCTATCACGGAAAACCGCATATGGAAGTATTACAGCAAAAAATTAGATTAACGACCAGCGTTGCAAATAAAATTAAGAACTTTTTAAACGAACAGGTTCTGTATACGCTTTACAATTCGTTGATCAAAAGTCACATTCGGTATTGTATATTAATCTGGTGCAATACAAATAAGACAATGGTGCAAAGACTTAAGTGCGGCGAATAAATTCATCAGGTTAATGTTCAAGCTAGATTTGAGAGAGAGCGTTAAAGATTCAATGCAGCAACTTGGCATTCTGACCGTAAATCAATTGGCTGAACTAGAAACTGCTAATTTCATGTACAGGTACAGTATTTGCATAATAAACTTCCAATAGTTTTTATTTGCATAAGCTTTATATTAGAATCCCAAGCTAAACTCCCCTTTCTGAATGTCGTAAAGTTATGCCGTCACTGACAATCTGCTCAACCCTTTATTATTATTTTGTATGTGTGTGTGTTTGCGTTTACTTTTTACTAATTAACGTCAGAGTAAGACATGGCAAGGTGCAGTTGACCTAGATGACCGAATAATGGTCTTTTCGCTGTTTCCTACCTGCACTTTCTTGGTGTTATGGTAAACAAAATAAATAAATAAATTTTTAAGAAAAAACACATGAAACGAGAAGCCAATCAAAGCTATTTTTCCTATTCCGACGTATTGAGTTAACCAAGCAATCAATAAAATAGAGAGGTCCACGAACTTGGAATGCTATCCTGATATCGGTTAGAGAAAGTAAATCACTGAAATCTTTTAACAAACTGACTAAAGCTCATTTAATGTCTCTTAAGCAGTTACTATGTGGCTAAATCTCATAATTAGGGCCCGCTAAAGTCAACAAAGTCAAATTTTTTTCAGGACCTTGTTACATGATCAAATGTGTACTAACGTTCGTTTCAGGTGTTCAGCAGTCTGTTTTGGTAGATTTTATTAGTCAAAATTTTGCACAAAGTCAAAATTTGTCAAAATTGTCTTTATCAAAAATTTCCTTGCAAAAACGAACAAATTTATATTTTTTAAATATTCTTTTGAATTTTTGAGCTGCTATTGAAATTTTACGCGCAGTTTTGTTTGATTTCAACTTTTGAAATAGTAGCAATATTTACACTATCGTCACAATAATGCGTGCGGTAATTGAAAAGGAAATAGCACTTATTATGCATGAAACGTCATTGTTGATGTAGGCCATAAATACATAATTGTTAGACAATCAATCTAATCCTATAAAAGCCTTGCACTCTTTACACGTGGTCTATTAAGTTGTAGCTTGCAAAGCAAAGAAGGTCAGAACAAGCCAAATCTTCTATAGGGAAAGTTAGGCAAACTTGCCAGGAATATCCGGATGAGTTTTCGGCAACTCCTGCCGGCGACTTGCGATGCAACCTTTGCGACGTGTTAGTCAAATGCGACAAAAAGTTTTTTGTGGAAAGCCACCGTAAAAGTAAGCAACACCAAGGAAAATTGGAGACGAAGAGCAAATCTCAAAGTAAGCAAACCTTTTTACATTTCGATCAAATAAACTTCAAGGAACGGGTTGTTTCTTCATTCTTAGCTGCAGATATCCCACTTCATAAACTGAACCATCCTTCTTTAAAGTCTCTGTTTGCTAGAATGGGAAAAGTATTGCCTTCGGAGACTGCAGCCAGGTATGTGTTGCTAAATTGTCATCCCAAAAAAAGGAACAGATTCAAGAATTACTTCGTAACAAAAAATGTTTTTGATTGTGGATGAAGCTGAGGTGAGACTGCAGCCCGGGCATGTGTTGCTGAATTGGCATCCCAAAAAGAGGAACAAATTCAAGAATTATTTCGTGACAAAAAAATGTTTTTCATTGTGGATGAAGCAGAGGTTGCTAAACAAAAGTATATTAGTGTGCTTGTGGACAGCTTAGATGCTCCAGATCAGACATTCCTCGTTAATTGCCATCCACTTGACAGCGGTCGCGATGTTAATGGCAGTATTATTCTGCACACTGTGGATGACATATTGCGACAACTTGAAATAAAACGCGAGAATTTTTCATTGTTCTTGACTGATGCTGCTCGGTACATGTCTTCGGCTGGAAAGACATTAAAGGAATTATACCCTTCTTTGATGCATGTCACCTGCGTTGCGCACTTACTACATAACTGCGCTATGCGTGTCCGTGCTCATTTTAAAAATATTGATGAAGTAATAGCAACGATCAACAGCTCAGATGGCCGAGTGGTATAGAGCGTCTGTCTCTTGAGCAGTAGACTCGGGTTTGATTCCGAGTCGGGTCAAACCAATTACTTTATAATTGGTATTCACAGCTTCCCTGTTTGACGCTCAGCATTAGAGGGACAGTGTAGAAAAGAAGCCGGCAAGTTTACTTGTTGTGCCGTTGGGAAAGACACTTAAAAAGGCACCTAGCGGGATTCCCCCATCTTGGTGTGGTAGACAGATGGCTGGCAACTCCTAAGCGAGCTCGTATAGCGCTTTGATCGCTTTCTCGTGATAGGAGGATAAATATGCAACTAACTAACGTAGGTCCATAACAACAATCAAAAGCAAAGATCGCAAGAAAGATTTTCATGATGCTGGTCTGCCATCTCCTCCTGACCCTGTAATTACAAGATAAGCAACTTGACTTTGAGCTGCCTTATATTATAGTGAGAACGTTCCAGCTGTTCGTACCATTGTCAACAATTGGACAAGTGCAGGCCTCTTAGTCAGCAGAGCAAAAGACGCCATCAATGTGGAAGGTTGGGTGTCGGACTTGGTTAAAATAAATCAATACCGGACTCTAGCAGCCAACGTAGAGTTCTTAGAAGGAAGTGAAGTGCCTGCACAAGAAGTGAAGTGACTTAGAAGAAGGAAGTGCCTGCACAATAACCAAAGCATACGGACTGCTGAAGAATACGCAATTCGATGATGATCCTTGCGGAATTAAAGACTACATTAACAAACGACTATTCAACTCTGATTTAGAAACAATAATAAACTGTACCAACTTGACAATATTGACCCAACAAGCTACGCACTATTGCAAAAAGCCCAGCCAACCTCTGCTGCTGTTGAGATGTCGTTTTCTATGCTCAATAAATTACTGAGAAAAGACAGAAATTTTTATGTTAAGAACGTAAAAAAATATATGATGCTGTATTAGAATAAAACGTCCTTGTAATTATACTGCGTGGCTTTCGTTAAAAAAATCATAGACATACTGTTAGTGTACAGTATAGTTGCGATAGCAACGCAATTTTTGTATTACGCACTAATTGATACCGGTACACACAATGGCTCGTTATCCTAGGTTTTAACATCATGCATCGCTTTGTTGCATTAGCTTCAACACTGAATAATTGAGAAAATGTTCGAAGTAGGCTACCTTTTTCTTTAAAAACTTATGTAAATTGCAGATTATAAGACATATTTAATTAACAAAGTGCAACAAGACATAAATAATACGCGGAAGCGGTTAAGTCGAAATAAAGTCAAAATATTACCAAAATAAAGTCAAAAATATACTTTTTTAGGTCAAAAAAAATGGCCCTACTCATAATACATTATGCAATTAAGATCTCTCTATGCTGTTGGCTTTTGTATGTTGCAGGTAAAGAAATTTCTGAAGGGTTGAAGATCAGTGTCGAAGAAATCGGAACATATTTAAAGTTGACAGTATTCCAAATTAACGAAGCTACGATCTCAAAAGGTATGAAGCAAATGAACTGACTTTTTCAACGAAATTTATTATATAGCCTACTTACTGCATTACGTTTGATGTTTAAAAGTATTTTATCAGAATAAAACCAACCTCTACCTCAATATCAACTTAATACTGAGGGATGTGAAGATTTATGGATAACTGCCTGTATAAATAACACAAAAACAGTCTTTGGTGTCTTATATAGACATCCGCAATATCATCTAACAAACTTTAGTAAATCTTTTGAACTAACCCTGGAAACTCTGAACAGGGAAAAGACCCAGTATTACATTTGTGGTGATGTCAATATTAATTTGTTAAACTACGAGTCAAAAACTAACGTTAAAGACTACAGAGATATGCTTTGTAGTTCTGGATGCCTCCCCTTAATCAAACACCCTACTCGAATAACTGCAACAAGCTCCACACTCATTGACCACATCTACACTAATGCTACTACACAAAATATCACATCTTATATTATAACAAGCGACCTCTCAGATCACATGCCTGTTTCAGTTCTAATACAAAATCTACATAAGAAAACCAATCAAGCAACTATGATGACACGAGATTATAAGTCTTTTGAACCAGAAAACTTCATGACGGATCTATCTGCAGAACTAAATGAAATAGACTTCAGCTCAGACCTTCTTCCATCTGGTGATGACTTTGCTATTTTCCTCCAAATCTTTGTCGATATCTTGAACAAACATGCTCCGCTAAGAAAAAAAACAAGAAAAGAAGTTAAGCTAGGCAACAAACCATGGATCACAAA
Source organism: Trididemnum miniatum (assembly GCA_964006365.1). Taxonomy (NCBI): domain Eukaryota; kingdom Metazoa; phylum Chordata; class Ascidiacea; order Aplousobranchia; family Didemnidae; genus Trididemnum; species Trididemnum miniatum. The sequence goes on along the minus strand of OZ023231.1, from coordinate 8,979,754 downwards.
AGGCATACTAAAATCAAGCAAGACCAAAAGCAAACTGTATCAAACAAGTCTCAGTGGGAAACTTGACGACATCAATCTGTACAAAACTTATCGCAACAAGCTCACCCATATTAAAGAACTTTCAAAAAAAGAATATTATTCACAACTAGTAAAGGATTCAAAACACAACATAACAGTACTATGGAGGACCATTAATGACATCACCAAATTCAAATTCAAAAGGAAATCAAAGTTGCAAATTACCGAATTGCTTGATGAAGCAGATATGAAAGTCACTGATCAAATTAAAATAGCAAATCTGTTTAACGATTTCTTCTCTGAAGTTGGACAAAAAATGGCAAACAAAATTGACAAGCCATCTGCATCTAATACCACCTTCTCAAATCCTTTAACTGAAAACAGATGTAATTCTTTCTTTTTTAAACCAATAACTACAGCAGATATCTTAGCCCATATCCAACAACTAAATGTTAATAAATGTGCTGGCCCTGAAGAAATACCCATAAGGGTCATTAAAATGTCTTCACCTGTCATTGCTCCTATCTTGGAATTACTTTTTAACAAATGTTTAACAAACGGTAGTTTTCCTAGATCTTTGAAAATTGGTAAAATAGTTCCAATACACAAAAAAGGTCCAAAGAATGAATGCTGTAATTACAGACCCATTACACTACTCAGTCCACTTTCAAAAATTTTTGAAAAATGCATTTATAAACAAATGTATACTTATCTTGAAAAATATAATTTACTAACACCAAACCAATTTGGTTTTAGACAAAACTGCTCAACATCACTAGCAGTGCGTCAACTTTACGATAATTTTCTGGAAAGTTTGGACAAAAAAAAGATCACTTGCTCAGTGTTTATAGATCTGAGTAAGGCATTCGATACTGTAGACCATGAAATCTTGTTGAAGAAACTTCTAAGGTATGGCTTTCGAGGACTTCCATTGCAACTAATCCAAAGTTATCTCACTAATAGAAACCAATATGCTTTTGTGAATGGTACTAAGTCCAATCTAAGGAGAGTTAAATGTGGAGTTCCTCAGGGTTCTACTTTGGGCCCTTTGCTGTTTCTAATTTATGTGAATGATCTGCCATATGTTTCTGATTTCACCACCAAACTATTTGCTGATGATACGGTCTTAACCATGGCTAACTCCTGCATGAGGACCTTGCAACATGATGTGAATAAGGAACTGACAAAGATTGATGAGTGGATGAGACTAAATAAGCTATCATTAAACTATAGTAAAACCAAATATATGTTGATAACAAATAAAACAAAATCAGAAGATCTGATTAACGGTAACATCACCATAGGCAAACACAAAATAGAACAAGTGACCCAAATCAAGTACTTAGGAGTAACTTTTGATAACAAATTAACGTGGAAACCTCACATTCAAGAAATTTGTTCTAAACTTTCTTCAGGATCATGGGCAATATTAAAATTAAGACAATATATTGACCTTCAAACTCTCAAAGCTGTTTATTTTTCCCTCATATACTCGCACTTACAATATTGCATCTCCGCATGGGGACTAGCACATGCTGATGCACTAAATCCTCTTGAAAAATTGCACAAACGCATCATCAGAAATATGACCAACAGTCCTTATCGTGAACACACCACTCCACTCTTTTTCAAATTAAATTTATTAAAAATACATGATATTTGTAATTTGGAAATAGCAAAAAACATGTTTCAAATAAAAAACAAAATGACACAACACGATAGTCAAATCTTCCATCTTGCAACCCACATCCACAAACACCGCACAAGATTTTCATCCAGAGAAAACTACTTTATTCCTCGGAAGCGAACAGAGTATGGTAAAAAATCTTTTTCTTTTATGGGACCTAAGGTATGGCAGATTGTACCTGACGAACTCAAATTATTACCTTTTAATCGGTTTAAAACGAAACTGAAATTTCATTTCATTAGTAAATATTCTATTGATCAGCCAAAATGAGCATAACATTATTAGATTCATGCAAATAATTTTTTGTGTTATGTTTTATAGTTTTTTTTTTTTCTTTGTTTTTTGTTTAGTCAAGTGTTTATTTGTGCAATTGTATAATCAAAACATTTCGTCATACTTCCATTTGGTACAGGTGGTGGCTGACATAGAAGACCGCATGGTCATTTTCGCCATCTCCTGGTGCTGTATTTCAGTATTATTTGTGATATGTAATCGTTCGAGTTGAGCACAAAATAAATTGATATGATTGATTGATTGATTGAAACCTGAATTATGAAATTTCGAAATAATGGCAGTTTGGCCTAACCCCTCCTCGCAAGGGATAGCCTACATGTAAATCTGTTCCAAATGCTTGGTACGTGTTGCTTGTTTTTTCCAAATTTGTGATGTTATTACTTTTATTACTCAGTTTCGTTGGTTTTCTTTTCGGATCATAGGCTATAGCCTAGCCTATTACCGGCAGTGGTGTAAAAAGTATTTTGAAACTGCACTTAAGTAAGAGTATTGTTACTCACGGCAAAACTACTCGCGGTAAAGTAGAAAGTATTGACTAAAAACAGCACTTAAGTAAAAGTAAAAAAGTAGTCATTTAAAAACTACTCAAGTGAAAGTACTCGTATAACGTTTTCAAACGTTAAAGTGGCAACTACACACTTGCCGATGCGGCGATGATGGACTTGCTTTGAAGGTGGCAAAATGGTGAACCAAAAGAAATTATTACCGCCCAGATGGCCGATTGGATAGAGCATCTGCTTCTGGAACGGTAGACTCGGGGTTCGATTCAGAGTTGGGTTAAACCAATGACTTAAGAATTGATATTTATAGCTTCCCTGCATGACGTTTAGTATCAAAGGCGACAGCGTAATTCTTATCGCATGGAGTGAAGTTTCCATGGCGATGACGAGATCGAGTGTTGTGGAGTTGAATAATGGAGAATTGGAGTGTAAATACAGATTTTAGGCGCAACGAGAGATTTCAAGGCGAGACTGTAACTCAATTGCCACAGTAGTAAACTACTTCTACTTTTTTAAAATAAAAACTACCCAAGTAGAGTTACTTTATACTAAAAGTACTTAAGTAAACGTAAAAGTAGCCAAAAAAAAACTATTCAAAAAAGTTACCGAAAAAAACTACTCAAGTAATCTACTCAAGTAAAAGTATTTCGTTACTTTACACCACTGATTACCGGTATGTTTTAGGTGCAGCGACCATGCGTTTTTTAGTTTTTAAATTCATTGTAAGGTTGTATATTGCATGCTTGTGCTTTAACGGTTAACATTTTGTTGTTGGTGCCTTATTTCGGCCGTATCTTGTGATATGCGTTGTTTTTGCATACTTTGATGGTCGCTGAATAAAACATAGGCCTACTATTACTACTACTACATATTCCAATAGTAGTAAAAAATTTAGCTTAGACTAGAGAGTGCATATCATCAGCATACATACTGTAGCGAATTCCACCCGCTACCTTCATCTTATTTTATATACCGGATGAGGCTTCATATACCATGCTCACGGATGACACTCAGAACATTCTGCGAAACTGCAGAGAGATAAAGAAGTCACCTGTTTTCCGGATGCAATGCTTTTATGCTAAACGCTTTACTCTTTTACAAAGCTCCAATATTTATTTCACAGACTTTGGGATTTTCCTTGGACCAAGTTGCTGCGGACATAAAAACCTTTTTTTTGGTCTTCATTAATTTTTAGTGGAAAAAATAGAAATAGCCTAGGGCCTCTCATTGTCTAAATCCGGCCCTGCTTGCATGTTTAAACTGTGCTGCCGGTGCGCCATATATTTTGGGTGTCATTTGTGCTGATTGTTTTTTATTACATGTATGTTGAAGGTCTGACCTTGGTCTGACGACAACAATGAATTTAAAAAATGCAACATAAGAACTGATTGAAAAATTTACTTGGGATGTAACAAGAAAAATCCGGTTATGCCATTGTAGTAGGCTACAGAGATGTCCGGATTTTACTTTTGAAAATCTTAATCCCATCCAAATCCGCAAGCTTAAATCCAAAACCAAATCCTAATCCTAAATTTTGTAAGCACGAAGTCCAAGTCCTAAATAATCCAAAATCCAGAAATTAAAAATGGTAATATTTGTGTTGAATTCGGGTTATTTCTTTACGATTTTATATAGTTTAATGCATTTTATTGCGATTGACTAAAGTCCAAATCTGATAACCAAAAAACATTAAAATCCTGATCCGATCCATATCCGATGAAGTTGCTAAAATCCGGTCCAAATAAATCCTAATCCAAATCCGTGGACATCTCTGACGAGAAGCTCAATACGCGAAAAATCATTTTCAACAAAACCGCTACTGCGTTTTTGAGAGTCACGTGATGCGTAAAGAAAGTTCAAGTACAAAATTTTTACAGATTTATGACAACATGGAGGTGGAGTAGGGTGCAATACGCTGGACTGTCTATCGCTAGCATGGGTAAAACCCTCTAGGTTTTGATTTTTTTGTCAGCGTAGCAAACTGAAATCGCTGTAGCGATTTTGTTGAAAATGATTTTTCGCGTATTTAGCTTCTGGTACATCTCTGGTAGGCGACTTGTCGAAGTGCAGTGTGACCATAGTTCTGTATGACAAAAGGTCCACGTAATGAAAGCCAAAGACTCGCGTGACGAAAGTTCCGTGATGAAAGGTCTGTGTGACGGAAGTTCCGGTAACCCTCTTAGAGACTATGCTGCCACCAGTAATTTCCTATGCTGTTCATTAAACGATCCATTGAATGTGATATGAAGCAGCTTAAGAACGAAGATCCCCGACATATTCAGGAAGCGCATCTGGTATTTTTTTAGTTCCAGTATAATGGTTGAGTGAAAGTCCTTCACTGCTTATATGCCTGTATGGCCTACCGGTAGCCTATACCGGGTGTACTATTTGTCAGTTACTCAGTTCTTAGGTGATAGTGAGTACTCAGCAGTTAGTTTACAGCCTTATCGGTACCGTATGTACTCAATACTGATACCCTACTCCCAAACAGCCAGATTAGTACCGGTAATAACTTGGGCGATTCACGGTCAATAAAGTCAATTTTTGTTAGGATGTAGAAAATAACTCTAAAAATGTGGAAACAAATTTTCACGGTCGCAGGATCAGTGTTTATGAAGTTATAAAGTCAATGAATGTCAATTTTTTGTTATTTTGGTCAATTTTTTTTATTAGGTAAATTTTTGCTTTTTTTGCGCGTTTCTACTTTATAGTCTACTTAAAAAGAGATGACTTAATTAATTTTGAGACGGAGGTTTGTAAGTGTTGGTGGTACCAGGGAGGTGCATGCTGTCGCCTGACTCTTACCGGTATTACCAGATTACAGTTTTACACATGCTTAATTTATTCATGTAATGCTTGATGTGATTTGATTGATTTTGATTGTAAAGATCTGTTCAGACAGCTTTGCAAAATTGCAATCTTAGCAAAATTGGACTATGATGAAATAAGCTTTTCAATGTGTTTTCATTTGTTACATATTTTTGTCGCTATGTGCCGGTGGTCAAAAACACTAGAATTGAAAAGACAATGCATTAATTATTCAAACATACTTTGATGTTACACAGATTGCGATACAGTGAATAGCAAAACATTTGAATTGTATGTGCATAGACTACTTAACAGTTTATAATCTAAGCACTAACTGAAGTGACTTTCGTGTTTTGTTTTCTTATGGACTGGTTCTTTCATTTCATTGTTTCGTTTGGTCAATAAAGTCAATTTTTTGATAAAATAAGGTCAATTTTTTGAGATTTTTAGATCAATAAAAAATCGCCCTAGTAATAACATGACATACAATGAGTTGAATGTAGCTATGCAACTAACTAAAAAAAAACAAAAAACTATATAAACTACCAGTACAAGTGTACAACTAGCAAGTTCTGCTATTCAGCAGGTAACTGGAAACTTTACATTTTATCAGTTCTGCAGTTTAGTGACGATGTGGCATCTTGTAGAACCTAAGATTAAACCTCTTGACAAATCTAGCATCTAGTTGGGCAGTCTAGGTCAGCCGATCAGATCGTCGAGTGGTATAGAACATGTGCTTCTGGATCAGTAGACTTGGGGTTCGATTCTGAGTCTGGTCAAACCAATGACTTTATAATTGGTATTCACAGCTTTCCTGCTTGACGTTCAGCATTTAAGGGACAGTGTGGAGAAAACCGGCAAGTTTACTTGTAGTGCCGTTGGGAAAGGCACTTAATGGGATTCCCCCACCTTAGTGTGGTAGACAGATGGCCAGCAACTCCTAAGCAAGCTCGTACAGCGCTTCATTGCTTTCTCGTGATAGGAGGATAAATGTGCCAATAATCTATCTATGGTTGCCAGTAACTTCGCCACATGGTAACTTCGCCACAGTAACTTCGCCACATGGTAACTTCGCCACACTTTCATACACCGAAACAAGACTTTAAATTCCCGGTTGCCGTAAAAAATTTTATTGGGCTTTTCGAGTTACTTGGTAACTTTGCCACATAATCGAAACTGTGGGGTAAGATGTGGGGAGAAAGGTGTGGGAGAGTGCATGGGGTGAATAAGGAAGTGTGTTGGGGTGTAGGGGGAGGTCAGGGAAGCTGTGGGAAGAGATATGGGGGGTGTGGGGGAGATGTAAGGAAATGTGTTGGGGTGTGGGGGGAGGTAAGGAAAGATGTGTGGGGAGTGGAGAAGTGTGGGGAGGGTGTGGGAAAGTGTATGGGGTGAGTGGGGAAGTGTGTTAGCGTGTGGGGAAAGGATGTGGGGAGGGTAATGGGGAAGATGTAGGGAAATGTGTTGAGGTGTGGGGCCCCAACACACTTTCAATTCTCCACATCTCCCTACCCTCACCTTTCCCTACATCTCCCCTTACCTCCCCCACACCCCATCACACTTTCCTACACCTCCTTTCATACCTCTTCCCACATCCCTCCTTCCTCCCCCCACTCCCCAACACATGTTCCTACTATCCCCACATCTCCCTTCACCTTCTCAAAGTGTGGCGAAGTTACCATGTGACGAAGTTTGTGTGGCGAAGTTACTGTGGCGAAGTTACTGGCAACCCTATCTATCAAGCGGTATTTAGGCTAGGCCTAGCACCTAAAAATATTACTGGTATAGTTAGTTAGTTGCATATTTATCCTCCTGTCACGAGAAAGCGATCAAAGTGCTATACAAGCTCACTTGGGAGTTGCCAGCCATCTGTCTACCACACCAAGATGGGGGAATGATGCTAAGTGCCTTTCGCAACGGCACAACAAGTAAACTTGCCGGCTTTTTCTTCACACTGTCCCTTTAATGCTGAGCGTCAAGCAGGGAAGCTGTGAATGCCAATTTTAAAGTCATTGGTTTGACCTGACGCAGAATCAAACCCGAGTGTACAGCTCAAGAGACAGACGCTCTGTACCACGCTATACAGTATACCTATCAGTTAACCAGTTTACTCAAGCTTGAACAGTTGAATGTATGCATTTAGAAGTGAAGCTATATTGCTGTAGGCTAGTCTATGAAGTGTAAAAGATGCTTTTTCTCATGAGTATTTGCATGGGCCTAAGTACAGTATGTGGAACTATTCTAGATTTGAGACTGATGGCAGGATAGACAAATGAGTAGGCTACTGCTCAGTGCCAGAGGCATAACAACGTAACTAGAGTTAGCTGAGACCCTGGGCTGGGCATTGCCCATTTCCCCTATGGCAAAGCACCAGCAATGAGCTATGGTAACTGGGTAAAATATGAACTGTGAAATTCTGCATAGAGGCTGAGGGATGACATCTGTTATTAAATCGTAGGCCTAGAGATTACGTGCATTTTTGGTAGTCAGCAACAAAATGATGTGATCAATAGTTGAGTCGATTGACACCTTTTAATGTTTGAGTTTTGTAAAAAAGTGAGACAAAGAAGCTCTGCAAACCTTAACTCTACTGGTCAGTGTGGACAAATAGCTAGTACAGGTTGATGGACTAGATAACCAATTTTGGTCTTTCTATCACTCCTTCCTAGCTAGTGCAGTTTTCAAAATGAATGAACTGTTACCGGTATGTGCAATGTTTTTACGTGACTCTTTGCTATTAGTGTGCTATGCTGTCGAAAAATAACGATAAATTCCATTCAAATTCAATTGAGTGGCTGAGTGTAACTCTATTCACGTAGGCCTAATAAAAAGGATTGATGACTCAAAGCTGAAAGCGTTCCCTAGGCCTACCAGATGTAGCGAAAATCAGAGCCAGATAGATATTGATCTGACAAACACGTCTGTGGTGGCTCACCTTCAAGAATTGCTGTGGCATAGCAAATATCGTATGTCATCTTAATAGACCTAAAGAATGACTATAATTGAGTGATGCGTGGCCCACATCTGAGTCGAGGTTATAGAGGTCATCGCACTCTAGAAAATTGTTTGTACCCTTAGCAGCTTTGTAAAATTCGAAGTCTTAATCTGACATTGTACTGGAACCTTCTTTTTTTTTTTTCGGTCATTTGTTGGTCATTAACCAAATATTTTTTGCGATGACCGAATTTTTTTGCGGTCGCAGTGACTGAAAGAAATTTGCAATTATTTTAGAACAACAATTGCTCTTTTCTTCGGGATTATGGTGATAGAAATAGCTGTTATACAATATACAGGTAATGACATAAAGTGTTTTTATCGCTAATACTGTAATACGTTGCTTAGATCCCAACATATCGATGACTACAATAACTACTTGTTTGCACTGCAACTTGCCTTCAAATTTTCCATTTCAGTGGTATTACGTATCTTGTTACAAAACTTGAATAAATGTTATAGTCCACAAAAGTGTTGAATGTGTGGTTATTAAGCTTAAGTATAGAATATGACTGATAGAAATCAAATTGACAGAAAAAAATGATGCAAGCTTAAGCTAAAATCGGTCAGATGAGAAAAACAAAATTTTAAAAAGAAAAAAAAAAAAAACAGACTGGGACGTAATTCCCTCCCCCTCCCCAGTTAAAGCTTCTGTAGTTGCGACTTGCTACAAACAAAAATGCAAAACTCCGGAAAAGAATTGCTATTGCAAAACTTTGAAAAAGGATCAAAATGTAAAAGATCTTTCCCAAACTATCATTTAGTCCAAACAATAGTCTCCTTAAGTGAGTTTCAGAGAAACTGAAAAGCAAAGAAATCCGAAACTCCACAAATATTCCCAGTTTTTATGTATTTAATGGCAAAATTATTTACGTAGGTCTAAATTGAAGACGTCAAAACAAAGGAATTGTGAAAACTAGTGCAAAATAGCTTTTAGCTATGCCTAGGTTTTAAGGCATTACAAACACCTGGAAAAAAACCCTGAGCATTTGCCCATAAAACAGGCATAGTTATGGTTACGCCACTTCAGTGCTAGTACAGTATCGGTTGAATTGGGGTTTGATTTTGAATCGATCAGATCAGGTAGCTCGTGGAATGGAGCGTCTGCTTCTGGATTGGTAGACTTGGGGTTCAATTCCGTGTTTGGTCAATGGTCATACCAATGACTTCAAAATTGGTATTCGCAGCTTCCCTGCTTGACATTCAGCATTAAAGGGACAGTGTGGAGAAAGCCAGCAAGTACGCTTGCTGTGTTGTTGGGAAAGGCACTTAACGGGATACCCCCATCTTAGCGTGGTAGACAGATGGCCGGCAACTCCTAAGCAAGCTTGTACTGTGCTTGGTCGCTTTCTTGTGATACTGATAGGAGGATAGATAGGCCTATACCAATAATAAAAAAAATTGCATCGATACATATATGGTATATCGTTATATGATCATTCATATACTTATTTTAAACTCAATATGCAGATTTTCAATTATGAATAAGACATAATTTTAGTTTGATCAAAAATAAAACTAGTAAAATGGAAACACCTCCAGGTGAAGAGAATTTTAATGATGTAGAAGCTGTTGGAATGGAAGATAGCTTATTTCCTTTCATCAGTGACAACTACAACCAGTTTATGACAACTGGACACAGCTCAATGTCTGCTTATAAAAAGCAATTTTCTCCCATTCTTGCTGACCAGCAAAGTGATTTAGAAGGTGATTCTATGCCTGAATCTCAAATGGAGTTGACTGAGGTGAATTTTTTCTGACTTTTTATCCTCTTGCCACAAGAAAGGGACAAAGGTGCTGTAGCAACCTTACTTACGAGCTCACTACTCCTTTGTGATTTAATAATTCTGTAAATTATCTTTACAACTATGCAAATAAACTTGCTACATGTTCTGTGCACTGTCTATTCAATGCTGCTCATTGTTAAGCAGGAAATGCTAATTTTTGAGCCATTGACATTGGGTTTGACCTAACTTGAAAGCAAACTCGAGTCTATCATTTTATTGGCCCAATAAATGTTTAGCTGAATAATGTCCATAATGTTATAAAAAATGTCGCTGAGCTAATGTTTTTAAGGTGTAGTTGCCATTTACGCTTTCAGTGATATGAGCTCTTGGTAATTATTGAATGGTACATTGGAGGTAATTTGTTAGATATTATGCGTAGTTATAAGCCTAACGATTTTTCTTTTTAGGTTGACGTATACACACAACTTGAACATAAAGAGCGAGATCTGATTCTTGCAGCTGAATTAGGAAAGTCATTATTGGAGAAAAATGAAGAGCTATCACATGAAAATGAACGTTTGTCTGCGGAATTTCATGAACGATTAGATGTAAGTTAAAATCATTAAATAGTTGAACATACTACTGTGTTCTACCTGTCGGTAACTGGTTGGTATTATTCTACCAGTACCATTCAAACATTGTCAAACATGGGTCTTGCACATCGATACGGTGTTTGGCTGATGAACTTTAATCAAGGCAATCTATCACAAAATTTTGTTGCTCACATTCAGCCAATTTTCATGTTTTTTGCCTCTCGATAATTTTTGAGAAAAACGCTGATTCTCTTGTACTGCTACTGTGAAATTTGTTTAGCATCTCTTAATTGGGCTTAAGTAAATTATTGCAGCCTTACTTGTAAAAATTGTGGATAGTTTTCGTTAGACCGGTCGTTGTAGTAATTGAAAACATCGCTATCGGTGTGGGAGTCTATCAAATTGGACAGAGTGTCGCCAAGGCTGCATTGCGTCTTCGGTGCTCTGTTGCCCAGGCGCTAAGCCACCAAGATGGTACGCACTCGTGACGCGCATCGGCGTAATACCGCGAGTATAATATATAAGGATTTGATTTGAAGTTGAAGGATATCGCTCAAGCTGCATTAATAGAAAATTTTCAGACATGATTCAAGTTGTTGCAAAATGTAGTTTTCGGTTTTTTGAATTAACAGCCCATAATTTTATGTTGACCTATGAGGTGATAAGTACGTACACGCAGTATTATTTGACGTTGGTTCATGTTTCATAAGTGCCACTTGAACGTCGCTGTTTGAGGATAATATGTTTCAGTTATTTGATCACTGTATTGTTCCGTTGTTATTTTATCACGTGAATTGACCAATTGTGAGCTGGTGTTTAAAATATTTCTAACTGAGTTATTTAATATAAGTAAATGTTTTGAAAAGAGCGCTTTGTCAATGCAAGACAATGCCATTTTGGCCAAATGCATGGTCATCGTACAATACCTTTACCAAGCAATGGTTTACTTAGCAGTTATTTATAGAATGTGGTTTGCTTGGCTGTAATTCGACCCTGTGTTGAAACAGTACCAGGGCTAGAACTGGTTAAACTGTAGTGAAATACTTGGTTGCCTGATTCAATCGTTTTTGCATAATTACTAAGACTTCGTTAAGCTTACAGATCTCTAGTAATTAATCTGTAACATCCTTCTTTGAAAGACTTTATACCTTGTCATTAGTTAAATTGCCTGTTATTATTTGGTCAATCAAGAACTTAATTGCTGAGCGTCAGTGGCGTAGCGAGCAATTTTAAAGGGAGGGCATAATTTCCATATTTTTTTAAGCGTATTTTTTTTTCGGCAGAACTAATTTGAAGCCGATTGAGAAACTAGAAATGCTTTAGGGGGGTCCGGGAGCATGTTCCTCTAAAAAAATTTTGAAAATTTCCTTGCTGTAATGGCTATTTTAGTGCTTACTGAGTAATTTTCAGCCAAATTTTGTGACCCTAATTCTAAGTGCTTCGCCAAATATGATACATTTTGTTCTCACATTTTCGACTATGCGTGCTAAGGCGTAAGCTTATTGCTGTCGAAGGGGATCGAAATTATGCAAAAATTTTATACCGGTACATCAAAAACATTTTCGAAAATGGCTGGTAGGAGAATGCATACCCCTCATCCTACCCTCCCTGAATCCGCCCCTGGCCATAAGCTACAAAAACGATCAAAAGAGTCTGACATATTTCAGTCACTCGGCACCATTTATTTTGTTCTTATTTTCTAAAAGGCAGAGTCACAAGGGGTAGGCCATGGCACAATGCCCCCCCCCCCCCCCCCCCGTAAATATGCTCCTGCTGAGCGTAATCGAAAACTTGAAAAACTTAAGGATTTGTGACTGGCAAATGCTTTTTGTCGTTACAATATTTTTTAATTATATTAGACCGGTATTATATTTGTAAGCTGGTTGGTAAGTTAGTCTAAGTTTAATGATACTATATTATATTGGTAATTATTTCTCTTTTACTGTGGAGATTGGTCGAAAATTTCTGAAGTTAAGATACACTGAATTTCCATTTCTTACGTTTAATTTGTATTTAAGCGATAGCGATTTTAGCGCTAACGTTATCTTTGTTTTACTTGATAATTTAGCCTTTTCGTCGAGTAATTTCGCCTCAGTTTGTTTGTTGATTGACTAATACTCATTAACTACAGCTTTGTGCGTTTTTTAGTGTGGTTTTAGAAAAGAATTGCAACTGTTACAGACTTCTGTGGTTGCGTTATTTAATACGTCAAATCGGATGTTAATAAATTTCCCGATCATAGTAGGTGAGGATGCTATTATTAGCAGATAATCGTAAAATAAGGAATAAGGATGTTTCATCGCTGTGGTTGCAATTGAGTGTTCATGACAATTAAGTGTGAATTTAGTTTGGCATGTAAAGACCAGCCATTTATGCTTTGACATTTCTTTAAATTGATGAACACTGGCGTTCTTTATAAAACGCCGGAAGTCTTTCGCAGTTTCGTCCGTTGAGGTTGATCTGAAAAATAAAATGCTGCTCTAAAAGGAACAGTTTAAGCTATTTAGCGTCAATTTGTGCTGCTTGTCTTATTATTAATGGCAGGTATAGCTACCTTAATGTTACGTGGCATTTTTTCGTTCAGGCATTGGAACAAGAAAAACATGAATTACGTCGAAAGTTGGAATGTAAAACGAATGAATGCGAATTGAATTCCCACCAGTTGCACAACGACATCAAGCGGTTGCAGGTTTGTTTATATTTTTCCGCTTAAACGCTTAGGTTTAAACCACTACCCTGGGTTGATTTATGCATTTTGTTCAGTGCAATATGAATGCCTGCGCTTACGTTCCGAAAAATTATGATCCAAAAGATAAAAATTTATACCTTTGTTTTGCTTAATTTTTGAAACTTTCAGCAACTTTGATTTATCCAGTTGGTGCAATGTCTCTCATTTTTTTTTCATCATGATCCAATTTTTTATGTTATGAAACGGGTCTTAGAAAAGATAACACGAAAATATGGGATGCAAGAAGCAACATTGTAAGCGACGGAAACGATTTATGATGTTACTGAAGGTTTGCATTTACCGAATTACTACCTGCTTATTATTCTGCCGCCATTGTGAATAGCTCAAAAGTTTTTTTCAGCGTTGCAAAATTTGTCTATGGGAAGGCAATCACTGTTTCGGTGTCTCACTGAAGTGGTTGTTGAAGCAACGATGTTCTCATGTAATAAGTGAATGACATCCTATTTTGAAATCGATATTCAACTTGGATTTTATTGCGTAATATAAGAGCATTGGCCAGCGCTGTGACGTGTAGGCTTTTTATAGATTGGCTTAAGAATTCGAAAGCATTTAAATTATGACGTCATGTAACAGGATGAATTGGATGAAAGGCAAGCAATGCTAGTTGCAGTGGAGCGTGAAAAATCACGTGCCATAGAAGAATTAACTGAACAAAACCACAAACTACTTGGTCAATTACAGCGAGTAAGATTTAAATCTTTACTAACGTATGCTACTTATAGACCAAAAATTTTGACTAATATTCGCATCGTACAGATGCATTCTACTTATGACGTTGATTAACTATGACGTTTGATATAGAACTTAATTATTGCTAAGTCTGTGAGGATTTTTTTTCGCGGTTAGAAATATGTTTATTTGAGCTGCTCTCAGTTACGTATCTTGGTAACAAAAAGAAAGTTAGAATGGGAGTGTGTAGCTGTATGACTGTCAGACGATTTTTGTTGGATATATTTGCTACAAGACCATTTAAATTAATTTTAGTAAAGTCGCAAGCTTGCTGTAGTTGGGCTTGGTTTTAAATATTATTTTTGTGGGTTTATTAATTTGTAGGCTGTATTTTTGGCCGTTGAAGGAAGGGTATTCTAGAAATGGTAATGAAATTGCTTGTGGCCGGATATGGTATGCTTGCAGTAGTGTTCAAACGAAATATTTACGTGTTTAGTCTTCTGATGCTGAATCACAACTATCGAAGCAAGTCCAGCAACTTCGGAAAGAGTTTCTCGAACGAACAAACTCAAGCACTGTGAGAATACTTCAACTTGAATCGCAGAAGCAAGAGGTAAGTTTTATTTAGGACGTCACTTTTTTTTCAAACTGGTGCGTTATTGCAGCATTGTTGTCGCATATTGCACTTACTTGTCTTTGTTTTATATGAGTATTAAATAGCGATATTGGCTACAGATACTCAATGCGGATGCATTGCCTAATTCTTCTCTTGATTTTGTACAATGTTCATTTTGCAAGACTAATTGTTTACAAAATTTGAAAAATAATTGTTCAAGTCAAAGCATAATGTTACTAATGTTGCTTCACTTAACTGCGTCAATTTCTTATTACTAATGCTGCTGGGGTTAACTGCGTCAATTTCTTACCTAAATTTATCCATGCATAATCACCTATCACAATTATTCATCAAACATAAGTACATCCTCTTTCAGTTTCGGGTTTATCAACTTTTTCTCTGTCTCCTTATAGCATTGTTTAATGTATGATCATTCAGGGTACTGTGCGTCATGGCTTCCTAGTTATTTTAGTGTTCATTTTACATTGTTTTTGCTGTTTCTCGGAAGCAGTTAGACATTAAGGTAAGTGATCTTAGTTCAGTTGGTATTACGTACAGTAGATCGGTAGCGTGGACTTGAAATTTTAGTGCCGTTACATACTAATAGTATTTTTGTGCATAATGTGCTGTGTAGACGTTGGCGCTAAAATTAGTTGCAGATGGAGCAAAGCATAGCCCGCTGCCTAATCTCTAAAACTGCTCACTTACATGTAAGCTTATAGCAGCGCAATGTTACGTTGAATTTATCTCCGAAAGCAGAAACTTTGCAGCTTAAGTTATCATTAGTTCCCTAATTAGCATTAGTTGAAACTACAATTTTCCACTATTTTTGGGCGTCAGTTTTGTCATAAAAACTACGTCGTTTTAGAATAAAATTGTTATGGCTTTAGTAGGGCAATGTTACATATCCTTAATTGCTCACAAGCCATGAAATTCGTTATTGTGGCTCTATTACTTCCTTTATTGCCTCAGTCGATTTAGGCATTTGGGCTATTGTAACTTATTTCTTTCACTTCTGAATTAGCTTCGGCAAGCAAAGATATGGCATAGAGTGTTTGTGACTGCAAAGCTTGAAGTGTCACATGCCGTTACTGTACGTTAGAACAAACGCGAAAATACTCAGAATAGGCTGCAGATTCTAGTTTATGCAAAGAAATTTTCCTGTGCTTGTACTGTACAATGCACAATAGTTGTGATAAAAGCCTGCTTTGCTTCGCGAAAGCTTCTTGCAAATATCTGATTTGCTTTGAGATAATGCATGGTTTTAGAAAGAAATGTCTGTTGCATCTCTATGTGAATTGTGCGACAAGCTAGTGCAATAGCATATGTATATTTAGTTCTAAGTTAAGGCAAGACTCAAGTTCCTCTGGCAGAGTGCTCAATTAGTGTCAATGATAACTGCATACCACCTGAAGGGCCGGCAACGGCGAATTATGCTGTAGCGGTTCTATGATTTGGTGATTTAATTTTATGGTATCATCTAATTCTAGATAGTACCATATATTGTTACTTGATCTTATTCAAGGAATGAAGTCGTAACTCTGGCTAGGTCAATGATCATATAGCTGCACGTACTTTTTAACTAAGCGGAATAGATGGTTCTCGATCAATTTAACTTGCTGGCTCTCAGGGCAGTTCCAGCATTGTCTTTAGAAGGTTCGTTGATTTTGATTAAGCTTACATTAGAATTGCATTGCGCATCAGTGTATGCATTTATGTAGGTATGAATCCATTTGAGCGTATTAATATTTTTACGACCTTACTTGGAGCCAAACCTGTAGAGTAAAAGATCTACTTTTAGATTGAACAAGATTCTCGCATTCGCGCCCAACTTGAAAGCAATTTTGACGCAATGAAAGACGAAAGTGCACAGCTGCGTGACGAACTCGTTCTAGCGAATGAGCGAACTCATAATTTGGAAAAACAGTTGCACGAGAAGGAAAGAGAGGTAGAGTGCAATTTTGTGAAGATGGGGAACTTAGTAGTATAACGTTGACTATATTGTAGTTTTATTTTGTTGCTTTATCTTTTCTAAAATGTCTCCCAAATCAAACCCTTGTTGTACTCGCTGTATTGTGCGAAACGTGAAACGAGTTGCGGGGCCCATCTCCGCGGCTTAATGCGTGGACAACACAGCTTCGAAGAAACGTCGCATCGGTGACTGGCCGTTGGCGACAGTGTGTCCGATTTGACCGGCCCTGGAAATGAACCTGGATTCTCCCACGACGAGATGTGTTTGACCGCTGCTCCAAACTGCCGGTTCTAAAGTATCCCATCCAGGCCATCAATAATGAGTTTGTGCGGAGGAAAAGACTGGTCGAAAGCTTAGGTCTGGGAAAGCGAGGATATCTAAGCAACAATGTTTTTTTTTGCTTTGGGAAAAATGAACAACTTTATTGATTGCCTACTTTTGGTATTCAGTAACTTTTTTTTATCTGAAGCGGCGCAGAAAAACAATGTTATGCGATTGAAGTAATTGGACTCATGTTGAAGAAAATGCTTTAAAACTGTCATTTTTCATGGATGTGTCGTCTACTTTACAAGGCCTCAAATTGCTAAAGAAATTTGCATATTGGTCTTTACATAGTATTCGTGCAAGCAGCAATTTTTGTCGCTGTTTGGTTTGTGAAATGTAAATCTGTTTAGTTGAAACGCATGTCTGTTGAACTGAACGACGCACATATTTCAAATCGCCAGCTGCAAGTTCGTATCGATGAAATGCGAGAAGAAATGTCCCTGCAAATGTCCTTTGCTTCTAATGGTAAAATGAAAACATGACAAATACTTTTAACAAAACCACTTGTGGTTTATCTACATCAGGGGTGGCCAACCTTTTGATTCCATGCGCCAATATTTTTCACCCTTAATGTAGATGCGCCACATCAAGCATCCATTTCTTTTCAGTTCTTTAAAACAAGGGCGTGCAATATCAATGAAGAGCAAAAAAAAGGGTTTTCACTTCACGCCCTCAGACAGTGGTGCACCCAGGATTTGGCAAACCCTCAGCCACCAACGGATTTTTACGGTTTTCATATAAAAAAACACTCATTTTAGCACACTTTTTTTATCGAAAAGGGGCGTGCATTGAGTGCAGTCACTACGGATAATGCAAAAATATTTTCGCAGCTTATGTCTAAAATCAGAAGCTTGGCTAAAATAAGTGAAAGGAAACTACAACCATTATTAGTTTGTGAAATTATAGACTGAAAGTTAAGTTTTAGCACCTTATTACAGGGCCAAAGAGGGGGGCATGGCTCCGTGGCTCCCCTGCGTGCGCCTATGCCCTCAGACGTCTTGTTTTCCACTGACGAAGTCGGTGGAGAGCAAAATATAAAAAAGGTCTTCACGCCCTCAGATGTTCTGTTTTCCACCGAAAAATATCGGTAGAGGGCAAATAAAAAAGTAATAAATAAACAAAAAATTAGTGAGTAGAAAAGGCTTGTCATCAAAAAGGCGCAATGCGCCACTTTTAAGTAGCCATTGCGCCACGCATGGCGCATGCGCCATAGGTTGGCCACCCCTGATCTACATGGTAAAAAGCATTACTGCGTTTTAGACTTAATGTTTAATATAGCAAACAGATCTTCCCGAAGTTTCTGAACTGTTCATTTTTAAATTTAGCGATTGCAGTGTTTGGTTAGAGCAGTGGTTCTTAATTTTTGAGGGACCGTTTAGTGCGTACCCCTATTTTACGATACAAAATATTTAAAAGCCAATATATTCGTGCAAAGATATATTACTGCCGTATTTGTACCTAAATTAACGGACCCCTTCAAGAACTTTTTCGGGCTCCTTAGAGCGAGGTTTGTATACCTTTGGTTAAGTTTCCTTGAGTTGTCGCATTTTATTTTTTTGCTTGATCTCAGTATTTGATATCTTTCGCAGAAAGTAAAATTATTGTATAATGTATGCTTACCAAACTTTCAGGTAATTCTTCCTTACTTGCTGAATTAGAGCAAACCGGTGTTGATTATTCTGAAGTCATCACGTCACGTGATGATAAAGGTCAGGAAAAGGTGAGCGGTCTTGCATGAAGAATTTCAAAATGTTTTCTTTCATTGAGATGTCCATTTATGATAACGTGGTTCTTCCCTTTCGGTAGCTGTTGTCTCGTAATTCAGCATGTCAGTGTTGCAATTTAGAAAATATAGATTGTTTTATTAATTTTTGTGATCAATTTCATTTAATTATCCACTATATCTGCTTGATTGCTAAGCTTTAATGTAACTGTGCACACAAAAAATGATTTCATGCCCACGTTTTTTGTAATTTTTTTATTTTTATTTTGTTTTGACTTAATGGTTAATATGTCAAATATTCCGTGAGAATTTTTCGTATAACCAACTTCACTTTTTTGGCATTTTAGTTTAGTTTCCTCGTATGGGTGGTGTATTTTGGTATCCTTACTGTAGCATTAGCATGTGATTTAATGTTAATTGCAACTTTTTGAATTGGTAATGAGTAGTTGTTGTGGTACAATATGGCCGGGGCATGTAAAGCTGCAGCTAGTAAATATGAAATGGGCATCAGAAGTTAATGCATTTTGCTGCCCTGTTGCAGGAACTACAAGATCTTAATGCTGCTGAGTTACAAAAGGCAATATTTGATTGTAGCCTTCCCCATGATTTGTCTCTTCGCTGCTATCAGGCACTGTTGGTTGCTGTTTCCAATTGTCACCAACATCTTTTTGAGGTTAATTGCTTGATTTTGCTCGCTCAAAGCAAAACCTTGCTGGTCGCTTAAGCGGTTGCAGTGCACTAACAGTCAAAAGTGATAGCATGGAGCACAATAGGTTTCAGATGGATGATCTAAAAGCATGAAAAAATGTTGAAAATATTTAGACTTGAGTTTTTGACTGTTTTGCATGTTATGTTTGATAAATTTGATGAAGATGCCTTCTTTAAAGGCTGATATGACTTTATGCTGGAACCACTATTGGCCGTTTTTGTGCCAATTTTATTACGCCTCGTTTTTTTTTTAATTTGGCACCAAAAGTGTCCGTAAATTTACGAGAATTTTTGAGTAGAACAGTATTCCTAGAGCACTAGCTTTTAACCATTTTTGACGGTTTTTAACTTCCTTGCCTTATTGCCAAAAGTGGGTTAAAAAACACGTTTTATGTGCAAGCATGGCGACAAAATTTTATTCTTGGCATGAGTGCATGAAAGCCATAATTGGAGTGAAAAAGCATGTGCGTTTTTTCTATGCTTGAGCTTGAAAATTAAAGCTATGTCTAGGCAGTATTATGCGTAATTTATAGTTAAGCTTCTCGATAAACTGCGAACATTTGCTCAATTGACTTCTTCACTTTCTATATTGTTGTCTTGACGTTGTATTGACTTGCACTTTTTCGTGTTACGCGGTAGCATACTTTGTACTTATGCTCTTGCAGGCTATGAGTTGGTGGTTTTTAACCTTCCTAGTGGACCAAAACCACTATGAAATAATCCAGAGACTCGAAGAACCCCTGAGCATTAACTTACTTACTGATTTACTTGAACCCAGCTCTAAATTGTAAACTTGCAGAACCCGATTGAAAACCACTCAGTTAAATTGACATTGCATATTGCTAATACTGCATGCCTCACTCTGTTGCAGGAAAAGTAATTATCACGAAAGATAAGATTTATGTCAAAGCTAACGTGAATTCTTATGCTAATTGGGTTAACTGTGTTTTTTAAAAAGTTTTGAAAGTCATTTATTTTGGATGAAATTCGATTGCAGAATCACTTTTATGCCTGCAATCATAACGTAGCCAATCCTAGCCATACTTTATGTTTTAGTTAAAGCAAGAAATGTGGGAAACGTACCAAAGACTTCTATCTCTTTCAACTGTTTTGCGAACTTATATCAACAACTCTACGGAGACTGAAAGTCAGGAGCCCCCCATTGACCCCCCGAGCTCCCCCCACATGATTAATATCTCTGGGGCTGTTACTGATCTATCCAGTCTGGTTCATGAAGCATTCCATGCCAAGGTATTGTTGGGTTTTGTTGAACGACGTTGCACTGTGCCGATTGCAGATCATTGGTTTAATTGGACTCAACTTGTGTATACCGGTAAATGCTTTTTGACTGGCTAGTTGGAGTCGTGGTAACGATAATAGTGCTATGTCTGGGGTTGAATTTCTAGGCTGGGAAAATTGAACACTGTGTCGCCAATGGCTCGTCACAGCTGCGACGTCTCCTCGGAGCTGTGTTGGAGCTAGCGCAAAGCCACTGAGATGGACTACGCCGCTTGTTTCACGCTGTGGCGTAACAGGCGAGTATAATGAAAGGTTTGTTTTATTTTTAAGGGCTTTCTGTTGGATTCACAAATGTATTTCTCAACACCAATACATGTTTATGCAGTTCCAAGTTTTGATTTTTTTTGTTTCAGGAAGTAAAAGGTGGTCCGGATGGAAGTGTTACGAAGATGCTGAAGGAGAAACACGCAAAGTTGATGCACGAGAGAGATGAAGCTGTGGCTGCAAAGAATGAGCTGGAGGTAAGAAATGAATAAGCATTTCACAGTAAGACATTGAAATGTGGCTTGACGTTGGATGAACGAAAAATTTAGATCAATTTTCGTTGTTATTAAAAGTTTCGGCAACGCAGGTTAATCTATGAACATGTTAAGAAATGGATATTACGCCAGCTGTTTCTACGCGTTGTCGAAGCTTTTAGTGCGGAAAATAATTGCGTTGTTATTAAATTATAATGTAGAAATAACAAAGTTATGCAATGAAGGCTTTGCCGAAGTCTACACAGTTTGGTTATGCGTTTAAGAGATTGATCCAAATTTGTCACTGAGTCGGTGTGAGCGTGGGTTCGAACCCCACTTGTAATCAAATTTTTCTGATTACATTCGATTTAGCCTAAGATTTTAGTGGGTTAGATTCAAGCTTAATTCATTTATTGAAATTTTTTATCTGAAATTATGTTCAAATTGTGTTAAACTGAGAATTCAACTGTAACTAAGTGAGAATGAGAAATGAGCTTGCACTCTTCGCGTCAGCAGCCACCCATTGTACATAGCAAATGCGATCGTTTTCAGCCGCGAATCGAACCCGTCACGTAGGATCTGTAACCTAGTGTGATAAATTTTGTTATACTGTATTTGCATAGGGCAGTGGTTCCCAACCTTTTCTTCTTCGTTACCCACTTTTGATGTGACTGATCCTCAATTACCCACAACAATCTATTACTGACCTCAGTTATGTTAATCGGTGAAGTGCAAAAAAAAGATCCACGCGTCTGCAGGCAGTGGCGTAGCGAGAAATTTTAAAAGGGGAGAGAGGCATAATTTTCACATTGTTTCTAGGGTATTTTTTTCGGAAGAACAAATTTGAAACTGTTGGAGAAACAAGAAAAGCTTTAGGGCAGTGGTTCTTAAACTGGGTTCGACCGAACCCCAGGGGTTCGGTGAAGCTGTAGCAGGGGTTCGGCTACGATCAGAATAAGTTTTTGCAAAAAGGCATACAGTTGTAGTAAATGACTATCTCTGCGTGGAATGATGCATCCCCCCACCATACTCTTTCAACGCTGTTTTTGATGAATACAATTTTTCCATAATTTCCAACCTATTTGATAACAATCATCTTTACGCCTTAAGCACGCATAAATCGAAAATGTGCGAACAAAATGTATCATATTTGGTGAAGGACTTAGAGTTTGAGGCAAAAAAATTAAACAGAATTTGCCATAAAAATTGTTCAAAAAGCTCTAAAATGGCCGTTACAGTGTCCAAATTTTTGAAAACTTTCCGGGGAAGCATACCCCCGAACCCCCCTACAGCCATATTTTTGTTCCTCAATTTGCTTCAAATTAACTTTCCGGAAAAAAATACGCTTAAAAAATGTAAAAATTTTATGCCACCCTCCACCACCTTAAGAATATTCTGAATACGCCCCTGACGTGAAACATTTTCAAAGAGCTTATGCTTTTTTCCGGTTTAGACGTCTAACGTCATTGCACTCATTTAACATTCAGCCTAATTCAAAACTGCATCCCCCTCTAATATTTTCTGGATCCGCTCCTGGTTATAATTAAGGGTTCGATGTATGCTTGCATGACACCTGTTGGGTTCGATACTTCCGACAAGTTTGAGAACCACTGCTTTAGGGGGTTACGGGGG
This sequence comes from Trididemnum miniatum, assembly GCA_964006365.1. NCBI lineage: Eukaryota > Metazoa > Chordata > Ascidiacea > Aplousobranchia > Didemnidae > Trididemnum > Trididemnum miniatum. Next base: position 8,956,986 of record OZ023231.1, on the reverse strand, counting down.
CGTGCTCCCCCGGAAAATTTTGGAAAATTTACCCGCCACGGTGGCTATTTTGGTGCTTTTTGAATAATTTTGAGGCAAATTTTGTTTAAATTTTTTGACCCTAATTCTGAGTGCTTCGCCAAGTGTAATGCATTTTGTTCGCACGTTTTCGATTATGCGTGCTTAAGGCGTTTGGCTTATTGCTATCGAAGAGGTTCGACATCAAAGAAAAATTGAATACACCAAAAACATTTTTGAAATTGGCTGATGGGAGGATGCATACCCCGCCATCCCTACCCCCCTGGATCTGCCCCGGCCACAAGCTACGGAAACCATCAGAGGAGTCTGGCATATTTCAGTCACTTGGCACCATTAGTTGTTGTTTTTTTTACTAAAAGGCAGAGTCAAAAGGAGGGGGCATGGCACAATGGTCCCCCCTTAAATAATATGCTCCTGTCTGCAGGTGTCGTGTTTTCATGAAAATATGGGTGAAAAACAAAACATGATCTGCACGTCTGCAGGTGTTATGTTTTTGTGAAAATATTGGTGAAGAGCTAAAAAAAGTGCCTTCAAGCATATATTTTTGACATTGCTGTCACATTTCCCACCGAAGAATCACATATTACCCCTCGGGTATAATTTACCCCCAGGTTGGGAACCACTGGTATAGGGTAACGAAAAAGTTTGATTTGAACTCATTATATTTGACAAACATCTTTTTTTGTTTCAAGCCACATATTTGCAGCTTATAGGTTTTTTGATTAAAAGCGTACATGCATCATGAAGGGTGACCTAGTTGAGCATCGAACCCGCAAAATTAACTCTGGAGTCCTATGCACGAATCGCTCGGTCTACTCCTAACTTTTTTAAGTGTAGAAATAGCGCCGCCGAGCACCTGTTCAACTGTTGAGAATAGTGACCAGTTGATGGCGCTGTCGTTCAACGTTTATAGGTTGCTTTTTCCTTGTCTTGAATGAAAAGCGCACTGTATTCTTAATATGATGTTTTGTAGCGATTAAATTATTACCGTTAGGCGAACTCTTATCAAGCGCCATAGAAAAAGATAAAAATCAACTGGGAAACTCGGAGCAACCAATCTGTTCCAAGTTTCAAAACATCATAAGCTAATCTGGCTTCGTTCCAAGTTAGCTCTGTTTTTTATATTTTTATTTTATGCGTAACAGAGCCAGTTTTCTTTTTAAAAAATCCTTTGAAACATGGCATTATTATTTATCCTAACGAAGCTGTTTGACTTGCGAGATTTTTTAGTGGTCCATTCGCAGCAAATCTGCTTGTATTTTCGCTTTCTGATGACAGAAGGGTATATAAACTAACAAATCAATCGATCATATTTTGTGTGAAACTATGTCTGATTTTTGTGATAATAATTTCTTGACCTAGTCCTTACGAAGATTTTTCTCAGATCAACTTGGCCAGTGCTAAGGTGGATTTAATGTCGGTTAACAGCCAACTTTTGGAGGCGATCCAGCAAAAATTACATCAACAAAAAGAGCTAGAAGCCTGGCAGGTGCGATAGAACTTGTAATATTTCATAATGAATAAGGTACAACAATAATTTATATCTTTCTTTGAGTAGCTCAGCATGGTAAAACTACATCTTGAAAGACTTTTCGGGCCATGACCGGCCCATTATTTTGGTAGTGTGGCCCTAGGAAATGGGAGGGAACAACCTAGAAAAGCAATGTAGGTCAGATGTTTAGGATGAGCAATGTAACAAAGAGTCCTGTAAGCCTGGAATAAGTTGATCCTGGATTGGCTGTGCAGTGTGCACAGCAAGGCTGACGAGCAGCGGCGTAGCCAGAATCTTTCCGAGGGGGAGAGGCATATACTGCTTAAATCATCAAAAGAGTCTGGCATATTTTAGTCACTTAGCGACATTTGCTCTGTTTTACTGAAAGACAAAGTCAAAAGGGGGGGAAGGGGCAAGGTTCGGCTGACGAAACTTTTCTTAAAGTCAAAACGTTAAGTTATCCTTGCAAATTTTTCGTCAATTTTGGTAGTGCTTTTCTATGGTGTTATGGATATTTTGTTTTTTGCTATAAACCATGAAATTTTTTAGGACGATATGGAACTAATGATTCAAAAAGCATTAAACGAGAGAAATGAAATGAAAAAAGTGAGTTCTTTACGTCATCAACAATTGGCCAATCTGGAACAAGCTACCCCAAAAAGCTCATGGTTTTCTTTTTCTCGTAAAAATCGACCCGCAACAACAAGTATGTAATTATTAAAATACTTATTTTGCCTGACGCTGCTAATTTATTAATTTGATCAAGGTGATTCCCCTGTGACGGCATCATCGTCATCGCAAACGTCACCAGATTGCGATCAAAAACCAAGTGGTTTTACTGCTTGGCTAAAAAGAAAAGCTCAATCTGCCAACGATCAGCCAATCACAAATGACGACCCTGTCACGTGATACACATTGCATTGGTAAAAGAAGTTTCGAAATTCTTCCTACCGTGATATTGCCCCTACGGAAGAGGTCATTTGGTGGCAGTTTTACGCAAGATGTAGATATTCCTGCCACTGTAACTACACGTTCTAGTTAGTTACTAGAAAACCACTTTTAAATTATATTTAATAGCGATACAAAATGTAATTGCAGAAATTGAGAATTTCGAACAAAAATAGGTTTTTGGTGGTGTTGTATATTTTTGTTTTGTGTCTGAACGAATTTAAAAGATTTGCTCTTTGCAGATAGGGATTGTTTACATTACGCACATTTTAAGCGCCTGAGCAGCTCCATTATTTATTATTTCGATCATAAGCGCACGATGTGATCATTCTAGAGCAGATAAACGTAAAGCTATTACTGTCAGCAAGTCAGGATTAACGAGCTTAAACGCTTAAAATGTGTGCAGTGTAAACCAGTCGATGTTATATTACCGTTTTACTTTTGCACCTGTATCTTTCTTGCTTTACTTAACGCAATTTATGTGGAAAGGATTTTTGTGTCTAGAATAGATTATTATTGTTTTTTTTGTGTCTTGGTTGTATTTCTGCTGCAATAGAAGGCGGTACGATTCTTACATTGATCATTGAAAAGCTGGCTTGGCATCACCGCAGCTGTTTCAAACGTTTTCGTTGATTGCCTGGGCGCATTTTGTTCGCATGAAAAACACAAAAGTCGTTCCATTTGAAAGCGTTTGCACAGAGGTACTGTTTGCAGACTTGCTCAATTATTGAACGACTTGGCATTTTGATCAGATTTTATAGGTGTTTATTGCAGTTTTGACGCTTAATATTGCTGCAACTTTGCACATAGAAAGTTGGCTCCTTCAAAAATGCCGTTTCGCTCCATAGATATTGGAGTAGATTTTGTGTCATTCAATCTCTCTTCAAGTGCCACAGCAGCCACACTCGACCTATTTATAGGTATTTTAAGCAAATACCTATTTTTATTGGTCGCTCCCATGAATTTATAAGCGACTGTTTACTATAAAAATCATTGTACATCGTACTTTTATTGCGTATTTTATCAGTGTCTGACCTTATGCACTTTTAGTTGCCTTTGAGCGTGTGAATGTTTATTTATGCGGTGCTCAGTTGCTTTACATCAAATATTGGGTTGCTTTGCTGAGTTTTGGGGGTGTTTGAGGTTATGCAGCGCATAGTGGTTTGCTAAACCTTATCTAGCTCACTGGTGCATCAACAATTCAATTTATTACAAGCTGTAATGTAATGTGCGGTGTCTATACAATTAAGCGACCCTCCATGTAGGCCTATGCATGCATTTACTGTATTGTTTCTTATGTTTTTCGCATCTCTATAGGGTCACGCATGCAGCAAATCATGAAAGTTAAAATTAGTTTGTAATTTGGTCGCGGGGGTTCGAATGGAGGTTAGGTTTGTTTGGCAGAAGCGTTGGTTGGTATGGTGCGATCACACTTACTGAGACATTTGAGACATTGAGCAGGATTATCTTATTATGACTGCTGGATGTGGTGTCATAGTAAGATAAACCTGCACAATGTCTTAAAGGTCTCAACGTGTCAGTGTAATCGCACCTGTATGCTTGCGCGTATAACTATAACAATGAATTTTAACTTAACCAGTCGGTTAGCGTAGTTTAAGACACAGCAATCGGCGCGGAAGGTCTAGGGATCGATTCTGGACGGTCAGATTCGTCACAGCGTCACCAACAGCTTGCCGCTGCTCGACATTTCTTCAGAGCTGTGTTGCCTTGGCGCTATGCCGTGGATTCGGGCGCCGCCACTCGTTTACGCTTCGACGCAGTATCGCTAGTACAATGAAGATTTGATTTGAAGTTTACTCGTAATTTAGTGCGACGTGATGCACTGGAAAGATTGTTACTGTTCGGTCTATGTCGAGCTTGGATTTGAGTTTTTGTTTCGACTTAATACATGCAAGTTTTTATACTTGTAGAAACGATATATTGTGGTGTAAAAAAAGCAGTACTCTCTTATACGGAGTGTATAAAAATCAATTCATTATAAAAGAACGCTTGCTGAACAAATGTAATACAATAAATAAATCAACGAACCACAAACAGGCTAAAAATCAACAGCTGCAATCTTAAAATCGAAGGAGTCTATCATCATTAACATTTATTGGCGGTAAAGTAGCACAAAATAAGTACAGTTTAAGAAAAGGAAACGTGACCGCAGGGAGACGGCGAATAGACCTTTCGGTCACTTAGTCAGCTGCCACCCAGTTGCCCATTCTTTGAATGGATGCGTGATCACTTTAAGATGAAGATTTGTCAGGGTACCAATTTTATTTGAGTGTGAATCAGTGATTTGCGTGAAAGATTTCACACCAGTAAATGTTCAGTTGTAGGTTTGAAGTTACTATGAAGAGTTCTGGATATCGGCGGGGATATCGTTCCAAATTTTTACTCCTTGAAACCTAATACATTTTTGCATTCGATTACTGGCGTAGCGAGGTATATAAAGTTTTTTTGAGGCGGTGTAGATCTAGTATTTTTTGTGACATTTCACTGGTCAGGATAAAATAATCAGATAGTGAAGCAGGTAATTTGTTCTTAAAATGAGCATGAACGAATTTTCCAACTTCGAATTTAAAAAGCTCTGTAAGTTTGAGGATGCCAAGTTGGGAATAAAATAAAATGGTCTACTAAACAATTTTATTAAAATAATCTGGATTTTAGATTTTTTCTCGCCTCCCTTACTATAATAGGCAGTAGGCACTTTCCAATTTTTTTAATCACGCAATTTATGAATGGTGGGCCTATTTTGGATTTCCCACGGTAGTAAACAAAGGGCAAAATATATCCAATTTGTTCTGCTTTACCTTGCTGTGTCGAACAACTTTGAATTTAGTGTGGCAAACTAATGGTAGTGTTGCTATCTTGAAATAAAAATTGGCAGCAAAATTTGTCTTTAAATCACTTGTACGGTACTGCAACAAAGATGACTGACAAAAAATCAACGATAGCACATTAGCTCCAGAGGAATTACTAAGTGCAATGTCAAGATGCCTAGTTGGACGCGAAGAGTTTACAATGCAGCTTCTCGGAAAACACAACGACCTAATTTGAGTCTCACCATGTCGGTGGGTCAGTTCACAATTGGATTAAGTTTGATTGCATGCGCTTTTCGCTGGTTTGAATGAAAGCAACACCACTGCTAGCTTTTGATCCGGAGCTGCAACAACCTGTGGCGGTTACGAATGGACCCTCGGCCTTGAGTTCTTTGCATTTGATCCGGAGTGGATGCTCCGTCAAGCATGAACAACTAAGATCTCAAAAACTGATGCAATTTCAGCAGACTCATTTCTAGTTTCGTCATGCCTTCATCTTTCGCAGCACCGGCGTAAAAGCAGTTGGTATTTTTCTCCCTGGTAATGGAGTTCTTTTCGTCGGTTGGTTGTCACTAATTGAAGACGACGACGCACTGGTAGTGTTGCTATCTTGAAATAAAAATTGGCAGCAAAATTTGTCTTTAAATCTGGGAATGCAGACACGGCACAGTTTTGTTTTTATAAACAGTTTTGTATGTTTGTAAACTTTAGGTGATCCAAGGTTGTAAAAAAATGGATTTAAACATTCCGAAATTCGAAGGAAAAAGTATCCAATCATTCCAAACCAGTAATCCACACTTCTATAGTAAGGTTCGTTGGGGTGCCTTTGTACCGACCAAAATTCATAAGCTGCAAAGAAAGAAATGAGTTTAACCCCTCAAATTTGAAAACTGCTATATTATAACTACGCCTAAGCCTGTTGAAGATGTGTGGATTTAAAAAGTTCTGCTAGAGATAGTTTGCTAGCCCATCCGTAAAATTCACAAATCATTTATGAAAAGTGTAATGATAGTAGTAGTAGTGTCTTTTAATTCAGCACCGTCAACTCGACAAAGAGTAGGCTACGAAAAGATGTAGGAAATACAACGACGCAATAACAGGGAAGTATTTTTTGTACTCAGACAATTCAGTAGCGTATTGATTATATCGATCTTCCTATTACGAGAAAGCGTAATATCAAGCTCGCTTAGGACTTGCCGGCCACCTGTCTACCACATCAAGATGGGGTAATCCTGCCTAGTGCTTTTCCCAACGGCATATGTAAACTTGCCAGCTTGCTCTCCACACTGCCCCTTTAATGCTGTACGTCAAGCAAGGAAGCTGTGAATAGCAATTTTAAAGCCATTGGTTTGACCAGACTCGAAATCCAACCCAAGTCTACAGCTTCAGAGGCGGACGCTCTTACCACTCGGCCATCTGAGAGAAGAGGCAACAAAACAATTGACGTTACGGTATGCAGGCAGGAGAGCAGTGGAAAAAAGACAAGGGTGGGCATAGTAGCTACACCCAAAAAAGATTTGGGTGTTCTCTAATCTCTGATGATAGTTTGCTTCCATGGTTGACTATGCCGTCAAAAAATCTTTTATAGCGGCTCGCATGAACAGTGCGAACTTACCACCTCGAATCTGTTCTGTAGATGACGATATAAAACGTGCGCCGAAATGTCTGCTACGGTTAGTCTGTTAAATTACTTAACTGAAACGTTCCAGACATTGCGTTCAAAATAATTCATCGTCATTTTCACTTTCGTAGCTTTTAGTAATAGGAAAGAGGTTAATGGAATAAAATCCAAATTTAATGTCAGAATTTGAAAATGGTTTGAAATATTGTACTCTATTGCGAATGCTACTTCCTGCTAGCCATTTGATCATAAATGGAATTTCCTTTTTAACTTGACAGTTCTGATGTGCCTTGGTAAGATCATGCTGACCTGATTGACCGTAGGTGCTTGTGCACACTGTATTAATTTCGCAAACTTTGATATGTAAATTTGCAAGCATTATTGGATTGTACACCAGAAACACAGATCTTTCATATTCATTTTCTTTTTTTATATTTATAACATAACAGCTCAGATGGCCGAGAGGTAAGAGCGTCCGCCTAGAAGTTGTAGACTTGGGTTTGATTCCAAGTCGTGTCAAACCAATGACTTTAAAATTGATATTCACAGCTTCCCTGTTTGACGCTCAGCATTAAAGGGACAGTGTGAAGAGCAAGCCGGCAAGTTTACTTGTGCCGTCGGGAAAAACACTTGGCGGGATTCCCCCATCTTGATGTGGTAGACAGAAGGCCGGCAACTCCTAAGCGAGCTCGTATAGCGCATTGATCGCTTCCTCGTGATTATAGGAGGATAAATATGCAACAAAATATAATAGTTATCCCCCGAAATCAAAGCGCTATAACGAGCTTGTTTAGGAGCAGCCGGCAGGCAGGAGCGTGGCCAGTAAAAAATTTAGGGGAACAAGGCCGGATTTAGACAATGAAAGACCTCGTTTTTATCCGCCCCTGGTACGGGGGGGTGCCACGGTACCCCACCTGAGTGCACCGCTGGTTGCCGGCTACCTGTCTACCACTCTCAGGCGGGGGAATCCAGCTAAATGCTTTTCCCTACGGCTCGACAGTGGATAGTATGTAGCCTGCCTTAGTTAAACGTAGACCATGGCTTTACTTAAAATGTTTCCATCTTACCTGTAAAAGGAATGAAACCAATCAAGAAAGATACAATGATAAGTAGGAGTTGGATTACTGCTTTCTTCTCTTTCCTGTTCCTTTTTTCTTCTGACAATGACGTTGCCACTTGACGAGATTTCACTGCGACCAAAATGACAATCGCTGTGCACGTGATCACAACTCCAATTGTTGGTCCATAAAAAAATATTGGATACCCGATTTGTTGGTACAGTTGATATTCGTCAACTCTATTGAATTTTAAAGTCAAAAATTAGTGAAAAAGTCTCATCAGAAGAAAAACAACGTGATCAATTTGCTTACATCCCCATCGCTCGGTACTAGCTGTCTTTTAGGTCGGACACGTTACTACATTGGAGAGTCAAAAATTGTCCCTTATAATTGTCTAATTATATTGAGCTGAAAATTCAACAGCAATTGAGGGAGACTGCCAAGTGAGTTTGCACTCTTCGAGTCAGCAGCCACCCATTACATATGTCAAATGCGATCGGCTCCAGCCGCGAATCGAACCCGTCACGTAGGATCTGTCACCTGCGCGCGGTACCGCTAGGCCATGTCACGACATTATAAATTTTTTTGGGTTACCTCCGACCAAACGACAAAAAATATTTTTCTAATTATGCGCTTTCAATAAATATTGATCGCTGCATTGTTGTTGATACCCAACGAAGTCCAACAACTTGTATTTCTGATTTATCCATCTGAGAGAAAAGCTGAAATTCTGAATTATAGGCAAAATTTTCAATCTTACTGGTCTATATAAATACCGGTGTTATGCACGAAGTTCATCGCTCTGTGACTTGAGTGTTTTGGCAAGGGTGTCGATTTTTTGCTGGGTGTTCGGTGCCAGCACCACTCGCAAAAAATCTTCGGAGGTCGTTAGATTATAAATTTTAGATCTTTTCTTCAGAATACTCTGAGCTCCTATGATGAGACCTAACAAGGTCAATACAGTGGCTGACAGGAAATTGAGAACGCATATGTATATTATTATTGGCGAATCCAAAGGATGTTATGGGGGTTCAAATCCCAAAATTTCAGAAAAACATGGTGATACAGTTACACTTAAGAAGGCCAAAAGCTCAGTGGCTTTCTATATCACAATCAAGTATTTGATGTCATACTCACTTTTTTCAATTATGACCTCAAATATTTGATTATGATGCAGAAAGCCCACAGCAACAAGCCCACGTAAATTGGACATGTGGACAGGGTAATTGATTAGCACTGCAATATTTCTAGATTAAACGCACTAAACTGCACGGTACGCACTTTTTTAGGTCTTAACCTCTAACAACATTTCGGGTTCGCCATGCAAAGAAGGTCTGTTGATAAAGCAAAGCTGTTGCGATTTTAACTTCGCTGAATGATTAACACCTTGTAGCCTCAAATGACTTACTTGTGGTCCAAGGCTGTACAAACTGGCCATCTTGAACGAGGGTCATCTGAATTGCGATTCACGTGCCCGACTCCAAAAATAAAAAAGCAGGGCACAAGGGCAGAGCATATACACACAAACCAAATCAAAGCCATCCAAATCTTCGAAAAAGAAAAGGAAGATGAAAGGTCTTAAACTTCGCGAAGAAAAACTATTTTTAAAAGGGTTCATGTCAATAGGTTAGCTAGTAAGAGACGAAAAATTTACTCTCAAAAGAGGAGCATAACTCATATCAAAACTAGGAGTGTTTTATAGATTTGAGACCCATTACTTAGCCTACGTCGTTTGCATGTAAGGGTGAATGCGTGCTGGTGAATGCGTGCTGACTGTAGATGCTACGTGACGGGCTCGATTCACTGTTGGAGCTGATTTCATATGGCATGATGGATACCTGGTAGCTGCATAGGCTACTTGATGAGTGCAAGCTCATTTCACATTCTGCCCATATGAAAACAACCTCAGCGATTTGTTTATTTATAAAACAAATTAATAAAATCAACAGAACTGATGGGTTTAAAAAGACTGTGCGATGTTAATGTCAGACTCACTTCCACATTTAGTAATCAAATACTCACGGTAAGGCTCAAAATTATTCTACAAGCTAAGATTACCGTCACGTCAAGGCCAAATTTTGCATGATGGTAATTTCAAACGCTATGCGAGCAAGATTTAATTTGTAGGCTACACTGCCTGTTAATTAATAACGATATCTGATGGCTGAATGAATGGTAAGAGCGTCCGCCTCTGGAGCTGTAGACTCGGGTGTGATTCCGAGTCGGGTCAAACCAATGACTTTAAAATTGCTCTTCACAGCTTCCCTGCTTGGCGTTCAACATGAAAGGGACAGCGTGGTGAACAAGCCGGCAAGTTTACTTGTTATGCCGTTGGGAAAAGCACTTTGTGAGATTACCCCATCTCGGCGTTGTAGACAGATTAGCGGCAACTCCTAAGCGAGCTCGTTATAGCGCTTTGATCGCTTAATTCTCGTGATAGGAGGATAAATATACAACTAAATCAAATATCACTTACATTTCCGTGTATTATTTTAATTTTTTTGTATAATATCGGCTTTTGAATAGAAATGAATCTCAAAATCGCGAATGAAAGAATATGCAACGCTGTTACGTATGATGTTGTGATATCAACTGCCCAGTACACCTGTACAAAACATATCTATGTTATTGTTTAGTCTAAATACGTCATAGTAAAATTCATATGGCCGAGTGGTATAGAGCGTCTGTCTCTTGAGCTGTAGACTCGCGTTTGATTCCGAGTCGGGTCATACCAATGACTTTAAAATTGGCATTCACAGCTTCCCTGCTTGACGCTCAGCATTGAAGGGACAGTGTGAAGAACAAGCCGGCAAGTTTACTTGTTGTGCCGTTCGGAAAGGCACTTAGCGGGATTCCCCCATCTTGGTGTGGTAGACAGATGGCTGGCAACTCCTAAGCGAGCTCGTATAGAGCAATCGAATAACGGTGGATAAAACGTTTCGACAGCAAATGTTAACACTCCTACACCTAGAGCCGTCGTTCTTGGCTAAGAATTCTTGCCAAGGAGCGTGCGCTTTTTTCTCGCTAAATTATAATTTTTTCGTAAAATCTGAGCAAGTGAGGGTTTTACGAGTATCGGAGGATGCATGAAAGAGGGGGGGGGCACACGCATAGTAGCCCCCCTCAGCGCACGCTACTTTTTGTATCTGCAACTTTTAAGCCCAAAGTTTTTCTTAAACTTTCACCTCAATTCGACTGGAAGCTACTCCTGTAGTTTTCAACCGGGTTTTCACCAGAGCAGTCCAAGGATTCCGCAAATTTACAATTTAGAGCTGGGTTCAAGTAAATTAGTGAGTTTAATTAATGCACAGGGGTTTTTCGAGTCTCTGGAATGTTTCATTTAGGTTCCGCTCCACCAGGAAAGTGGAAAAGCACTGAGCTACACCATAGCAAATTTATCCCAAGTAAATATCAAAAAATAGGCTACACTCACCGTGCAAAAAAAACTCGGCATAGTGCCCCAGTTATTGAATCCCCACGTTCTTCTATAAAGGAAAAGCCAGCTGACCAGAGCCGATATAATGTCGGACACGCATAAGGAAAAAATGAAACGCATGAAAACATTCCGACTGAAATCAGAGTAAGATAATTACACAAAGATTTCGAGCGCAAGGACACAGTTAGGCTGTTTCCATGTCCACGCAAAACGAGGGCTTTCTAAACGCGGGCCGAGTTCAAAGTGGGCTTTTCAGCCCACTTTTTCCAAAAGGCCTATCTTATTAAGACCAGATCTTTACATGCGTCCAAAAAAGCCCACGATTTTGCTGAAATTAGCCCCTATAAAACTTGAATTCACCCGACTAGAACAAAGCCCGCGGGCCAAAAGCCCACGAGTTTTGGACATGGAAACAGCCTACGTGAATAGCTCGGTCTTGGTTCAATTCCTACCATGCCTGGTTGTCGCTCAGCAATTTTTTAGCAAAACTTAAAAAATTGGTAAATTTTGAACCCTCGTAACCTTTCCTCATAAGCAAAAACAGACTCAAAAAACGATTGAAAATCAATGCTTGGGTCTCAAAGTAGAATTTGCTTGCCCCATGCTTACGCTTTTGGCAGTTCAGGCACCAGATCAAGGTTTTGCAGCAACTTTCTCGCATTTAAAATTATTTTTATGTGGAAACCCGAGTAGATCTTTATCTAATTTCAAGTCGCTTTGAGTGATTTAAAAACCAGATGCAAGTCCATTTGTTATCGATTTTTACGAATTTGGAAACTTCGGAACTGTTTCAGAAGCGCAACAGAACCACAGCATGGAGTAAGTGTGTTGCTACAATAAAGCGCCCAAAAAAGTTGTTAAGATATGCAGCAGCTTAACAGGTTACCTGTCCCAAAACGTCTCCATTTAACAAACATGCCGCCAAAAGCTGCGTCGTCGAGTAGTTGAAAGAACTCAAGTAGTTTTATACTCGGTCGACCTAGCAGCAGCGCTACCAGTGACAAGCAACTCGCTGTCGCTGCAGTGGGCTTTGTACTTTCGCAGTGGGCTATGCGGGGCCACCGAGGCACTGACCCACCCTCCCTTTTGACGAAGGAAGACCTCTTTTGGAGATCGATCACAAAGATCGAATAAAAACCGGGCCTTTTATTGTCTAAAAATCCGGCCCCTCAAACTTTTGGGCGGCTCTGCCCTTTCGTTCGCAGGTGCTTTGGCTGGCCAAGACGTCGAGGTGAAAACCGCGAACTGGTGACACACATGAGCGTATTATGAAAATGCAAAGACAACATAAAATTATAGTTGGCATAGTATTCAAGTAAGAAGGGGACAGACTCTATAAACGTCACATAAACGTGACGTTTATAGAGTCTGTCCCCTTCTTACTTGAATCTTATGTACACAATTCTGTGGCGATGGATTTCGTCCTTGTTGCTTTTAGCAGCCCTTTTCTTTAGTTGGCATAGTGTATTCTCGTTAATTTTTGAATTGTCAGCTGCTAGCCCTGAGAGGTCTCTCCAAAAGGTCTGTGTTGTCATTGAAGACTCGTTATTTCTCCTCAAGTTTTGAGAAATGGCCGGTGCGGTAAGTAGAAGTCGCAGAGTAAGCTGTCGTGTTTATCTTACGGCCTAACAGTTAGATATGGTTGGTTGAATTTATTCACAATGTTTATAATTCATATCACTGAAGGTGAAAGGAAGAGCTACAAATATAGAAATAATTCCGATTTATCGTAGTTTCCATTTTTTCGCAAGTGCTTGACTCTTAATTGCTTCTTAATTTAGCGGCATTGGAATGTGGTAAACTAATCCAAAGACGTGTCTTAACTAAGAACGAACCAAAAATCAAGCCACTACCTTGCGACCACGGCAGTCTTGAAAGCAGTTTAATCTACTGTGCCACACATCGTTGACAGTCAGCATTGTTCTTGCATTACTGCGAACAGGCTGGCAAGTTCCCTAGTTGTGTCGCACGAAAAGCACTTAACGGGATTTCTCCATCTTAGAGTGGCAGATATAGGATCAGCAATTCCCAGGCGTGCATACTACGCAACAACTGTAGCTCTCTCGAAAGTAAGAGGATAAATTTCCAATGGGGCTTTGCAGTCAACCGTGGTGGTATAGCCTACAGCTAAAGAATGGCAGGTTGCGTGCTTGGTTCGTACGAAAGAGAAGAATATGCCGAGATTGATAAAAGAATAAAAATTGTTCATGTTGAGTACCGCAAAAGGCAAATGAGCATACAATCAGGACCAAATATCAATGAAATAAATGGAAAATCAAGAAGTGCGTTGAACAGTGAACATTACAACCCTACAAAGGGTGACCTCACAACCTTTCTTGTAGGAGCATGCGCAGAGCATTACGTTGATAGGCAATTCCAATCGAATCCAATGCCGAGCCTTATACATCAAATTAAGCTGCGCTATGCAACAAGTAATTAAGTTTAGCTTGAATTTGGAAAGGGTACACACTTCCATGTGATTTTTCGATTGTTTTTGTTTTGGGTTATGTTCAATTTTACTGCTGATGTAAATAATTTATGTGACAAAATGACTTCGCGATAACCAACCAAAAAAACTCAACGAAAGGAAAAGCTTTGCTAGAGCCGCTCTGCAAGCGATTTTTCTACAAAAATTGCCAGTTGCAAGCATGTATTTAAGGTGGGTTGGGGCGCGTAGAGTTAAAAGCAGCAATTTCCCGTTTTCGTGAAATTAAAATGACTGATGCAGTACAGTAGTAAACTGTGCATAAACTTATACCATTTCTGACCTGGCAGCAGTTACTGCGGCTTGGCTGCATGCTCTTAGTCAGAGAACGAGTTCAAACCGGGTTATACTAGCTGCTTGAGGCGTTTTTAGTCGCTGGAAGCGGTTTCAAACGTTCTATCAACTGCATTCGAAGCTTTTTAATCATATTACAAAGCAAAAAGACTTTACAAAATTTCGTTTACAAAACAATTTTTGGTTCTTTATGGTTTCGTACTCGCAGAACCAGTATGAGTAACAGCTATACATGGGCAAGTTAATGCAAAACGTTAGCTTCGTTAACCCCTACTTCGTTAACACAATTATGTACTTTCGTTAACGTTAATTCGTTAAATTTAGCTCCTATTAACGGAAGTTAATTAAATTCGTTAAATCGTAAATTTTAAGTTAAAACGGCATTCTTTATACAAATAAGCTTAAAGTTTTTTAATATCAATGTTTGCGTAAGCATTTAAGCACTTTTTCTACTCACAAGCAATATGTTTTGTTGTTTTTATCTCGCTTTTTGACCTCATTGGTCGTATTTTGCTAGTCAATCGATGTCAAACTTAACCAACATTAAGAGAAATAAGCGTTTACAAAAATTTAACGGAAGTTATCACGCATTAACGGAGGTTAATTCAGTCCGTTAATTTCAAAAAGAAATTTAACGAATTAACTAGTTAATGAAAAAGTTAGCTTCGTTATTAACAAATTAACGATTAACAAAATTGTGCCCACCTCTGGTAACAGCACATCCATTTTTGGATCAATGAGCTACGGTTTGATTCTTCTAAAATTTCAACTAGCTCAAAAATCTTTCAAAGTTTGAGGAACAATTCCGAACTGGCTGTGCGCAAAAATAGACTTATTTGCAATTGCGTTCAGTTTCACTGCACTGCGATTTGTCCTAACGCATTTTAAGTATCGTAAGTTAAGTTTTCAAAGTCGCAGGCTTTCACATACACAACAATATTGCTATCACGTTAGGCTAAAAATATGCGATAAACAATTTTAGAATTACCTAATATTATTGTATAGGTTGCGACGAATAAACTGCACACCGCACAACGCAGCAATAAAAGCTGTATTGTATTATTTCGTTTTTTAATTTTAATGATAAGTTTATTAAGAACGGTAGTTGTAAAAAATTGCACACATACCGATGTCAGCAGTCATAAAAAGCGCAAGAATGGGACGAAAACCGTTCGCATAAATCCAATAAAGTAATATCGGCAGAAACAGCTTGAGCTATTGATGATCTTACATATTTTGGCTACATATTTCAAAACAATCATGATTTTTAATCTGACGTAGTAAACACTGATTTGCTATGACGCAGAAGGGATTCAAGATGCTCGTTTACTTTTCTAATTCGAGAATTGCAAATTTCGGAACAGGTTTGCCAGTATGACAATAAAATCTAAATCTTAACCTTACCACAAAATTTTAAACGTCCCTTAAAATGTAAACCAAAGAAACAAACCCCAAACCTAGCCATCACGCCGGCTTAGCTGCATGTGTTCTGTTCATGCTTGGCCACATTTGGATCTACAGTATTGAGGATGTCAGCGAGCCAAAATCTCGTTTGTAGTCCCTACTGTAGAAGACAACGCAGCTACAAAGGTAAAAAACCGCTACAACAATGCAGAGTCACTGTACACATTCGGCTGCGTTTAGAACCAGAATCAAACGCACAACGTTTTAAATCGCTCGCAAAAGCAGTTGGAATGTCGATTTAGTGGCAAGCAAGAATTAATATACCAAATATCAGCAACTCATTTCTATTGACCTACCCTCATGTTAATAATGACTGGGTTATTGCGTTGTCCTACAGCATTTTAAAAAGAAACAACGACTCGCAATTCAGAAATGCAATCACTCAGAAACCGTTAAAATAATAATATTGTGCCGTTGTCTACCATCTCCTCATACGAGTTTCTAATTTACAGCTTCTACTAGACATAGGTTTCGCATTTGGCAATAAACAGCAGTTATATACTACAGATGAGAATTGTGCGTTGATACAGACACAGTAGCTAGCAATCAATTGAAATTCTACTAAGTACAAATTGTCGTTTTGAGCGGGGAGCCTGGAAAATAGGAGTCAAATGCAATCAGCTCAAGTGGCGAATCGAAACCGTCGCACAGAATGTTTAGCATGAGCGTATACGAGGAAATAAATCATCTCTAAAAGACTTACTTTAATTCTTTGTATGACAGGATGACTGCCATTGTCAGAGAATTTGCAAACACTCCAATTAAAAGTAGAAGAAATATAACAATTGCACATATTATGATTCCAGTGGTGTCGAATGGGGGTTGATAAATAGAAGTAGAGGAATCCAAGCTGAAAAGAGAAACATTTTGTTGAGTTGTGTCATGATTTACTTTTTGTAAATAACTGAGGTTCTTTTCACAGGCCGGGTCACTCAATTGTTGCGCCCATTGCTTTCGGTTCGGGAGGTCTGGGATTCACTGCCGGTCCGGTCAAATCGGACACAGTGTTGTCAACGGCTCACCACCACCACGACGTTTTTTGGAGCTGTGTTGCACAGCCACTAAGCCGCGCAGACGTGTCCCGTCACTAGTTACACGCTTCGGCGTACTACCGCGAATATAATGAAGAGTTGACTTTTTTAGGTTATTTTCAATTTTGCATTAACACTTTTTTTTGCATTAACAATTTTGCATTAACACCATTTTACACGGATCCTCCAAATGATGTTTTTCACCCAAACTAATTTTTTAAGAACTTTCAACTTGTAGTTTGAAGTTCAAAAACTCCAGTTTTTGAAAATTTCTGCTCTAGTTTATAAAATGAGCAAAGTTTAATAACTTGGCATTGTAAAATAATAGCGGAATTACAGTAATTGTATACTTGTCATGAATATATTCAGAAGAAGCTTTTAAACTGTGGTGAATTCGTATAGTCACAAGAAGCTATAAAAGAAAATACCGGTATTGGTAGTTCCTTAATTACAGCAATAAATATACTGCAGTTTCCAGGAACCGGAAATACCGTCTATGTGTGTATTCAATGACGTTTTTCGAAAAATATGCCAACGCAAAAATCCCACTAGCAAAACTTGAAGCTTTACTAGACACAGTCCAGACTTTAATCGGTCAGGAAATCGAATCCTAGACCTTCCGCACTGGTATCGCTACCACTATAGTAACCAGCCACAGCGCTGTGTGACAAATTGTCACGGCTAATTTACTTCCATGATCATTCAACGTTAAACTGACGTCATAGGCTAAGTGGAGGTAAAATTGTAGATCATTTGCGGTTATGCGAAAAAAGCATCTTCACATTAAGTTTTTAAATAAAGTTTTGTAATATATTTACTCTAAAACGCTCGTCGCTCACCGCTATCTGGACAGCATAACTAGAAAAGCATCTTCATAAACTTAAGTAAGATGCTAATGTAAATTATTAATGTAAGCTTACAAATATGCCGTGTTTCTCTCGAAACTTGTCATTTTCGTTTAAAAATTTTGACCTTTATTGAGTTTTTTGAAATTTAGAACAAGCTAAATTGATGTATTTTTGTTGCAAAATCCCATCATTACTCATTTTGAGCAGCATTTCATCAAATCATGAGTTTCATATTGTTCTCAGTTTAAACAACTATCATTATTTTCAGCATTCATACGAAAAAAGCTTCAGACAAGCTGTTAATAGTGAGAACTTTACTGTAAAAAAGGTCCCTGTCATTTCACTATAAGAGCGTTTCTCAAATCACAGGTCGCTGACACAAATAGAGGGCTCAAGTACATTGGTTATATTTGATTAATAGATAGGAATGATTTTTCAATTTTTGTGCTCTTGAAAGTTCGACAATAATAAAGTGTCTGCGCGTCACCTGACGTTGGTATGGTTGTTTGTGATCAGTCCATTATGTCATAGTAGTTGTTATGTTTTGTTGTCTATTTTATCTTGGCTCGTGTGGAAATTTGTCGAATAACCAAGGAAGGGTGAAGCGAAAGATTAATTTGAATAAAATCGCCAAAAAATGAAACAAAATCCACACTCCTCGTAAAATTTTTGAAATTTACGAGAAAACTGCGATTGAAGTGATCATTTAACTTAGTCAAGACTTGACTTGACGTGTGACCACAATGACGTCATTATGGTATTGTTTTCCGGGCTTTTGCATGGGCAAAATTGTTGTATTTGCACAATGATTGCTATTCTAAAGCAAATCAACAAGACTCCTTTTAAAAACTTGGTGCGGTAAAAGGTTGTTTTTTTATGTACTTAATTTGTTCAATTTATTTTGTATTTATTTGAAATTTTGTATGCTTAAATTAGGTGGGTCGCAACTATTCTTAGCTCTAGGTAGTGTTTTTAAACGAATTTGGGTCGCATAAAAAAAGGGTCGAGAAACACAGCACTATTAAGTATCACAGATATTTATGTTGTGTAGGTATTTTAATGCTTTGCTTTGTTTAACTTTCTATACGTGCAAAAGCCGTAGCCTATTAGTTGGCATTTACTCTTACATTGCACCATCAGAGACCGAAAGTTAAGTGAATAAGGTAATTAATTGTCGTGGTGGGTGGAAACTTTTCGCTCGAACAAATGTCAACTTCCGCCAATTTGGAACAGTGAAGTATGCGAGAGCAGTATTGTGGCATTTTATTACACAAAATTGAACTTCTCAACTTTCTCCGCAAAAGAAAATACGAACAATTTTGTCCAAAAACTTCACAGACACTTACACATACAGCATAATACTGCCAAAATTAAAATGATACGAAAATTCTTTACCTGCTTACTTGCGTTGTGCTGATGACATCATCAGTGACGTTGGAGATAGTAGTCGTGCTACTCATATTAGCATTTCACTTAATTTTACACCACAATTGACTGACTATAATATATATCTATATTCTTGCAATAAAACAAACGTGAAAACTACTTAAATAATGGTTAATTGTGCATACCAGTGAGTAACTATAGACGTTTCGACAAAATCGATTTAGCAGTCATCAACAGCAGATATGCTACTTCATACGCTTTAAAAATAATGCAATTTTTGCAACCCGTAATATTAAGCACAAACAAAAAGTCGAACCAACAGCTTCGCTATTAAAGATCTTATTTCTTTTTAAACTGCTACTCCCAAATCAAATTATTAGTTTTTGAAGTGCTACAAATTTTTTGAAACTCATTTCAGTTTTTAAAAGCCGCGGGCATAAATTCAACACATTAACTTATAACTTTACTCCAAAAAAAATGCAGGATCTAATACTAAACAGCATCATTTTTATTCCTTTATTACGACAAAGCAATGGAGGTGCTTTATCAGTTTATCGAAATCGCTTAGGAGTTGCCGGCCATCTGTCCACCATTCTAAAATGAGGTAATTTCGCCAAGTGCCTTTCCCAACGACACAACAAGTAAACCTGCAGGCTTGTTCTCAACAATGATACGATCCGTTTAATGTTTGAGTGTCAATTTTAGAGTATCGGTAATTGGTTTAACTCGATTCGGAATCAAACTCTCAGTCCACAGAACCAAAATCTTTTTTTCCACTCGTTCATTTGATTTGTCTAACTATCTCAAACGTTTCAAATCATAAACGAAAATGCTACGGTGTTTAGATTTCAAATAGGGATCCGTCAAAATAAAATGCGAATTGTCTTTTTATAGTCGCTTAGCTACTGCGATTTGTGAAAAGTATGTGGTAAAAACAATGTGGTTGCAGCCTTTTTTATCGGGAAATGCGTCAATGTATGTGGGACTTTTGCCAAATAGTTTGGGGAACATTCTTCACAGACAGGTAAAACTAAACATACATCCGCTTTTAATTAGGTCAGCTACTGTTCTTAGCTTCCCTGATGTTTTTGCCTGTAGCATGTCAGGAATTTCATGAGCGTTTCTCGTTCTTTAAACCACCATGTGACACTAATCTTGATATCGATTGCGTCACCAATTTTTTTGGAAAAGATCAGACGGAACCCTTCACAGCTCATTCTAATTTCGTCATAATTCATTGGATGGAAGGAAGTAGAGCGAGACTAATATAACATTTTGTGGTCATTTATACGGTAGGAACAATTTATCAAGTTAAACAGAAACACCATGTACAAAAACTTAACCAACCTATCTTTAATTAGAAATAAAACACAACAAGTTGGGCAACTTGTCAAACCATTATAAATAAACCAAGCAAACAGCTGGAGAATTAACAACAATCCAAAATCAGTCAAGGATCCTCTGATCAACTCGTAACACCAGACTTATCAAAACTTACTGTGCAGTTGGAATCTGCTTTCTAAACAAAATAGCCACGGAGAGACGTCAAACCTAACTGTACGAAACAGGCTGGATTATACTGTACGCATAATCCTAACTCATTCACTTACAAGATTTACACTTAAAGTACAGTAATAATTACGAGTAAATGATTGGTTTGCCATCTACGCTGTTTGGTACTGGCTCACTCTGGTCTGACTATGTCCAATGCACCAGTGAGAACATAATTTTTTTGCCTTGGGCGTAAACAAAAGCTGTCAGAAGAAATATAATATTATTGTTACATGTTACTCACCCAAACGTTTCGATACTGTAATCGTTTAGCTTACAACCTTTCTCATAAGTTTCTTGCTCCTCTTTTGAATATTCTTTTAATTGAGAAATGTTTTGAGCTTACTTGATTCATTTCCCATCATCACTAATACAGTTTATACTACAGTACAATTTCTTTTTTTTTTTGTGTTTTGCTTCGTACTCGTTGGATTTGATTGTGCTGAGTCTTGCGTTTTTCATTTGATTGCATAGATTTTTTTTTGTTACTTGGATTATTTTTTAGTGCTTAATTTGAATTTTTAGATTTAGAGTTTTGATTGTAAAGATTACACTTGCAGGTTTTTTGACGCCTCTCCTATGCCGTTCGCAACACTTCAGTAAAAACTGTCTGTTCTCGAAGCTTAAAGTGTTGCAAACAGTCAGCGTTGAATTTGAAATCCTTGGTCTGATTCTGGATCAGGAGAGGGACAGAAGCATAGGGTTCACAGAACACTCAGTAACGTTTTGCATCATTGCCATTTACAATAAATCTACTGCAAATATCCGGAGCGAATCCCGAAACTTTTAACAGGGAATGCTTGTCTGGCAGTTTGTGGTGGTATATCTATCGGACGTCCGCATGGTTACAGCATAATGTCACAATTGCAACTGTTCATAATGATGGCGGATAGTACACTTGAAACTTGACCCCAGTTTTGGGCGTCGTGACGCATGAAAGAAATAATGCATTAACACACAAATAAAAATTTAAGGGTGAGCTTGTTCCCACTAGATTCGCCGTTAGATGACAATAATTTGAGCACGATAACCATAAACACAAGAGAGTACACCCGGCGAAATCAATAGTGGCCAGGGCAGCAAATTATACGAAAATTGGTTTAGATGAAACGAAATGCGCTCAATAACTTTTTTACCACAGCTACAACTCATGAAAAGCATCTGCAGCTTCATCTTTACCAGCTTGTGTAATACCATGTACCTGTTCTGCCTCTTTTTCTACTCAAGAACAACTGTCAACTGCATTGCTTGCAATCGCTTTATCTTCAGTTCACAATTTCAAGTCATTCTCAAGACCATTTGTGAAAACAGCTTCGCAATTTCTTTAGTTTTTTGTCGGATTAAGTCCTTGTCACGGTCTAATGCATGGTTATAAAGAACGGGAAAGTTCACCAAAAGTTTGGAGACCGCAGCTTCCCGTGATTAGCGGTTACTGTAAAGCCAGAAATAGCTGTTCTTAGTTTTGGAAAGTTTTTGTTGAATTTGTTAATGGGCTTATCACGTGAGTTACCGCGCAGCAACGCTAAACAAAGCCAGAATATTTTTTAATTCTTTTGGACAAAACGGATGAATGTGATTCTTGGTTGTAATGGTTACAAAGTAACTAAACTTCTTCAAATATTCTCCCTGAAACTACCAAAATATTTTCATAATTATTGCATGACATAACCCTACCAACGCGTATATTCCCATTTCACGATATTTTTTCAAGTCCCCAAGAGTCAATTCACAAAAGAAGTTCTTTTATAGGCTATCTAATAAACTTTCTCAGAGTCACTTCCATTAATACAAGTGACAGAGTATCTTTTTTGACTTAACGCAATCTATTTCAATTCTTCACGACTATTTTACCTTTTTTCAAAAATCATATTATTATCTATTTACTTTTCGTCAATCTGCTAATATTTAGACTGAAACATCTGTCTTAGGTGCATTTTAACTACTAAGGCATCACAGTGACTGGAGATATAGTTGTATAAAGCTGCAATGGCAATGAATGCAAACAAACTTTTTTTCCTTTTTTCGCTTTTCTCTTTTTACGCCGTGACCTTGTTTCGATGTGGTTGAAAATTTGCAATCGAAACCTGAGCAGTGAGTAGTAATGAACCATGCTAACCAGTAACGACCGTGACATGAAAAATAATTGATTTGCGCCAACGCAAAACTTTATAGTTATTTAATACGGCTGAACGAGCAGTAACGACCAAATGTTATTATGTACTTGCAATATCGAGATTTTGCGTACAATATAGAAATTGATTTTTTCACCGTTATATGATATTTTATTACTGCCAAATATTCAAACAGTTTATTTCAGTTACAGGTCAAAATTAGGCCATTGGTAGAACATATCCGAACAAATTTGTTTTTAAGAGTCTCTTGGTCGATATTGGCCCAGTAATAAGATTCATGTATGACGATTTGCATCAATTACTTGCGCAAAAATCGGCCGATCGGTTAGCGTCGTGGTCGAAGACACCGCTGACGGCACCGAAGGTCTTGGGTTCGATTCTCGGCCGGTAAAATCTGACACGGTGTCGCCACCGGCTTCGCTGCGACATTTCTTCAGAGGTGTGTCGTCTAGGCGCTAACCAGCGGCGATGAGCCCCGCCGCTCGTTAAACGCTGTTGCGTAATACCGCGAATATAATGAAGTACTAATGATTTTTTAACTGCTTGAAATTGTCCAGGTTAATCACCGGTAACAATCATTGTTAATAGAAAAGCAGAGCCGGCGCCAGAGCAGTCGACTTAGGGGGGCCAAGTTTGAAATTAAGCACAAAAGCTGCTGTCTTGAAAAAGTTAAGCTTGTTAATTAGGGGGGCCAAGCATGTCGATTGGGGGAGCCAGCCCCCCTCGGCACCGGCCCTGTAGAAAAGATAAAAAAAATTCATTAGTTTGAACCCGGTACCTCCTCAACGTCCCTGCATGCATCAACGTTTACAGGGCGCATATAATGACATGGCGGCCAACTTTAAGTAATTCAGTATAACCAAGCGGTATGTGACTGAAGGACATGCAATAGGTCATGGGTGACGTCATTACGCCGTCATCGACAAAAAAACTGGTCGGGTTTCATTCAAATCACTTTGCTTATCACTGTTTGCCATTTCGCAAGGTTTTAGCAAAAAACTTATCTTTGAATTTGCAAAAAAAGCCCAAGAATGACGCGGCAGTCAATATTACGGCAAATGCATCCGTGTAGCCTCAGTGAAATACGCAAAAATTACGCAAATGCAGACAAGTAAACACATACATACTTCATGTAAATCAACAATACAACATAACACAGCAAAAACACTTTCAAGATGTGACGTGTTTCGTCCTCATGGAACTCGTCAGGAAAATGCAGAAAAATTTAGAACAATTTTACAAAAAAAGAAAACGAATGACACGACCAAAAATTGAGATTGTTTTTGCTGTGTTATATTGTGTTGTTGATTTGCATTGAGTATTATGTTCACTTGTACAGCATTTTCGTAATTTTCGCCTATTTCATTATGATGTTTCCACTTATCTTGAATAATCCATGTAAGTGACAAACTCAAACACCTATCATAATGGGGCGCCGTACGGAAAAAAAACTACACGTTTTGTGAACCATGTTTTTTGAGTTTATTAACAAAACGTATACCGGTATAAATTTTCCAAACGGCGCCCCATTTATTATCATTGCGATTTTAGCAATAAACGCAAAAATAGACAAACATGTTCATCTTTAAGAGCAAGAAGATGGGTCCTGGAATCCAACTTTAATAAAAATAATATAGCCAGTATATTAATAACCATTTTACTAGCGTTTGGGTAAAAGCTTATGCAATCATCAATGTAAAACTATAGAGGCACTAGGCTAAAATTTTAGCCCAGTTTTACACTGATGATGGAGTAAGTTTTTACCGAAACGCTTGTAAAACTGATTACTATTATACCGGCTGTATTATTTTTATTAAAGTTGAGTTCATGTTTAAAAGAATGGCATTTCATATAACAATAAATAATTGACAAAAATAACTATTGAAAAAGTTAAATACAGCAGGTATATCACGTTTTTTTTTTATTTTACTAGGTGTGTTTTTGAGCAGTATAACATAACCAATGAGTAATTTTTATCGTTGGTAAATTTGCATTCGGTATTATAATGAATAATTCGTTCAAGTACATTGGCATTTTGTACATTCGAATCACGTGATGCATCATTACATCACCGACAAGTTTATCATAATCAGTATATAATTGTAAGCCTGATCAAATTTTAAAATAGTGACAGTTGTTCAGTTGCATGCAAATGAAATTCATTGGCATCGGATGGCGGAGAGGATAAAAACATCAACTGGCATATAACTGAGAATAGTGGGTTATATGCAGTTATATGCCAGTGGGTCTTCGTTTCTGTTAAATGTGTTTTAATGTTGGTATTGCTTTTGTTTACGTTCTTTGATATGTCGTTGTGGTGGTGGGAATTAATGCTAAGTACTCGTAATACGTTGACCGTCAATATGCTTTGCTGTAACATTGTTTTAATATGATTTAATAAATGCACGTATAGTGTCGTATCATCATAATATTTACTACCATCTAAAATACTATGATTTCAAAAGTTTTGCTGTCAACTGTATAAAAAGCATAATTTTTCTATGATGAGGACCTGAAGAAATGGGTCGAAAGCGTTCAGTTTTTTTATATAAATGCAATCAATTTTTAATTTGCCGGCAATTGCAACTTTATTGTACAGGGTAGGACACTATACCTGTAGTTTTAATAAAAATATTAAAAATAGAGTGTCCTGGGACTTTTCGGCCACCCTGTATAGAAAAAGTGAAAAAGTACCTTTTAACCGAAGCTTTATCCTGAGACAGTTCCAGAAAAATTTTTTTGCATAATGTAACATTGAATAAAGCTAGTTCGCCAAAATTAACAAATTATGAAACAGAGTTCATGTTGTGCTAATTTCAGTTACTGTATGCACGAAAACTTTGCTGAACTGTAGGAAGTTGAGTAATCATAATTTTTCATTGACATAAATTACACCAGGGATCGTCCACGTTTTATTAATAGTGTGCCAATTAGTCCAATTTAATGCCAAAATACATGTTTGCGTGCCGATAAAAAGGCTTACGTGCCGTCCACGTTTCATTAATAGTGTGCCGATTAGTAAAATTTAATGCCAAAATACATATTTGCGTGCGGATAAAAAATTGCGTTATGTGACGGCGCAAAAGATTTCCCGCGCTTGACGACACATTCTGCAGCTTTGTAGCTACTTTCCGTACTTTGATTTGTACTGCGAATTTAAAATGCTACACTGTTGTCGTAACGAGAAACGTTTTTTTTAAAACCTTCATTCTTCTCCAAATCATCTTGTACAAGTGTACATACTGCTCTGTCATTACGATAGACAAACCCAACATCTGCTGCCCATCCGTGACTCTTGAAATTGTCTCGCACCTGATTTTAACCTTTTGGCTGTAGGCATCGCGGTTAATTTCGGGGCTACAAACTGAATAAAACGCCCGTGAATACAGTAGTGACGTAACAATAGTAATAAAAAAATGTTGATGATGACTAAACAATTTAACAGATTTAACAAAACACAGAGAATTAACCACTTATTTCGCGCAGAATGTGCTGTAACTTTTTTATCATTTTAACATTCAAAAAATGTTTTCGGAAAATTTTCACGACTTCGCGTGCCGCATAAAACCACGTCGCGTGCCATGATTGGCACGCGTGCCGGGGGTTGCTGACCCTTAAATCACACCAAACCGGCCGGTCAGCTCAACTGTTAAGCACACGCTATCGGTGCGGGAGGTCCGGGGTACGATTGCCGGGCCGGTCAAATCGGGCACAGTGTCGCCAACGGCTAGGCACCGCCGCGAAGTTTTTTCGGAGATGTGCTGCCCAGGCGCGAAGCCGCACAGATGGTCCAGCCACCCGTTACACGCTTCGGCGTAATACCGCGGGCATGATGAAGATTTGATTTTTTGATTTGATACAAGCAATTAATATTAAGCAATAGTATGTTCTTTGTTCGTTAAGTAACACCATCTGGCAACAAAACTGAAGCAATTCTGCGACAACAGCAAAATTACAAAACAATTCGACAATTGTAAAATTAATATACACCCAAACAACTCCTTTAAAAATTATACATTAGGAACAGTCAGTTGCGATCATGCGTTTGTTACGAAAAAAGGTATGTAAAGTGCGCTAGTATACGCTTGGTTGCACCACTTGATCCGTTGATCCATGATCCGTTCGAATGTAAAGTTGCTTAATTTCGCTACTAAGTTTTGACCTGCTAACTCTGATGCTAGGGTTGTTAGCATAAATGTCGACTGCCAATGAGTTACAAGCTGACCGAACTGAAGTTTTTCATGTTCACCAATTTACAACGCAAAATCAGTTCAAATCGATCGCAATTCTACAGACCAAAAACTTCACTTAAATTCACTCAGTTCTAAACAGCATACACTGCAACTCTGCAAGTCGACAGTATGCTTTGCATTGGAATGCAGCTTGTCATATGCTGTAACCTTTGTGCAATAGTGACTAACAGTGAACTCTATGTCAGCAGCAACTCAATGCAATCAAGTACCGCATTTTTGAAAGCCTTCCTTAATTAAAAGGCATGTGTTCTATAAAATATCTTACGTCACATCATGCGAAATTGACTGCGCAGTGAAATAGGTTACCGATTGGAAACGCCTCCACATTATGTTTATAAATAACGTAACGTAGCGATGCCTGTTTTAAGGTGAAGTGAAGGGTCGCATGGGAGAGATATATATGAGGTGTCGTTTGGCAAAAAATAATTTAGTTTTTCACGTGCTTTTTCGGCTAATTTAAGCTACATTTTGTTTAATATATCATATAGGAAATTCCCTATATGTATATAGGACAAATAAGTGGTTGAAAACAGCCCAAAACACTGACGCAAAATATATAGAAAATTTCCTATATATTATATAAGACGAATTATTGCTCAAATTAGCCAAAAAATGCAGCGCAAAACATATAGGAAATTTCCGATATATTATATAAGACAAGTTATTGCTAAAAAGCAGCGCAAAACATATAGGAAATTTCCTACAAGATAAGACCTGAGCCATCCTGTTTCGGGATTACGTCCCTCATCAGTGATAACAATCAGGGAGGACCACATCGAAAACCACACAACAAAATTACTCAATCTGGCGTTTGGGCATTCAATACAGTGAAAAGAAGGATAGCAGTTGCAAAAGAGAAAAAGAACAGACAAATGGAGTTAGCTAGATTAATTTCAAGAAAAACAAAGAAAACATTATAAAATAATATAGCTGCGGATAGAAATAGCAATCCACGACCGGTTTCGCTCTCATTAGAGCTCGTCAGGTGAATATAGCTAATAGAAAGCTGAGCAAAAGATACAGAAATATAGCGAAAAAAAAAACAAAGAAATGGATGAATAGTACTAGATAGAAAAGTATCAGATGGTAAGGATAACAACTGATGGCCTTTTTGGATGCAATCAAATCGACGTCCAAATGAATTGAATAAGATAAAACAAATCTTTTCCAAAAATAGTATGCTGTTTGCTGAAAATAAATCAAGTTATCCTCAGATGTTCATAAAATCCAAACAATCAACACCATGAAAAAATAGAAACAATCAATAGAGCAAGATGAAGAGATTAAAATTCCAAAACAGAATACTGCATCGCTAATCTCAACACAGTAACGAGATACCTTACAAACAACTTTTCACAATGCAGGTGGAAATCACGCGATCATCATTTTAATAAAATGATGTCAGCGCTAGTGTACCAGAGAGCTCAAACCATCTGGTGAGCAACGCTCAATGCTGCGATACACAAGACAGGTTCCCAAGAGTGCTCAAACCCTTCAGAGTGAGCATTATCATACAAGATAAGACCTGAGCCATCCTGTTTCGGGATTACGTTCCTCATCAGTGATAGCAATCAGGGAGGACCATATCGAAAACCACACAACAAAATAAGGAAATTTCCTATATAATATATAAGACAAATTATTCCATAAATTTGCCCAAAAAAAGCAGCGCAAAACGTATAGGATGCTTCGCGCTGCTTTTTTTGGCAATTGTATGCAATAATTTGTCTTAATTATTTTTTTTCAAACGGCTAAGTTATTTTTTTCCAAACGGCGACTCATAAATTTCCTATACATTTTGTGTCAGTTTTTCGGCTTTTTTAAGCCACATATTTGTCTTATGCTGTATATAAATAGGAAATATCCTATATAATATCTTGGACAAAATGTAGCTCAAATTGGCCGAAAAAACGTGTGGAAAAAATAATTTAGGTTTTTCCACATGTTTTTTCGGCCAATTTAAACCACATATTTGTCCCATATATGTATAGAAAATATCCTGTATATGTACATTTTATATACAATTTATACCTCATATTTGTCCTGTATATATGAAAATATTTTGTATATATAGAAAATATCCTACAATATAATATATTGGACAAAATGTAGCTCAAATTGGCCGAAAGAACATGTGGAAAAACCTAAATTGTTGTTTTCCACAATGCGCCTCATAGATATACCTAATATAAAATGAACATCCAATTCACACGATGATTAATTACAGCGATGCAATATGACCTGCTGTTTGGGCGTCATGACCTAATTTCCTTTGATGCAAACGCAGCTGAAGAATGACGATAATTACGCCATCTTGATCACGGAAAGATTTTGGTAAGCCCAATAAATATTTGCTGAAGTCGCTAAGTGACTACTAGTGGCTAGACTGGCTGCTCCAAATCTTAAAGTTGCGGAAAAGTTCAATAATATAAACCTTCCTGCACTGCTATTCCCAATCTCAGCAATGGCTCCTGTCTTCGGGCAACCAACCGGCTCACTAATATTTTTAATCTCAACGCAACTCTTGCAGGTATCTTCGTGCTTGCGTTTTTTCATCAATTTCGTGTTACACAGTATACAATTCCTTGCGTATTCAATTAAAGAGTAAATGAAATGCATTATATGCGCTTTTACAACGCTTGGTAAAAACTTAAGTCGTGATGCGTCAAAGTTTCTCTTTTAAATTCAACTATTCTTTATCTCAACACACTATTACAGCTTAACTATTTAAAGCCATTACTTACAGCAGCTGCATACGTCGTTTTGTTTTGAGAACTTGCTGCAGAGATGATAACGATTGTTGCAAATCTCCTAAAAAAGCGTGTGATTTCTCGAGATAACACTTTTCCGCTTCTTCCGAAATGCATGAGCTGATTTTACGGCTTAATTCAACGCAAATTCTGACATCCATTACATCACGGCAAAAACAAGACATCAGTGGCTTGTCCTAGCTGGTAGTTCCGCGCGTAGGTTACAGTTCCTCGTGAAGGGTTCGATTCACGGCTAGAGCAAATAGCAATCGATGACTGACATAGCCGTGGTTGCCGAGTCGAAGAACGCAAGCTTATTTCGCAATCTATCTTTAATTACACATAAATTTTTAGTTCAATAACTCGAAAATACCTGTAGTCTGCAAAATATTATTCTCACATCTTCAAGAAAGCAATCTTAACGTTTCAACTGGGCAGATCAGTTGTCATCATACTGTACTATCATCCTGCCCGAAACGCTGCTGACGACGGCAACTCTAGAGTAGATTATTGAAACGTTCAAATTCAACAACTTACTCCTGCGTAACCTTAACTTTGTCTGACCTTTTTCATGAATGTTGATAGCATCATTAACGAGTTAAAGCCTACCCGTTGGCATACTTTTAATCCTGCTGTTCTAGTTATCAGGCCTATGCTGCAATCAGGTATTTCTACGGGAATTGTTTGGCGCTCAAATAAAACTGTAAGCGGACAAAATGAACATGCAGGGACCTAAAACAAAATATATGCTACTTTATTCCCGATTATTCTGATTCCAGGGACTCATATCGGGCCTCAAGACGCCTAAAGCTGAGGTAATACTGTTATCTTGTATGTTCACAGCGATTGGTCTCCTGTCACGTGAAACCTGAATCAGTGTATTATATAGTAAAATTTGCGCGTTAAACATATCCTGCATGGAGAACTAATACTCTGAGCCAGTGTGGATACTGCAATGCATCGTACAGCAAAGTAACAACTTGAACTCAGCTGGGAGAGTAACTATACACACACTCTGCAAGTTTTTGAGTCCAAGAGATTCGTACTCACTACGTCACAAACACCACATTCAGAGGCAACTATGATTTTGCTTCTACGCGTTAGTCTGCGCTGCGATAGGCTTGTTCGATCTCGACCATCCATCCATCTTACATAATCTATTTAGCGGTTTGTGTTTTTACCACTAACACGTCAATTTTTTTCAGAGTATATAATGAAATTGCTTTTTTAAAATCGATAGTAATTAAGGTTTAACGATTAAATTTAAGTTATGTAAACATTAAAATAACATCAAAAAAGGTTAACAGCTACCTTTTACAAAAACATCAAAAGCAGGAAATTAATCAATAAAACTTCACTTTCAAACAACTGCCATATAGTAGTTTATCTGCTCTTTAAATGTGATTGCCTTGCGTAGGTATAGGAGAGATTGCAGACTGATCAGCCTTTTGCTTTTTGTTTCTTTAAAACCCAATGAGCATTCACTGTATAAGCTTAAATGCAAAGTTTAAATGATCGAAAAAAGCGTGTAACGAATGGCGAGGCCCATCTCCGCGGCTTAGTGCCGGAGCATCACTGGTCCGAAGAAACATCGCAGCGCTGGCAAGCCATTAGCGACTCTGTGTTCAATTTGACCGGTCTGGCAATTGAATCCCAAACCTTCCGCACCGATAACTAAATAGGTATTCCGTTTTTTGAGTTGGTTGTGATGATTTTGCCAGCGGCAAATGCAAAAACTAACAAAATACCTTTAATGTCTGCAAAAATTTTAACCAGAAATGGGGCAACTTGGGGTAAATCTACGATAAAATCGTCTACCGGTATTGTAAAATCTCTCTGCTGGGTTTTGAGAAAATAATAGAGCAAAACAATCAAATTGACAGAATAAAACATTAAGTTTCAGGCAGGACCGGATTTAGACAATGAGACGCCCTAGGCTATTTTTATTTTTTCCGCTGAAAATCGGTGAAGACCAAAAAAAAAAGAGGTCTTCAAGTCCGCAGATGTCGTGTTTTCGCTAAAAATATCGGTGAAGACCAAGAAAAATAGGTCTTTGTTGTTTGTGATGAAGCCCCTCGTTTTCTACGAGACCCCCCTTTCTTCTGAGGCCCTAGGCTTCAGCCTGCTTAGCCCATACGCAAATCCGGCCCTAGTTTCAGGCGTTCGACTTCTTGAGAACTTCATGTGGATAATGCAAGTTGAACTTGTAATAGACTGCCATATTCACTTTCTCAGATTTTTTGATATCGAAGCACTAAACGCATTAGTAAAAATTGAGGGGGCTAGAGCTCCCTTAGCCCCACCCTCTGCATCCACCAATGGTGGTGGGTAGCAAAATGAAAATTGGGCTCTTGAGTCAAAGAAAAACTAAATTTTGAAACCAATGCTACAATCAAACTCCCTAATTTCGGTAAAACAAGATTTTGTAAAAAGACATTTATTGAAACAAAAAAATGACGGTTATGTACAACATCAAAGCAAAAAGTCTTCAGGTTTCCAAAAATACAGGCAGTGAATTCACATTTTAAATCCAAATTAACCTTAGCATCAAAAGCTTTGTGTTTACACCTTAAAATGTCAAACCGAAGTCACATGTTTTATGCCATTCTTTGTCGTCAAATCAATTTTACCGTCACTTGAAGTATCGCAAAAGCACAACATAAACATAAAGTAAAAAGTGTTAGTAGCTGTTCGATGACGTCATGACACGTCATGAAAGTGACGTCATATCGTTGTTTACGTCACCAAAATCGTTCTTTGCATCATCAAAACTCGTGGGCAGCCACACTAATGTAAATGATAAATTTGGTCTCGTATTCAATTCTTCCATCTTCGGTTTTTGATGTTGCTTTTGCCTCCAAGTGATACGTCCGGGACCGGGACAGTGCCCTGGTTGTATAGACTACGCCCTTGTAATTGTCGGTCCGAATTCCAAACGGATTGCCAAATGTATTGTGGGCCTTGAATCTAAACAGTTAAAAGAATAACAGCACAGCTTTGCAAACGAATGGTCAGTGGTTTACAGAATCTTTCAGTAGGATGACAGAAATCTATGATTAGAACCAGGTTAGATATTCACTACGCTAAAGTGAGGCAAAAACCGATTCAAACTGATAATAAACAAAGCTACTACACTCTCTGAGTAAAACTTCCAACCAAAGCAATTAAGTGAAGTTTGTTAGCTTTGTTAATTGAAAAGCACAGGTAATGCGCACGAGATTTACCGATGAACTATTGTAAGCCATATAAGCAACATACATGCAATAAGTAGTAAACAATTAAACAAACATGTTGACAGTTACAACAAAACAATGCGATAGATCATGATTATATCGCTAATCTTTTCAATGTTAAAAAGGGCTGATATGCTTGCAGAACGGTATTTCAATCTACTCAAACGTGGTTTAAAGTATGTGAAGAGGTGATGCCAACCTGTACTGACAAATTAGATGGCGTTGCCTAGTAAGTAAGCTTACCATACGTCCTCCTTTCGAAGGACGTGTCCTCCTTTTTAACAAAAACTAATTTGTCCATCGAGGATGTTAAAAAATGCCCAAATGTCCTCCTTTTTGGCATTAAGGAACAGTGAAAACATGTCAAATCATGCTCACACGAAAATTCTGGGATGTTTCAACTCAAACTGCGAACGTGATGACCTTTTTTTTCTTTGCTCTTCACTTGATTTTGGGTGAAAAATTGGACATTTGCGGACCTGATGGCCTTTTTTTGTTCTTCACTTGATTTTGGGTAGAAAATTGGATATCTGCGGAACTGGTGATCTTTTTTTGCTCTTCACTTGATTTTGGGCGGAAAATTGGACATCTGCGGACTTAATGACCTTTTTTTCGTTTTTCACTTGATTTCGGAGGAAAAATTGGACTTCTGCGGACCTGATGATCTTCAAAGAACCTGTCCTTCTTTTGCGCAGTGAAAATGTGGTAACTTTACTAGTAAGGGAAAAATTTGATAACCGTTGGGTTTCGGTTTGTGTGTAAGCAGTGTCGACATCAACGCCAGATCCATCTAAAAAAGGGTTTCTCAAGAACTAGTAAAGTTTGAATAAATGGGTTTGCAGTGTGCTAAAATTTCGAACGAGAAAAAAAGAAATGAAGGCAATGAAAGGTAGGTCATTTAAAGTTTGAAACGATCGAAGTAAAAAAAAGCTTTCACGTTTACTATTTTGTTTGTTAGTCAACATGTTTGTCTAATAATTTCTTGCTGAAATTTAAAGTTATTTTACCACAAACAGACGTACTTTGTATTTAAGTGCAGCACATCATCATTTGTATACACTGCAAGACGAACTAAGTCCTGGTTCGCTCCAATTCCAAAAGGAAGAGCCACAGTCTTGTATTCGATTCCATATCTAGGTTGGTTGGGGTCAGAAGACTCCTTCAAGCAGTATCTAAAATACAAGAAATTGCTAAAACAAGAATGTCCAGTTGTCCACTGTTCAAGCCTACAAAACAACAACTTTGAAACAACTGTTTTCGCATCAGGCTCGAAGAAACGTTCTATCATAAAACATTCTTAAAGCCTAACACGAAAATAGCCTTTTTCAATTGGGACACATAAAGTTAGAGTGGACCAACTAGATTTGGTACGATTTTGAGTTAACCTTATTTTCAAATGGAACCATAATAGCATTATGCATGACCGAAGTTTTGAAGCTCTACAAGCAACAAACATGTTGGGCCAAGTCAACTTGGACCAACAATTTTTTGCTGAACTGACATAACAATGGATTAATTGCAAATGGTTCAAGTTTGCTTTAGCCAAATTTAATATTCACGCTAATACTTCTGAAATTTCTGTAATAAAACTTAATTATGCTACATTGTGATATCATAAAACAATTACTTATTTATAATTATCAATTGTTTATAATGATTATAATTAATAATATATCTTATTTATGATGATATTATTATTAATTATGCCGTTTCAGTCGCTTTTCAAGAGTTTTTAGCATACCTCTTTTCCAGGTCCACCGGTTAAAAAAGCAGACTGGGCTCGGTCAGTAAACTGCGCTGATGAGCCTTCATGAGGCGAAATAGTGTCACTATCTCCAGTCACTATGTGTATCATGCTAGCTTGATACAGACTGAGCAGTTTCGAAACTGCTTACCCAAATGCCTGAACAGTTGCTGCAGCGTCACAAGCGAAGTTTCATAAAATTGTTGAAGATGCTTGAAATGTCCGTGCTATTTAGTAACGTGTACGTGCAGTCGTGCAGTTTAGTAATTGCAAACCATTTTCGGAGAGAGTGGGTATCGCGTATATGCGGTAAATCCAATTGGTTTATTCTTCAATGTATTATTTAGTTAGGTATTCGTAGTTCATAATTTGTAGCACATTTCTGTAACCGCTAGTAATATTGTAATACATGGTTGACTTGTCATGGAAAAATTTAAATTTTCTTTGCACAACATTGATGGGATCACTGACGACGATGATTCAAAAGATGCTACGTCTATTGACCATTTTTTCACGACTGACGTTCATGCGTATGTCGGTAACGAATTTAATAGCACTGCATACCGTGTTAAAGTGAAAAAACTTTGGAGAAACCAAGCATTAGTACATTATATGGGATGGAATAGAAGATATGATGAGTGGGTTGACATAGGTTCTTTGCTCACACCTCCAAAGGAAGAAAGCGTGAGCAAGGCTCAAGTGAATGAAAAAAATACTATTGATTTATCAACTTTAAAATTACAACCACTTTATGCTATGAGTATCGTCAATGAGAAAAAAAATGGTAATCCAGAAAAAGATGCTAGCAATGATATTGATCCAGAAAGAGATGCCAGCAATGATATGAATCTAGAAAGAGATGCTAGCAATAATATGAATCCGGAAAGAGATGCTAGCAATGATATTGATGCAGAAAGAGATGCTAGCAATGATATTGGTCCAGAAAGAGATGCCAGCAATGATATGAATCTAGAAAGAGATGCCAGCAATGATATGAATCTAGAAAGAGATGCTAGCAATGATATGAATCCAGAAGGAGATGATAGCAATGACATTGATCCAGAAATTCTGTATTATGTGTATGAAAGTTCCAGCATCATAGGTAAGTGCCTCTTTTTGTTGAGTATTCTTATAGCTGAAGAAAATTTCGTTGGTTATGCTCCGTTAGTAACTCTTAACAACATTTGAACAGGAAAAGCTAAGATAATCCCAGGAAACACCTGCCATGGTTATGCTTTGGCTGATTCAGAAGTGAAAATATCAGTCATAAGTGTTAATCTTAAAGCAACTGAGACTACAAAGTGTGAAGAGTTCATGGAGGGAGCAATTTTAAAATGGAAGAAAAGTGATTTGAAGAAGTGTTCAGGTAATTATAGGCATGAATAAAAACGAAACAGACGAATATTATTGGTAGGCAAAAGACTGTCATTGATTTGTGGAGTCAGCTTTTACTTCATTTGCAGCTTCAAAAAGAAAAATATATACCAAAGCAGAAAGGTTAGCTACCCCAGCATCAGCAAAGAAGATAAAGCGCAATTCTGGAGCTGAATATACTATCAAAACTAAAAAAGGCTTATTAACTGTTCCTGCAAAATGCTACACAGGTGAGTAGTGTAGTGTGTTTAGTTGTGAGCAAAGTACAAGCCGCATAACGCAGGCATCAGTATGTGAGCACTATATGCTGTGTATGCAACGACTAATTTTTATTTTCATGTGACGAAGTAACCTTATGGACATATACTTTGTTTTAGAGTATGATTGCACCTGCACTTACACGGATTGCAAACTTGTAACTCATGAAGAAAGAAAAGAACTTTTCACAGATTTTTGGAAACTCGGTGACTTCGATGCTCAAAATTTCAATATAGTTCAAAACATCACCGTTTTACCGAAGAAAAGTCAAGTATTACTGCAGAGCAATGACAAAAAAAGGCGCCCGAAAACCAACACCAGGCGATATTTTCTGAACAAAAAAAGAGTATGCAAGGAGGTGTTTCTGCATACCTTTGGTATAAGTTCTGGTCGATTGGATCGAGTATTAAAAAAGAAAGATGGGCAAATTATGGCTAAAGATGCAAGAGGAAAACATGGAAAGCAATACAAAGTTAGTGACGAAGTGGCTGATGATTTGCGAAATTTTATCGCCAAAATTCCTAAATACAAATCGCACTACAAAGATCAAGCGGAAGAACGGTACCTGGCCCCTGGCATTAAAAAAGTAAATGTCTACGAAATGTGGAAGGAGAATTCAGAAACGAAATTCCAAAATCCCAAAAGACAGTTTCCTACCTACGAATGGTTTTTAGGATTCTGGAAAAGAGAATTCAAATTGAAAGTTCACTCCCCTTCAAGGGACTGCTGCAGTACCTGTGACGAACTGAAACGGAGCGGAAAAGAGGATGAACTGAAAGTTCATCACAAAAATGCAAAAACTGCCAGAAATTTGTTTAAAGAAGATGCTCAAAAACCTTACACTGTCAGTTTCGATATGGAGAAGACTCAGCCATTGCCACATATTGAGACAAACAAAGTCTTTTACCTGCGACAACTTTGGCTTTATAACGAAGGATTCAATCACACATCGACCAATACGGGATATATGTATGTTTGGACAGAAAACGTAGCTAAAAGGGGAAGCATAGAGGTTGGAAGCTGTTTGTTGCAATTTGTTCGCAACGTTGCAAATGATTGGCCAGAGCTAGTTTTGTGGTCCGATAGTTGTGGTGGCCAAAACCGCAACCTCAACATGGTTGCTCTCATGATTGCGTTGGTGAATTCCAATAACAGCATCAAGAAGATAACCCATCGTTTTTTGTGGAGTGGACATTCGTATTTACCAAACGACTCAGACTTTAGTCATATAGAAAAAAAGAAGAAAAGCACCACAGGAATTTTTTGTCCAGAAGAGTACATTGAAATCATGAAAAATGCCAGACGCAAAAATAAATTTCATGTTACCTATATGAAGAAAGACGATTTTCTTGACGTCAAGATTATAAAGGAATCAATTGCCAACAAGCGAAAAGACGACTGCGGGGAGGGCTTCAAGTTCACAAAGATCCATGAGATGATTTTTGAGGAAGGGTTTGTTGGGTTCCATTTTCGATATAATTTTGATGATGAAGCAGTTCGCCGGGTGGATTTATCGAAGAGAAATGTTCTTATGAAATCTATCGAGGACCTTAATGTGGCCTATCCTGATGGGGTCAAAATCAACTGGCTAAAGTTCAATGATCTCATGCAATTGTTGAAGTATGTGCCCCCGATTCACCATGCTTTTTACAAAAACATGAAGCACGACAAATCCAATGATGATGACTTTTTTCCTGGAAATGTCTAAAGGGAAGGTCCACTTCTTGGGAAAGGCTCTTTTAGCAGCAAACTCTATGTAGATGTTTAGACTTGCTTATTTTAGCCTAACTGGCATTATGAAAACAGAGACGTTGTTATGTAAATAACCATTTTCCTGAAGAATGTGATCATTCGTGAGAATATACAATCATATGCATAAAAATGAAACCATTTAAGTATAGGCAAATATTCAAGTTTTCAAAAACATTTTTGCTAGAGCTAGTTGAATGTGGGTTGGGGTCGAGGTAGTTAGTGATGGAACTTGAATTTGTCATATTCGGGTTGGGATTTAAGGTAGAGGGGGGGGGGAGGAAGGTGGGAACCGGTATTGGAGGTGGTGGGGTGATTTAAATAGTGGGGGATATGGGGTGTTGGTTAGAGTGTAGAAGTTGTGGGGATAGCGGCTGTGGCAGAAATAGTGAAAAGAGTTGATGGTGAGGGTGGTGCTGGGTTGTTGGAATGGGGAGGTAGTGGTACTGTTTTTGAGCTGTTGTGTTATGAATGGAGTTTATGGTGGTGATAAGAGTATAGTGGTGGGGGTAATTATTTCTATAGTGTAATGGGGATGGCGGTAGTAGTTGGGGATGGTACGCAGAGTTGGCAGTGATGGGGAGTGGAGAAAAGTGGTGCTTATTGGGTTGGTGAGGATGGTATAATGGACTTGGTGGTAGGAGGTGATGATGGTATTTAAAGGTTTTGGTGGGATCATTGGAGGGTAGAGGTAGTAGGCATAAGGTCGCAGTGGTAAGGCAGGTTTTAGGGATCGTGGGATGAGGATGGGGATGCAGATGAGGATGCTAGTGGTGTGAGGGATAAGGTGGGGATGGGGGTACTTGGTTGGGGGTTAAGGTCCTACCACCCCCACCAAACTCACCCTCACTACTACCTCTACCAATACCATCAACCTCA
Source organism: Trididemnum miniatum (assembly GCA_964006365.1). Lineage (NCBI taxonomy): Eukaryota > Metazoa > Chordata > Ascidiacea > Aplousobranchia > Didemnidae > Trididemnum > Trididemnum miniatum. The sequence goes on along the minus strand of OZ023231.1, from coordinate 8,918,154 downwards.
CCACCCCTTTCTACAAATTTGTTAAAAAATTTCCATATTTGCAAAAAATTTAAGTGGTTCTATTTTTATGCTTTTTTTCTCCATTGTCCATATTTCGGCAACATCCCGATGGAGTTAGTGGCGGCATAGGGTTCACATTTTTTCATACCCGTTTTTCTCTTTTCCTCGCGTTTTTGTATTACATAAAGTAAGCAATATTTTCACCGGAACCTGTTTTACCTTTCAATATTCTGTTGTTTGTTTTTTGAGTCAGCGAATGTCATTTTGTTTTGACGTTAAATTGGGCCTTGTTAACTAAATAATGTAAATATGCTGTAAATCGTAGTTAATGATGGTTGGCAGAAACACTGCATGGGTGGTGCCGTTATGCATTCGTCATATGTAAAATTTCTGAGGTACATGTTACACTGCCTAATAGGAAAAACTAGGCGATTACAATGCTACTATATTGTTCTGTAACGAAAAAACATGAATGTTTGCGTGTATTTGCCAACTTATCAAAATTTCTTTTATCTGAAACATACGGCTATGATGCTGTAATTTATGTTTTACTACAAATTCTTTTTTAAAATGCGAAGTTTTCGATGTGGTCCATTGTTTCATTGGTTGTGTTTGAAAACTAATGCGGACTAAATCGATTTGGTTCACGCTTGCAAGTATACAAGCAAAACTTGTACTGGACCATCTGTAATAAAATAAATATAAAAAAAAGAAAAAAATCAGAAGCCGCTTTGATAGATTTTGTAGACTTTAATTGATATTAGTAGATTAAACATATCATAAAAACAAAGTTTGCGACGACGGTTTTTAAACAACAAGCAAAATACCTAAAAAACTTTAAACCGATTTTTCTCAAAACTGAGATTTTTGACTTGGTCCACTCTAACTTTAGGTGTCCCAATTATTCTTAACTAAGTTCTGTACCGCCCATGAATTTATTCAAGCATTCAAAAAGATTACACCGGCAACCACACTCGCTTGAATAACTAATCATATGTGCCCAAAACCGGTTTAATCGGGAATTTATTGACAAGTTTCTTACATGGTAAAACATCGAGATTTTGCAAGGTATATTCCAAGCCACCATATCAATGCGCTTTATTATGCCTCAGAGTTGCGAAATTTAACAAATTGGAAAGTTACACTACGAAAAAAGTAAGTAACGCTAAATCAGCTCAAAACGTTGTGAGACCATAAACTGCGTTGTTTTTTTAAAGTGAAAAATTTTGCTGCAGTATGATCAGTAAGACAACTGAACTTGTGCTATCATCTCATCTTACCCTCCAGATGACACTCTTCTATAAGTTGGAGGACATGGTGTATCAATACAAGTGACTGATCCTCTCTTGTTGAAGCACATCTGACCAGTGCGACATCGCATGAGCCCTTCAGCACACTCGTCAATGTCTGAAGCAAAAAAGCAAATCTTCATTTTACTAGCGGTATTACGCCAAAGTGTGTAACGAGTAACGGGGCCCATCTATGCGGCTTAGCGCCTGTGCAACACAACTTAGAAGAACGTCGCAGCGGGACGAGCCGCTGAGGACACTGTGTCTTATTTGATCGACCTGAAAACCGAATTATAGACCTTCCGCACCGATAGCAATGCCGTTATCACTACATCAACCAAGGAAAACCTGTTAAAGGTAATTCTTACCGAAAACATTTTCAGTGAAGTTAACATTCCCTTTGACTTCGAGCATTACCACAAAACAGCAATAATTCAGTGACCTCATCACCCCAACATTATCCAATTTTTACTTCGGTTTAAAATAGTTTGCCGGAGTTAACTTATCAGAAACTACCAGTGCTAACTGACATTTACCATTGTTAAAAACTTCCTACGAGATGAGCAATGCATTTTAATAATATATCTCATAACATTACAGTACATTCACGCCAAATCATCTTATCCTCACACATTTTCATATACACACATTTTATTGTAAAGTTGATAAAGTGGGATCATTTTGTAAAAAATTGCTGTGATAAAGCGTATGTGCAAAGATACAACCCGAATGGCTGAGTGGATAGAGCGTCTGATTCTGGAGCAGTAAACTCGGGTTTGATTCCGGGTCGGGTGAAACCACTTCCTCTAAAATCGGCATTCACAGCTTCCCTGCTTGACGCTCAGCGTTAAAGGGACAGTTTGGAGAACAAGCCGGCAAGTTTACATGTTGTGTAGATGGGGAGTTTGCGGGATTCCCCCATCTTTGAGTGGTAGACAAGCGGCCGGAAACTTCTATGTTATAGCTTGCTATAGAGCTTTGGTAGCTTTCTCGTGATAGAAGGAGAAACAGGAAAATAATGAAACAAAAACAAAATAATATTTTTTGCGTGTTCCGTCACGTTGTCACCTTCACAACTCTTTCCGTTTTCCGCGACTCGATATCCTTGTGGACATATACATGTGTAGCTTCCGATCGAGTTCCTACAGCTGTGTTGACAGATTCCAGCGTATTCAATACACTCGTCAATATCTGGATAAAAAATTATATGGTTTTTTGATCGTATTCACTGTTTTCTACAAAACTTATATTGAGTAAGTATAGTGACCAAAAATCACTGCTTTATGCAAAAGCAATGGCCTATATTTGTCTTTGAAGTACGAAACTCGAGTTTGATTCCGCAGCGCAGCTATTTACTTCGGTAATGACTTACCAAGTTACGACAGCAATTTATGTTTTCACTGGGCCCTAGGAGCTGAATTAGACATAGCACAATTAAATAAAGCATAACAAAAAGCTGACCATTGATTTTCTGTTCACTGCGTGTCCAAACATGCTGAATTACAGTAGTATCTATGCCAACATTAAACAAATTATTAAAAAACTTGTTAAAAAGCCAATCAAAATATTATGGTGTTATTTTCTACATGGGCTGACCAATGTCATGAATTTATTATGCTTATTTGCGTCGCTCAGCTGAATAGCTTCATGACAATAACATAATTAATAATCACTAATACTGAAAGCCAACGTTAGTAATTACTAATACTGAAAGACACTTGATATTGCAACTTTATTCATTTTTGAATGCACCGACTTTTAACCGTATTGGGAGATTAATTAACTTCCACATTTAACAAGGTCGATAGGAGTCAAAACATTAAGGCCTCTGCGATTTATTCCAAAATTTAGATCTAACTATTCACCAGTTTGGCTCTCACAAAACTTTAGGCTAATATCGTCACGACTTTGCCGCATGATTTAAACCAACAATAATTGTTTTAGTAACATAATTTAACATCAGTGCTACGGAAATAACTGCCGTAAGTCTAAAAGCAGTGCTGTAAGCTTTAAATGATGCACCGGTAGCAAAATGCTTGTTAACACTAGATGAAAAATGAACGTACCATAATTATAACATAGACAAAGCCATGCAATGGTGGCAGCACATGCAAAAGTGGTGAAAACTACCCTATGTTAGCAAAAAGCAATGACAAATGTCAGTGTTGGCAAGCAGCTTGGTTGCAACAACCTGTGCATCTTCCGTCTGTTCGTGCTGCTAATCCTGGAGGACACTTGGTTAAGTGTGTAACTAGTTGAGGTAAAAATAGTTCATTTTGAGACACAGAGCGAGTCCGGCGGCTGAGCTGAGATCTAGTTGCTGTGATTCCAGACCGAGTTCGGTTCTGGTAAAAACGTTTTCGTTCGGACCAACGACTTTCAGTCGGTTCTCTTCGTCCGTTGCTGTACGATGAAAACTGTTGATGTCGGTGCTGGTAGTGAGGATTGGAAGGCAGGATAAGTCCCACGCAAGATTTCCGATCAGCCAAGTAAAGCAGTCCATCAGGACAGATGCATTTGAACGAACCAATGGTGTTGACGCAGCGGTGCGGACATGGACTTGTCGGGTAATCGATGCACTCATTAATGTCTGATCACGTGAGGATGAGTCAGCGGATTTAGACCAATCACAAACAGGAATTCATGCAGCGGTAATCACGTGGTGTTAGAGGAGCGACGAAAACATACAAAACAAAAAGACAAGTGTTAGTAATGTAGAACATGCAGAAAAGAAAAATATCATCTAGGATCTACTCTTACCCGCACAAGGGGGGTCACTTCCGGTGGCTTTAAATCCGGGGGGACACACGCAGTTGTAGCCCCCATCAGTATTTTGGCAGATCATTCCATTACCGCATTCATGCCTCCCAGTAGTACATTCATTAATATCTACACAACACAATAAATTCAACATAAACAATTGACAAAATTAATGGCAATCAGCATTTTCACCATAAATTCCAAAATTCTGATTATGAGGGAACTCGTTCCAATCACTGGCATATTACCAGTCATTTAAACTGCTACAATCGTAACAACTATCAGACTTTAGTATATTTGGTCATGAAAAGTGAAGTTAAAAAATAACAATTTGTACAAAAAGCAACGCAAATGCAGAAGCGGAAGTATTGTATACATAACTACAAACAGTGAACACTGTTTCAACCTTTCAGGTCTCATCAGCGCAGCTGGTGAACAGACATTTACTCAAGGCAATATATACACCGCGAAAAATTTTTTGCTTATGGTTTGTAACTATCCAATTTCAAGAACCTGCAGAAACCCTAATTTCTACAGTCTTGAAAACGGGCACCAATAAGTTTAAACAACCTTATGGTTCCTCCGAGCAAGAAAATTGGGATTATTCATTTTTCTTTTGCGATTAAAGCAGATCGCCATGACTACTATGATTATTTAGATCAACAGACGCGCTCACAGTAGCCCCATAATAGTCTAAATAAGATATAGTACTTCAAACTAAAGTCAAAAATCAAATCTTTACTAGACTCGCCCTAGTACGCCGAAGTGTGTAAAGAATGGCGGGGTCCATCTCGGCGGCTCAGCGCCTCAGCAACACAGATCCGAAGAAACGTCGCAGCAATGGCGAACCTTCAGAGACATTTTAACTGATTTGACTGGTCAGGGAATCGCACTTCAGACCTTTCACACCGATAGCTACGTCTGTAACCACTACACATAATTAACCACTGCGTCTGTAATTACTACACTGACCGGACGTAAAACATATTTGGATGAGTGCAACATAGAGCGGGAAATGAAGAAACTTACTTTTGGTGAAAACTTACCTACACAGACTCCGCGCCGTTTTTCCATTCCTTGGGGACAATCATCAATGCATTGATAAGCTCCCTCTGTGTTCCTACACCGCTGATCCGTTCTGCACACTCCGCGAATAAGGCACTCGTTGATGTCTAAATTATACATAAAAACCAAAGAAAAAAATATATCAAAAATCAAATTTTGATCATACTCGCGGTAATACTTCGAAGCGTGTAACGAGTGGCGGGGCCCATCTACACGGCTTAGCGCTAAGGCAGCACAGCTCTGAACTTCGAAGAAACATTGCAGCGGTGGCAAGCCGTTAGCAACATTGTGTCCCATTTGATAGGCCAGGAAATGGAACTCCACACCTTCCGCACCGACTGCGATGTCGTTACCACTGTGTCAACGGTGCGGTTACAAACCTATATCATATGATTTGCTACGCAAAACAAACAAGCCCGATAAAGTTGCAGTTGCAGTGTTAGGCCTAATACAGTATAATGCCAAATATGTCAGAATCCAATTAGATCAAATATAATGCAATAATGTATTCAATTCTGGAACACAAAAACTCAGGTAAAACTTACCAAGGCACTGTCCTTCACTGTTTAACCTGTATCCGTGCCGGCACTCGCATATATACGATCCAATCGTGTTTCGACACAGGTGGCTACACACTCGTTCATCGGATTCCTCACACTCGTCAATATCTGTCAAGAAATAAATAAGTTTGACATATTAGTTTATGTTAGGTTCAGATAGATTTTGCAGTTCTAACTGAATACATACATAAATAACTGAGTTTTTTCCAAATTAATGAACTGAAAATTCAACAGTAATTGGGGGGGAACGCGAAATCAGCTTCAGCTCTTCGAGTCAGTAGCCACTCGGTATACATCTCAAATGCAATTGGCTCCAGCCGTGAATCGAACCCATCAAAAAGGATTTATAACATCACGCGAGGGCGCAGCTAAGCAATGTCGCACATGTATGACAAAAACATTACTTATGACTAGGGCAAGTTTTTGTTGCACTAAAAAAATAAAAAAGTTGCGTTTATTTTTAACAAAAGTTGCAAAGTTGCAATTATTTTACAAAAGTTGTGAAGTTGCATGAAAAAATTTAAAAAGCGGTGAAATCGGTTGACAAAGTTTGTGTCTATTATTGACATGAACATGATTTATTCAAATACCGGTACACTGCTAAATATTTCCAAACATCGTCTTGAGCAAAGTGACGATCTTTAGCTAACAGCTGCTTTGCCCAGCATGCTGAAGCTCACAATTACAGAATATTGCGAGCCTATTGTTACAAAATAAATGACGCTGGAAAACCTCATTCATTGCGCATTCTGTGACAATTACGGCTTGCATTAAAACAAAGTAGACGTAACGCAGGCTAACTTACATCTAGGAAATTATTAGTAAAATAATTAGACAAGACTGTTTATACTTTTTTGCGAGATTTTTTAAAAATATTTCGTAAAAGTTGCAAAAAAATGTTGCCTCTAAAAAACAAAAAAGTTGCAAAATAAAATTTTGGCAAACAGCTCTATAGATGCTGTAATGAAATTTTTCGTTGCTTAGAAAGCTTCCCAAAGCTGTAAAAAAAGTTGCAAAAGTTGCAGAAACTTGCCCTACGTATGACTGTAAAAATAGAACAAAAAATTAATTTTTACCTAAACAAGTTCTACCATCTTGCGCTCTCGTGAATCCCTCCCCACAAGTGACGACGCAGCGATACGAACCCAGGGTGTTGAGGCAGTCCAGTGTCGGCGGACAAACATACTGATCGGTAAGGCACTCGTCGACATCTGCAAAAACAGCTGACTGTAATAACTGAGATTATTTTCAAATTATATTGAACTGAAAATTCAACAGTAATTAAGGAAGAGTGTGAACTTTGTGAAGTGAGCTTGCGTTCTTCGAGTCAGCAGTCACCCGTAAATATGTCAAATGCGTTCTGCTCCAGCAGCGAACCGCACCCGTCACGCATAGAATCTGTCACCAGCGCGCGGTACAGCTACGCCAGGTCGCTGACTTTGAAAATTTGAAGAGTCTGGTCTCTAATCTACTTCAACTAAAGCTAATAATTTTTCAACAACAACAAAAAACATTGCGCTTTAGCGCTGTGCCGGTATGCAGAATTTTTATTTTTAGGTTCCAATCGTATTAAATTTGAAGTTAACTTTCTTCAATTTTTGCTGCTAGAAAAACTAATGCAACATTGTAGCTAGGTAGGCGGAGGCTACACAAAACAGAGCTTCACAGCGTAGGACAATTAGGTGGTTTGGCCCAAAGATCGGGTAAAGTTTAAAGTTGGGGGTTTATTGTTTGGATTGAGGCAAAGGGTGGGTGTCTTATTGTTAAGTCGGACAAGCCGAGTTTACGCCGAATAATCGCCTACTCGGCGAAGAAGCCTGTTAAGTGTTAATACTACTTTAACTCGGTATCATTAAGTAAAGAATGAAAACACAGTTTTGTGGTAAATACGGGATAAACAATAGATTTCAAACCTTCACATTCTCTTCCATCAGGACCAATCATGTAACCGTCTGGACAACTACAGATGTACGAACCCATGACGTTAACGCATTCGTGAGAGCAGGGACGCAAAGTGGAGCACTCATTTTCATCTGCAAGAAATACAAGTCACCAGTAGGGAAAAAGTTGAAGCCGATATTATGTTCATTTATCCTCCTACCACGTAAAAGCGATCGCAGCACTATAACGAGCTCGCTTAGGCGTTGCCGGCTATCTGTCTATCACTTTAAAATGAAAAAATACCGCTGAGTGCGTTTACCCACGGCACAACAAGCAAACTTGTCGGCTTATCTACTGTCAATTTAATGCTTAGCCTCAAGCAGGAAAGCTGTGAATACCAATGTTATAAGTCATTGACTTGACCCGACTCAGAAGCAAACGCAAGTACAGTTTCAAAGGAACACGCTATAATCACTCGGCCATCTGAGCTGCTCATTAGAGGAGACCTTTCCACAATCTACTTTAAAAATCAGAAGCGCTCATTTGGGATATGTTTCTCAGGCGGTGTAATTCTTCTACCTTTACAGTACATTCCGGAGCGGTCCAGGAGGAATCCAGGAGGACAACGATCACTTGGATTTCCTTTTCCGATCGTTACGTCCATCTGGAAGGTCAGTTCCTCTCTGGCTTCATCATACTCCACAATTATGTCTCTGGACGCCAATTGTTCAACCAAGTAAGGCATCTTAAAAGAAGAAAGCCATTTGTAAACAAAAAAGCCTTAAGGAATAGTTGAAAAAATTACCCAATGAATTACCAAGCCCGGTTTTCCAACATCAATGCGACAGTAGAAAGCAGTAAGTTTTTCCTAGCCACTTACCCTTCCTCTCGTCTCATTGTAAGTAATGTTATGCTGCCACGTATAGGGCATATTGTAGCCATCAAGAGATATAAGACGATCTGAATAAGCATACAAACTCCCTGGTCCCGTCTGCACATAGTCTTCAGTATAGTCCTGCACAACAAATATAAAACTGCTGTCATTGGTCGGTAAATACTAGCAATTGCTAGTAGAAAAAAAAGCATTTTGAAATACTGCCTTCCATAGAAACTTCAAATTGAATCTTCATTAACTTCACTATTCAGCGGTATTACGCCGAAGCAGAAGCATATCGGGAGTGGCGGGACCTATCTTTACGGCTTAGCAATTACGCAACACAACTAGACAATGCAGTACAAAGAAACGTCGAAGTGGCGGAAATTCTGTGTTCAATTTGACCAGTCCGAGGATCGAATCCGAGATCTTCTGCACTATTGGTGATATCGTTACCAGCACGCCAACATTCTGGTTAGTTTATTGCATCAAACTTTAACCATTTCAAAACTCAAGACACCATTTTCACCTTAATTTCCACATCAGTGGTGGAATCGACTTCCGGAACATTTCCTTCCATCGCAACTTCCACTTTTAATTTTCCACGCGAATCAACTCCTTTAGCTTTGTGTGTCATTCGTACCATGTCACCACTAGCAAACTCGACCTAATCACGTCATAATAAAACAAACTTTTGAAATTGCCATTTCAGGCTTCTTATGCTTTCGTATTGCTACTGTTTTACCCAACGCCTTTCGAGGGATGGGAATAGCGGCATAACTACGAACTTGAACTCAGATAATTGAAAATGAAGAACTCAATTAGGATTCGCAAATATTCAGTGAACTTGCACTTGAACTCGATTGAAAATGATTCGAGTTTGCATTGCTGGAAGGCGATAGAACAACCATACTTGGATCCCGAACGCGAGCAACCACCGGCTCCAAAAGCACTACCAAAATTAGAGAAAAGTAGGGCCGAAAATGGTGTTACAAAGCCACAAATAAACAACTTACCGAAACAGTTCTATCAAATATTCCCTCAGTCAGCGAATAACCGTTATATGCTCCTTGAATTTCTCGGGCCATTGTCCAATATATTGGTGTTAAAATTGATATCTGACTCTTCAAGAAATGTCCTGCAAATTAAACAAAGTGACAGGCAAACGACATGCACGGAAAACAACGCTTCAGAATGTAGCGCTACTTACTTCTGGCTCTGCTTAAGTCCCTTAAATCTTAAGACTTGTACGATTCATTGTTTATCGTACTCATACTTGCGCTTGTGCATTTGTGATGCATTGTTGATTATTTTTATTTTTGTTTTTTACCGTCTTCAGTTGAATCGAATTTTAAAAAACTTCTGCTCAGGTTTGTTTCAAGCTATAGTGTGGCATTAAGAATTCTTAAAATGCTGTAATATACTACCTTGTCCAAAATAATTTAGCCAAGAGAATAAAAACGATTAACAGATCTACATACGAAACAATACTCTGACTTAGAACAACTCACCAACAGTTGGGGGTACATCAGAAACCTTTGCAATTATTCTAGTTCGATCATCTCCGATATCGGTTCCGTTCGCAACGATATCCGATCCTCCAAATGATACGTCGTTTATCGTCCCGAAAATAATGCCTTCTCCTTCTCGTGGGCCTCCTTCAAAAATAATCAAGCAATTATCTTTCACGATACAAAGAGCTAAAAGTGTTTAGAAAAAGATCAGAAGCATTTTACTATCTGACGGCCAGTTGGAGCGGCGGTGCAGACATTGCTATGGGGACGGGAGGTCTGGGTTAGATGTCTCTTCAGAGCGGTGTTGTCCAGTCGCTAAACCGCGAAGACGAGGCCCCTCCACTTGTTACACTCTTCAGCGTAACACCGCGTGTATAATAAAGATTTGGGTCTAATTGTTTTTTTACTCTTGTTTAAAAACACTTCAATAAAAAGCAGAATTATATTATTCAATTACTTGTTCGGCTAAGTGTGCAATTTCAGATCAAAAATGTTAAATTTCATCAAAATCAGAATACATAATTGGCAACATCCTCTTAACAAATAGTATCTGGCCTAACGATCTCACCCTGACAGAATCTGTCCCGACATCGGTCCGTTTGGGTCGCATCTCCTGGGCACCAACGACCTGCGTTCCTAGGACGAGGATTATTACAAAGACGGATACGAGTCTTTTGTCCGAATCCGCAAGTTTGACTACACTCGCTCCAATCACCCCACGGAGCCCAGTTTCCATTGACTAAAATATTCCATTAAAAGTTGTCTGACAGAAAAGAGATCAAATTATTTCGTGAAGCCAGAAAATACGGGTTCGTTTCCAAATTGCCAAGTTGTTCGGAGAGTCGTTAGCAAGACAGCTATGATCGCATGGTTGATGGTTCAACTCCTATCCAAGCCTGGTTGTTTGCGTCCTTGCATAAATAAAGGTTTGCGAATAAAATAAGTGATTGGCTCAATCGTCAACCAATCACTTATCCCTATTGGCAAATCTTGATTGCTGCGGGTAGCTTACGTTGAAACAACATTTGCTTAAACCCTACATCTCTGGTCAAGAAAAGTAGGCATAGACTTCGCAAATTAATGACAGGCGCAGCAAGAAAGTTGATTTCTTAGGTAGAACTGGAGAAAAACGATCAGTTTTCTTTAAACCAAAAAGGAACAATGAACTCATACAGAAAAGGCAAAAATTCCCTGTTAATTGCCTCACAACCAGTAGGCCTAAATGAACACCTAGCTTCAATCGTAATACACTGATATGTAGCCGTCTGTTTCTATCCCATGCTGCATTATCTATTTCCATGAAAGCAAATTCGACTCAAATTTTTGCATTTATTTGAATATTTATCCTCCTATGAAGAGAAAGCGATTAGTTAGACCCGATTTACAATCAAACCCTAGTGTGCAATCTGCAGCTCTAGAGGCAGACGCTCCTTCTACTCGGCCATTTGAGCTGCATGCCGAAAAAGTTTTCTTATCCTGTATCACAGTAGTTCATAGTGACGCTAAATTCAACCACATCAGTTCATTTATCAAGGTCTAAATGAATTTCGGTCACGACGTTTCTGTTGTTAGTCGCAGGACACTTCAACCAACCTGGACAGGGTCTTAGTCCGCATGCAAGTCGTTCCGAGTCAGTTCCAGGACAGAACCTGCCCCCATGTCGGGGTGGGGGATTAGTGCAGGAGCGGTAACGATTAGATTGACCTCCCCCGCATGTCCGTGAGCAATCACTCCAAGTACCCCAGTTAGCCCAATTTCCATTAACTAAAACATGAAGAGAACCGACTAAATAAACAAACAAACACAACAGCTAGACACTCGAATGCTAGAAATGTCAAATGTAAACTAACTCAACATGAATGTTAACAATTTCAAAGCAAATTTAAGATAATTACGTTGAATAAAAACTTCAGCTGAGAAATAACGACGAAAGGCTAACAACTAAACAAGGTAAATTATATCCAGCAAAATCCTACTAAAATACTTTAAAACAAATGCAAGGGCAATGTATTACAGATAAAGAAACGCTACTTTTAACAGCGGAGCTAGCAAGTAATTTTAAATTGTATTAGCAAGAAAATTAATTTTTAATATTGAGTTAAGATGATGGGCTTACAGATGAAAATACACTACATAGATAGCATGGTTATTTCAAAGTCATTATTGAGAAATTTGTACCGACTGGAAATCCAGTTTTCGGATCATCGTATGAGCTACAAGCTATATTGCAAGTTTTCGGTAGGACGCGGCAACCCGCGCAGGGGCAGAGACTCAAGCCCGTTAAATGTTTGGTTATACATATTAATGCATTAGTATTTCCTTTTCCCGACGCGCAAAACTACAATAAAGTGTTTTTGATTCCTTCCAGTATTTCCTAAAAAATTTTAGAGTCCGGTCAAGTGGCCGCGGCAAGCAGACTGCATGGCTTCTTTTTGAGAAAAAGCTAGATTTGTCCAAGATATTGTTGTAAAAAATGACTTACTGGAGCAGGGATCATTGTTGCAGTTTTCCGATTGTTGGTTTGGTCCTGAACAAAGAAACCCACCATGGGCTGGAGCTGGGTCGGAACAAGTTCGGCCTCGATTTCGCGTTCCTCCCCCACAAGACACGGAACAGAATTCCCAAGCTCCCCATGATGCCCAATTTCCGTTCACTAAAAAGTCAATGTTGAAAGCTAAACCTTTCCTACATTATGCCTCCTTCATATAGAGTCGTAATTAGTATTTTACACTATACTTGTCAGCGACATGGACTAGCGGTACCGCGCGCAGGTTTCAGATCTTACGTAACGGGTTCGATTCGCGGCTGGAGCTGATCGCATTTGACATATATATCGGGTGGCTGCTGACTGGAAGAGCGCAAGCTCACATCTCAGTCTCCCTCAATTACTTTGAATTTTCTGTTCAAGATAATTTGAAAATAACCTCAGTTATTTATATTTGTACGCCCTAAGCTTGTAGCCTTAAAATTTTTCACTACCAAACTTCGTATCATTATCATGTTTGTCGGAGCAACCGGTTTATTATCATATGCGGTAATGAAGAGAAAGAATGGAGCTGCTAAAGCGCTTGTACGCATAGTATAGACCAGCCTTCACGATCAAAAACTTGATAAATGAGCATCACAAAAAACTGGTCGCTAATTCCTTTATGATGTTTGGAGTCATTTATATGGTGTTTTATCTTATGTCGTTCTGTTCGTCTCAAAAACGCATTTCCACATGATTTTTGCAACCAGACGTTTCGACAGCATAGATTCAGTTATCATCATCAGCAGCGTATGCAAGACAGTACAAATCTGTTTCCCGCAAGCTCTATACCTACCTACAGCTTGTATTTCTCCGAGTACATACCTGGACAGGGTTGAACATTACAGAGCCGGGTCATGGTATCCCGGCCAAAACATTTCGTGCCTCCACCGGATGGGGGAGGGTTATTGCAGTGACGTACTCGCAGTTGAGTAGCCTCCCCACATGAGGCCGTACAAGGAAGCCATACGCCCCAATTTGACCAACCACCATTCACTACATAAACATAGAAATGAAATTGACTCTTACATTACTTCAAACATTATAAACGTTGAACGTAACAATGAGGCTAAAGACAGGTTTAGAAACAACAAAGTTAAGACAAAACATTGAAGAGTTACATTCTAATATAATCATTTATTCCACAATTAGGATCATAGATTCAGTAATAAATAATATCTGGCGCTGAATAAATCCATAAACACCGTAGCTCACTCGCAAAACGCTTAAATCAAAGCGTGGATATGCTAGTAGCCATTTTTTCCATGCCAAACTTCACTTAAAGCGTGTAGGCCTTACACCATCATCAACTTTATTATAACTCAAATAAAACATTTAAAGCACCCTAGCCTTTTTAAATCAAAAATGGTTTAAAACTTCAAGTTTGAACCAATACCTGCACATGCCCTTCCAACACACACAGCCTGTTCTACAGATGATCCCCTGCACGTTAGCCCACCATACTGAGGGGCTGGATTGTTGCATTCTCTTGTCCTGGACCGGGTCCCTTGACCACAAGTAGCCGAACATTCTTCCCAAAACGTCCACAGTCCATATCCACCATCGACTACAATAATTGGTCAACGCTTCAGCATAAATTTTCATAAAACTTAAAGCTTTTTTTAAGAAAAATGAAGAGAGATGTTTATTAAAACCTTCAGAAGTGTTTTGAAGCCTTTCCTCTGGCTTCAGAAGGCCATATCTCACCAGGGTACATCACAGGCTACCTGAAATAATCTTTACAGTAGCTCATGAACATAGGCCCATAGAGAATTTACTTGGACAGAAGGTTTGTTCACAACTTTGCTCCTCAGTGGGTGCTCCTTCACAATCTCTGCCTCCATTAGCTGGAGGAGGATTATTACAAAATCGTTGACGGAGTTGGACTCCAGATCCGCAGGTAACTGAACAGGATCCAAAATCACTCCAATCCGAATACGATCCATGAACCTAAAAAAAAATTGTTGTCAACAATAAGTATTTAACTGCTTCATCTCAATAATAGTGCAATAAAATTCTTCAGTAATTCATATTTAGCAAAGAGGGGCATGCTTATTGCTACATCGCTTGCATAAGATTTTTTTAACAGCTGACAAAATCCGGGGCAGTAGCCACCTGGGCCCTGAACATTATCTTGGCCCCCTAAAACCATTTTGTGTCGAAATGATTTCTGATAATACAAGACTGCTGCTAAAACCGTTCTAGTAACACCCTTTCAAATCTTCTTTTTAGCTGGAATAAGGAAAAATATTGGCTAATTTTTCAGCCCCCTGGAAAGTGCTCGGCCCTTCCCAAAAATAACGGCTAGCTACAGCTCCTTATGGAGCCCGCTACTCGTCACCAGCGTAATACCGCGAGTGTAATGAAGATTTGATTAAACTCATAAAAAGTGCGACCACGGCTGGAGTCAAACGAAACTCAGTTTAAAGTGAGCTTACTCTCTAAACTTGCAGCATATTACGCTACAATACTGAAACAACTCACCCGAATAGTTACCAACGATGCAGCAAAGTCAATGCCTTTGAAGTTGACAGCCAAGCATTCATATTCACCAGTGTCTTGCAACCTGCTTGCTACAATTCGCAGCGAATTGTTATTGAGAATAGAAGTTCTGTCGTCAAACACCACTGATTCAGAACCTTTGTTCCAAGCTAAAATAAAAAAAAATTTCAGCCAATCTTAAGCAAATGAAGACAAAACAAATAAGTAAGAGTATTTTCAAAATACTAAACTAAAAATTCAACAGTGTAAAAGGAGACAGCGAAGTGAGCTTGCGCTCTTTGAATCAGCAACCACTGGGTACATTTTATGTCAAACGCGATTCGCTCCAAACTAGGATCAAACCCGTCACCACATGCGTTAAAAAAAGGTTTAAATAATCACATACATATAGTTGGAGGAGGTTCTCCATTTGCAACGCAGTCCAGTAATATCGTATCTCCAGCATCGATAATCTGATTTTTGGGTCGAGTTACAATAACCGGAGCACTCTCTAAGATCAAATTCTTGTCTCTGGTAATCTGAAATGTAATTTTTAAAGGAATTAAATGTGCTTCAATACTGCAAACAACCGATGGGTACAGGGGGCCATCACTTAGACACATAAAGATGAAAGTAGCCTAATATTCTTCGCTCACCGTAGTTCAAATTAACGCAAACCTTGGTTCGAAACTCAAATAAAGGCCTTAACATTAAAACCAATAATGAATTTTTAAGTTCTTCAAATCAAATCAAAATCAAATCTTCATTATACTCGCGGTATTACGTCGAAGCGTGTAACGAGTGGCGGAGCCCATCTCCGCAGCTTAGCGCATGGGCTACACAGCTCCGAAAAAACGTCGCTGCGTTGGCGAGCCGTTGGCGACACTGTTCTTGTTATGTCAAATACTGTTTGATTGCAGGATTTGAATTCAATCCTTTTTTCACAACCAAAGTTTAAACCCGACCTCAAAAGACCTACAACGCTGTATCTTTACTAACTTACAGTGCCAGCATCGTTGAAGGCGATGCAAGTATAAGTGCCAGCATCATCAAGTTCAGTGGAACGAATAAGCAAGGATCCGTTATTGAGAAGTTCAAAGCGTCCATTACTTTCTATCACCTGCAAAGATAGATGCACGTTAATTACTTTACAAACTTCTACGGTTCGAAAAATTAGTTCTACTATTGTTGGCGATTCTATTACCTGCTGCTGTGCGCAGTCTTTATGAACGAGATGGTCACTGACGACACCGTGCGGGCGTGCGTGGGTTTAAGATCACGTATAATGGGTTCGATTCGTGTCTGGAGACGATTGCAATTACTTTATTTTCTTTGGAACATAATAGACGCTTCAAACGACACGCCAAGTCACAGGTTTGAGGTTAGAAGTTATTTGTTCAGCTACAGAATGGTTAATCGATGTGTTGAGGATGTACGGAGCGCACAATATTTGGGCCAATCTGGCAGCCACGGCTCTATGCAGTAGCGGTGCAGCTAGATTGGTTGCGTCGAAGACAAAAATCGCTTCAAAGTTTGTGTAACCGATCATCAAGTACCTGAGAATTTTTGGTCCACGTGATGGTGGGAGTGGGATCAGCAATAACCTGGCAATCTAGCATCGATGTCGCACCCAGGGAGTCGTATTGATTGGGGTCAGAATTGTCAATGAATTTAGGTGGAGACCGAACAATTAGAAAGGCTGTAGCCATCCTAGACCCAGCAGGGTTTCTGGCCTCACACACATAAGCACCAGAATCTTGTGGACGAGCATGCTCAATTACAAGCCTAAAAAAAGCTGGTTACTATTCTGAAAAAATGAAACTTACATGCTTAGTTGCATAGAATGTAGTTACTAGTAGTTAACTTATTACTGACAAAAGCTTGCGCAAAAGAATTTTACGAAAAAGTAGCAAACAACTCGTTTGCGTACTTCAAGAGTACAGTAATCTAAAAAACTAATGGTAGAGATTTAACTGAACTTTCAAGACAAATACCTGTAATACCGTACATTACTAAGACAAAATATACCTAGTTTCACATTTTTGCATTTTGATACATTTTTATAGATTTGATACAAACATCAAAACACTTTGATGCTCTCAACTATCATCATTGCTTTATAGTATGTGAGTTGTGAGTATTACCTGCTCTTTCCAGGACTTTCAGTAGAAGTTCCAGGCACAAGTTGGTTTTGAAACTTCCACCTAATCTTAGGAACCGGCACACCAGTAGCAGCGCAGAACATTTCAACTCTATCCCCTGCGTTTACTTCCAAATCGTTCGGTGCTTCAGTAATAACAGGAGCAAGTTGTACCAACACCTGACGTGAAATAAAAACGAAAAAATAGGATTTCAACTGTAATTTATAACATTCTTCAAGCTGTGCGCAATTTCGGTTCAAGATTTATACTATGCATCCCAGAAAAAAAAAAAAAAACTCGTAGAGCGACCAGTTCGAGATATTTGGCCCCACCGTTCCTGGGAAAAAAAAAAAAACGATTGTTTACCAAACTTTCCTTTAAAACTTACATCAAACTCAACCGATCCTCTTCCAGCCACGTTGATGGCAGTGCCAATATAATGACCAGTGTCGCTTGATCTTGTATTTTGAATCGTCAAACTTCCGCTGTTGCTGACTCGGAACCGGAAGTTACCACGAGTAATCTGAATGAAGAAAGGTATCACGTAACAGATCATTTTAAATCAAACCCAGCCTAAGAAAAATTTTATGACAAACCACAGACTTAGTCACTGTCTAAGAAATGATTTGGCTTTAGTGTTAAAGATCTTAAAGTTTGAGCAAGAGACCGGGCGTTTGGCGTCACGGTTAAAGACATCACTAACGGTGCCGGGGTTTGGGATTCGAATTCTGGACCCGTCAAATCAACACAGCGTCGCCACTCGCCAACGGCTCGCCACCGCTGCGATATTTCTTTAAACCTGGGTCGCCCAGTCGCTAAGCCGTGGAGATGAGCCCCGCCACTCGTTACCCGCTTTGACGTAATATAGCGAGTATGATGTAGATTTTTCGATTCTTCAAATTTGGGCAAGCCATAAAAACAAAAAGAAGTGAAATTACAGTACTAGCAGTGTAGAACAAGAACAGCAAAACATCGATTGTATTTCAAATTTCAACCGTTTTTCGAAATGTCGTTAAGAGGCCATTGATATGACACTAGTTGATTTCAAAACAAGCAATAATTATCCAACAATTTATGAATTAATTTTACAACAAAAAACACATTCGGCTGTTCACCTCTTCGCCATCTTTTGTCCACGTCACTTCCGGCCACGGCTTTCCGGCCAAAGTGACACCTAGCGATATTTGTTCCCCTTCTGTCACCACAACATCGGGGTCACCAACTGGAGATATCTCCGGGGCGGAGTTGACAATCAACCTCAGATAACGAGTTAAAGATCCGGCGGAGTTGCTTACTCGAATTGAGTACAAACCTAAAAATAATTTGAAAATGGAAACCCTGGGTCACTGTTTTTTTTTTCACGAATAATTTATTTTACTTTCATAAATTAAATGTTTGACAAATTACCTTCGTGACCTGATGTTATTACAGGTATTTGCAAGGAGCCATCTTCACTCGGAATTTCCTGTCCATTTTTAGACCACGTGATATCTGGTTCCGGATGACCGCTCAGAGAAACAGGAAGAAGTAATGACTAAACATAAACCCGAATCTTAAATCAAAATCGATCGTAGGTCGGCAGTGTGAAGGGTCGGAACGTCTCCCGCAACTGCCATGATCGAAGGGTCGGGGTTCAATTCTAACTTGTAACTCGTTGTTACTAATGCCGAATTTTTTTACGGAAAGTAGCTCAAAACGAATCTGTAAGAACCCGAAGTAAATTTTCTATTCCTTCATAATTTTTTCATTTTTTTGGGTGCGATTGTAGTCCCTAAAACGCCTTCAAAATCGCTGCGTACGAATAAATGTTGTTAGTTCTATTTGGTGGATTCAATTGAAAACTCAATCGCAAACCTGGTGAACCACGATAACTACAAATTACTCTGAACATTTTCCATACTTGATATTTCTACCGGCCTGCTGAAGTAGTGGTTAAAGATTTCACTAGTGGCGCGGTAGGTCTGGGTTTCGATTCCCGGGCCGGTCAAATCGGACATAGTGTCCTTACAAATGCTGCAAAACCACAATAGCGCCGATAACAAGTTCATAAGAAAGTTACTAACTTCTCCAACAACCACAGTCATTGATTGAGGGAGTTCGGTGTCAAATTTGGGCGGAGTGTATACATCCAAGTATATGCTGTTAGATGTGACACCAGCTGGGTTTTGAGCAACACAAGTGTATGACCCGGCATCATCCACCTAAAAAACAAATTGATTGAATATAAAAGTGAGAAGTATTTACTTAAAACGACAAAGCTATGTTTCCCATTTACAGTAACGAGATTAGTTGGCGTTGTGCTTAAAGACTTCGCTATCAGTGTGGGAGGTCTCAGGTTCGTTAGTTTTTCGTCTTCTGCCCGCGCTGATAGAAAAGTCAGCGACATGACCTAGCGGTACCGCGCGCAGGTGACAGATGCTACGTGGCGGGTTCGATTTGCGGCTGTAGCCGATCGCATTTGTCATAAATAACGAGTGGCTGCTGACTCAAAGAGCGCAAGCTCATTTCGCAGTCTCCCTCAATCTCTGTGCAATTTTCAGTTCAATGTAATTTGAAATTATTTTCAGCTCCCGGGATGGTCAAATCGGACACTGTCGGCAACGGCCCGCCACCGCTGTGGTAAGCCCCGCCACCCGTTACACGCTTCGACGCAATACTGCAAGTATAATATAGATCCGATTTTTTGGGACTTTTCCAGATGCGAGATATTGCTGCTAAATTTTAAAATGCGCATATGAATATTGACTTGTACCTGCTTGAACATTTCGAAGCAAAACATCAAGACAGCTGTCAGTTTTATGGTGTAAGTGACAAAACACAAGCTTTTTCTGCTTTTCATGTTTATCACCCTGACACGAGGGAGCGAGGTGGCACTAAACACAGGATGAATCCATACTCGCTTGGGAGTTGCATTTGTTTCAGTATTTTTCGGTTGAGTTAAAAATTTTGCTTCTGACTTCTTTGATTTGCTTCTTGTTAGATTCCATCAAGGAGAAAATTATCGTGAAGCATCTTATCTAAGGACGCAACAACGACGCCTGGGTGAGAGTTGAGCCATATTGATTGACCTTTCGATCATGATCGTCGCAAAAACGACGCTCCGAAACACTCCGCCACGCTGCCGACAAAATTGGTACGTATGCGCACTTTTATTCAAAAATTCAACATCTAAAATATATTACTAAAGACCGCCTGCATAAGAAAAAATACCTCAAAGTATACCTGTGCAGCAAATACTAACAAACTGTTGTCATTTCGAATAGTTTTTGATTCGTCATTGGAGTCGATGAGATTTGCTCCCTTGCGCCACGTAACGGTAGGTTCAGGAGTTCCACTAACATCACAAGGTAGCGACGCTGGTTGGCCCTCAAATACAGTCACTCTGTCCACAGAGTCAAATATTACAGGATGGGCATGGACTTCCAACTCAACTTCATGCCTAGCTGAACCTACAAAAAATTTCAAAACTGCAAGACGTTTAATTTTAGCACTTTCATTTTTCGCAGCGAAGAAGTATTTAGAAACGCAACGAAACAAATATTTGCGCTATATCCCGTTAAGTGACTTTCCCAACGGCAAATGAAGTAAACTTGCCGGTTTGCTTTCCACACTGTCTCTTTGTCATGAATGTCAAGTAGGGTAAAATATACATAGCAATTTTAAAGTCATTGGTATGACCCAATTCGAAATCGAATCAGAGCCTGCACTCTGTAGTTCCAGAAACAGACGCTCTTCCCATCCACTCGGTCACCTGAGCTGTTAAAATAAATCCAGATTGGTTCACAAACGGAAATTAGTTTTTGGCTTTCTACTCGTTTTCAACAAGCAGATTATCAGAATTTTTTGAGCGAAAAAATAAAGCATTACTGAAGACCCCAACACGAAGCCTTGGAGAGTTTTGCAACAAAGCTTTTAAATTATTGCTTTTGTACTGTCTAGCAAAAGACGATTCCATTTACTGCCCAATGTTTCCGACTCATACAACAATAAACACGTCAACAAAACTCTTGTAAAATAACTGACAGTTAAACAAGCACATGTGCGTCTGCACGAAGCAAAACTCTACACCGGAACAAAGTTTTTCCAACTCCCAACACATCCATGTCGATTGAGAACTTGCTTGCAGTTGGGTTTGAGAAGGTGAGTTCAATGCACAGCGAAACCACACAAAGACTTTAAAAATGGTAACCGTAGCTTCGGAGCGTCGCAAATAAATTGAAGAAATATAGAAAAATGCCGATTCGTGAAAGGCCTATTTGGTTCTGACATTGCAAGGGCTTTGCCCCGTGATAAACTAAGTTCAAGCTGATTCACTGCTATCGGCACGGGAAGTTACGGGTTCGATTTCCGAACCGGTTATACTGAACAGACCACAGTGTAGCTAACGGCTCGCCACCGCTGTGATGCTTCTGCGGAGCTGTGTTGCCTAGGCGCTAAGCCGCGGAGATGGGTCCCGCCACTCGTTACACGCTTCGGTGTATTACCGCGAGTGTAAGATCTGAATTTTTTTACACTCACCCGCTTCATTACTAGCACTGCATACGTATATTGCGTCATCTTCAAGGCTTATTGATGGAATCACCAGCCCGTTAGTTTCGTCAACAAAAGCATTTTCCAAATCACTAAAAATTGAAAAACAATAGAAATAACGATATTCACAGAAACCAACCCACATCAAGTTAGATGGGACTAAATAAACATATTATAAGCACGATAGGCGAAATTTTTTAACTAAAAAGCAAATTTCAAGTTTTTGATCACCACCAAAATTTCTTCGAAATGAAATTTTTCTTTATTTTCGAATGATAAGCTGAAGCGTGTCACAGGTTGGCAGTTCCCATTTCTGCAGCTTCGCACCTAGGCAACAGAGCTACGATTGCAAAATACTACTACTCTGCTGCTGGGTGTTGTAACCTTGCTCGTAGGCGCCCGCAGATGTTTTTCTAGGAGGGGCAATTCTTTTGGGAAGTTAAGTTTACGTGTTTACGCTCTACGTACGGAGTCAGTCAATCTACTTTGATTTTAATCAACATCATGAGATGAAAAAGTAACGTCACAGGCGTTATCACCATGTTCGGAATAATTGATCGATATGAATATAGTTTAAATGACTGAAATAAAATAGGCTATACACCCAGCAATGCGCCACACGATTTTAGTTTGCTATAGTAGATAGGCAAACTACATTGCGGTTGAGTAACAATTTTTGAACAAAAATGACTACATTTGTTATTTTCTGAATCATAATCTACTGCATCATCTTTTCAATTTGGTCAGGCTTTGCTTTATCACAAATTGTAGGCTTTCATCCTTAAATACCACCTATAAACGAATTCCTTGTATATTTATTTACTTGGTATTCAAGGATGAAAGCTATAACTCGCAACAAAAGTATTTTTTTGGTTATTACGAGACAAAAGTAAATCCAGCATAGGAAAGACAGGAAAAAAAAGTCTTTCAAGTTTCTATCAGCAGTTCAGAAAAAAATCTAAGAGTAAATTTACAGCTTCACTGCGTATTCTTTAGGATTCAGCTTAGCAATTAAAAGAACAGCTTTTCTCTGGAAACAGAAATTGCAGTTGCCGTCTATCTTGTCCACACATTTCAACGACTTTTCAATGTATACTTTTCTTTATCGTTCATAATTTTGTCTTTGCAAACTTAAGCGTACATAGACCTGAAAGTCTCTCACTTCCCATAGTTACTTTTAGCCAAGTTTTAACTCGTCTTAGAGCGCCGAAAGAGCGTTCAACCGTGCATGTGCGGTCAGTCATAAGCAGCAGTTAGCTAGCTTGACCACGTATAGAACTCCCATCTCTCAATGGCAGTGTAATTTCTACAACTTTAACAAAATACCTACGTTTTAGGTATAACGCCTACTACAACCAAGTGTTCATTTGTTAACTCAAAAAATAAGCAAAAAGTAAGCTTACTACACATTAACTATGCTTGATTCCGAGAAAAACTCACTCAGATATAGGTAATCCGTTTTTGTACCAAATAACTCCGGGTGATGGAATCCCACTGACGTCACAAGGAATTCGAAGAAAATCTCCGGGATTCTTCGTAAGTTTGTTTGGACCAGAAGATATGGAGGGTGGCACTTTAAAAACAATTTTAATTTATAAATTGTAAATACTTGCCAAGGCACAGTCGCCAACGGTTCGCCACCGCAGCGACGTCTCCTCGGAACTGTTTGCCTAGGCACTAAGCTGCCGAGATGGGCATCGCCACTCATCACACGTTTCGGCGTAATATCGCGAGTATAAAAAAGACTGGACTGGAGTGAAATAAACGCCAAGCAAAAACCAAGCATATTTTTCTAATTTTTACTAAAAATCGAAAACTCTTCTAAACCAAAAACTCTTCTAAAACTTTTCCATTTGTCGGCAGCGTGGCGCAGTAGTTTGGAGCATCGTTTTTACGACCATGATCACAAGGTTAATGGTTCAACTCCCGACCTAGTCTCGTTGTTGCTCCTAGGATAAGATGCTTCACGATGCTTATCTCTGCTTGGTGGAATCTGGCAAGCAGCAAACTAAAGAAATCAGAAGAAAATTTAACCGGAAAACTTGGAAACAAAGGTAACTCCCAAGCGAGTCTGGAGTCGTCCCACGCATAGCGCCTCCGCCGCTTTCTCGTGACAGGAAAATAAACATGAAGAAATCAATCAAACCAAAACCTAGCACAATTTTTCGTCTTCGGATTGATATAAAACTAATAAAAACTTAAAACATTGTTACCCTGAACAAACAGAGATATATCCCTATGATCTCTTCCAGCCGAATTACTAGCAATGCATCGATAATATCCCGCGTCAGCAACAGCAGCAGATGCTATTCTCAACGAACCAGTTCCGAGAAGGCTGAAAAAAAAAAAGATTTCAGTATATTCGCATAAATTTGCTACTAATCTGATACAACCTTGCGCCTGGCAGGGTAAAGTTAGACTGGCATCAAAAGTTACTATATCATTGAAAACTTGTCCCAAAAGATTTGTAACTAACCCACGGCCAGCTGGACCATGTCACTGACTCAGGCAACAAGACATTAGTGCATTTCAGTATCATGAGCAGATTACTGCGGACTGCAACTAAAAAATTTTTCTAACAGCTCATGTATCAGCTCAATAGCCGGTTGGTGAACTGGTTAAAGACAACGATATGGGCGTGGTAAGTCCTCGGTTCGATTACCTGCCTGGTCAAATCAAACACAGTGTCGCCAACGACTCGTCACACTGCAAATGTCTTCGAAGCTGTGATGTCCACAGGCGCTAAGCAGCGAAGATGGGCCCGCCACTCGTTACACGCTTCGGCGTAATGCCACGAGTATCATGAAGAATTTTACCTATAAGCTGGGTCGGAAGCAGTGGCCAAATCATTTCCATTTCTTGACCAAACCACTGTCGGTTGGGGAATCCCCTCCACTTTGCAGTCAAGCGTGACTGGATTGTTGACGGCCACAGTGACATTGGAGGCGCCCTGGGTAATTGAGGGAGGAACTGTAAAGAAAATTTGCAGCAACTAACAAAATAAGATCAAGCACATTCAGTTCTATTCCGCAATAAGTCTAACATCAACGTGGCACACTTTTAAATAAGGACTCAATTGACTTTTCATTGGCTTACTTACTGCTACATAACGTATCATTTAATATGTTTGACTATACTGCTGCATAGCATACTGATTTATCATTCTTATGATGTTGCTCGCCAGGAACAACGAAACGTCATAATGAACCTGACTAAATCTCAGTTGAGGTATTTATCTGTCATAACTCACCGGAAGAACGAAGTTTTCAAGTAAATTTCATTGGCTTGTTTACAGAATAAAGCACAAATCTGCTTAAACATAGGGCACCATGATACTCTAGAAACTTTATTGAGCAAATTTTTCAAAACAACAGTTTCCTCACCATGAACTATGAGCTCTATTATTCTTCTTTCTGACCCAGCGCTGTTGGATGCTAGGCAAACAAACCTTCCAGCATCATCCACAACTATGTCTTCCACCATCAAAGATCCTTCTTCCAGGAAAACATAACGACCTGATGCAATATCTTCATTCAATTGTTCACTACCTTTCCGCCATTTAATCTAAAAACATTACGACTAATTCTAAAGACAACGATATGATACAACTTGCTTTCCAGTTAGCGTAATGGTTAAAGACACCAGTAACGGAGCAGGAGGTGCTGGTACAAACGTGCATAAAATTACAAATTTTCAGGAACCGCATTGGTATCTCATCAAAAAAAAGCAAAAGACATCGTGGACACATTAGTAACTACATCATTTCATACCCTAGGAGTAGGGACACCTCGCGCAACGCATGGTAATTTCACTGTATCGCCTCTAGTGGCAGTTATTTGACTGGGCCCAGCATCTATAGTAGGAGGTTCATACACGGACAGACGAGTATCTTGGGAGGTTGTACCTATAAAACACAACAACGTATCAATTGTTGATTTTTTAAAACAACAACAGCATTCATGCGCAACAGATTAAGAGTTGACAGTTTTTAAGGTAATTCTTCTGCCACCATGCTGAAAATCGGCAGATTAAGCACATTATGTCTAAAATTGCATCACAGTGAGTAGCATAACAACTGAATCGAGGCTCTCTGTTTGTGACCTTTCCCATACCATCAACTTTTGAATTGGCACCACCTTTTGAGGTTGCCAAGGTTTTCGTTTACATTAGATCGGTCAAAAGCTCCTTAAACTCATCGGCAGTGAAAGCGAGATGGGGGCCCGCCACTCGTTACGTTACACGTACTATCACTCAGCTGATGATAGTTGAATCTATGTTGTCAAAACGTCGCGTGAAACATTTATACAACAATAACAATGTTAACAACAATTAACGCGTGATACTCAATTAGAGAGAAGTACCTGCCACATTAGTAGCTGTACATGTGTAATTGCCAGCATCAGGGACTTGTACATTGATCAGATGCAAATATCTTTCGTGTTTATTCAACTGAAAAAATACTTGGAGTTTTTAAACAAAATGTTTGTATAGCAGAGATTTTTCAAAACGATCAATCACTAGACCTATAGTATATCAAAAATTATGTGCAACTTGCATAATTAATTAATTATACTGTAAGCAAACTGTAAATAATGGCGTTCTCACAATCGCACATCGCACTGCAAAAAGCGACAGATCAGAATTATCAAAGACGACCTCGCATGCTGTTGAGAGTTATCCCACAAGGTGTTTGTCATAACGTCCGACCATTCCAATCACTCTAATATATTGCTGAGATTTGAGGTATTTAGTGTCAATGTTGTTAATGTTAGCTATACACTAAGTTTTTAGTCTGACCAAAAACTTAGGTTATATTGCATTACTATCACCATCTGCCTGAGAAATTTGAAAACATTAAATCTCAAGCAGCTTTTACTACTGAACTACAAACCAATAGACTATTTGCTTGACGGTAAAATTATCAGTCATTGAAAATTTGCATTAATGCATCGAGTGTTTAGTCTAAAGCGAGTTTTCTAGTACTGAGTTTTGACGTTGTTCCGACTGTTCAGAACTCACCGAAGTTAACAGTTTGCAACCATAATAAAAATTTATTGCATTATCACCATGAACGTAAAAATCAACATACCGGTTTGCCATCTTTGAACCAACTCAGATAAGGGGGCGGAAAAGCATCCGATTTGCACTCAAGCGTAACATTTTCACCAACGACTGCCGTGACGTCATTACCTCGATCGTTTATGGTAGGGGGCTGATTGACCGTGACGTCAAAATCTTTTTCGGCCACCCCAGCAGGAGACGTAGCAATGCAAGTATATGTGCCTGCGTCTGAAAGCTAAAAATAATGTGTTCATTAGGTAACTGGTTATGTGCTAACAAATCGAGAAAACCAATAAAAATAACTTGAAGAAAATATATAATGCGACACTAATTATTTTAAGTAGACGTTTCAACAACGTAAATTTCATACAATTTTTCCTTTTCAAAAGTTATTTTTGTCCTATATTTTCTGCCAGTGATGTAAAGAAGGGGGGTCACCGGGGCGCTGGCTCTCCCCTTTGACGTGAAGACCTTTTTTTGAGATCCATCACTAAGAGCGAATGAAAATAGGCCTCTCATTGTCCGGCCCGGCCCCCTACATTTTTCGCTGGTTGCGTCCGCTTGCTGTGTCCTAGTGAAAGCAGTGAAACTATTTTTACACAAAATCCGTGCTATAAACCTGTAATAAAACAAGTTTTACGCAAACGCAATATATTAAATTTCTGCAATAAATAATGCATGGTGTCAAAGCCATACACATTACACACAACAAAAAGCATGAATTTCTCTATCAACTCAACACAAAAACACTCAGTTTTCGCTAAAATGATATATCATTTGATTTTTTTTTTACGTAGTTTCATATTTACCCTCCCATCACCAGACTTCGGGCAATTACAGAACTCATGTAATCGATTGCGATTACAATTACTCCTAATCATTTGATTACAATTACGATTACGATTATTAAAAAAAATTATTGTAATTGATTAAAATTACAATTACATCAATTGTAATCGCGATTACAATTTCGATTACTTTTAGTCAGCTTGCGGAATTGTTGGTAGATTTTTTTGGTTTCACTTTTTAGCGAAACTAAGACTCGACTGACAACTCATACTAAAAACTAATCACAGACTGCAAAGCTAGCGAAGAAATTTTTTTGCTTCACACTCTGATCAAATAAATGAATAATGTGCTAATTAAATTTTCAAAGACGAATGTGTTGCTTGTTTGTTTTAGTAGAAAGCATAGGTGCTATAAAACAGCACAATAGAAGTTTTAGCACCACGGCAGCTGTTATTCAGATCTAAGAGATAAAGGTGGCAATGCTCTAATTACATTTTTTCTTCCAACTGCGTGATGTGGTTCAAAACAACACAGCGGATAGACTTGTGAATTGGCACAACGCAGTGCAAGTACGCAAAACAAAAATTCTCACCACTTCAAAGCGTAATTCACTGAATGATGTAATCAGCTGCAATGTAATCGATTACGATTACAATTACACAGCTGATTTTGGGTTAGTAATCGATTACGATTACTGAAAAAAATGTAATTAATTGTAATCGATTACTAATTACATTACGATTACCCCATGTCTGCCCATCACGAAAAGCGATCAAATCGCTCAAACGAACTCGATAAGAAGCTGCCGGCTACCTGATGAGGAAATCCCGTTAAATCTGCTTTCCCAATGGTACAATATGCGAACTTGCCGGTTTATTCTCCTCACTGTCCCTTTAATGCTGTACGTCAAGCAGGAAAGCTGTAAATACCAATCATCATTGATTAGACTTAGAATCAAATCCGCGTGTACAGTTCCAGAGGCAGACGGTCTACCACTGGCCATCTAAACTTCAGCTATGAACTTATTATTCACATCTTTTTTGAATTCTGTTTTCTTTTGCTTACTTGAGCACTTTGAACAAACATTTTCCGGCCGTTGTTCAGCACTCTGGAATTGTCAATCAAAGGTTGGTCATCATTCTTTGTCCATGTCAGGACTGGGACTGGTACACCAGTGGCGTCGCATATGAGGTCAATGGGGTCACCAACGTTGACCACTATATGAGGGGTTTCGTCAGATCCCTCAATTCTAGTCGGTTCTAAAATCGATACGAAAATAATGATGCAACATATACGATACATCCTTTATTTTTTAGTTGAACTTTTTTTCACTTGTCACCAGAAAGCGTTCAAGTGCAATATAATGAGCTTGTTTAGCATTACACCGCCTGTCCAACAAGAGTTGCCGCCTATCCATCAAGAGTAGCCGTCTATTCGACAAGAGTTGCCGCAGGTCAATTTCTACCCAAATCTTTTCAAATGCTTTCGCCGATGCGCGACTAGCGGCTACACTTATGAACTACGCAAATGCTGCCGATTTCGCCAATAGTCGGTAAACAATAGAACAAAAACAAGGTGCGAAAAAATTGCTGCGCTCCGCGTCCGCTTGCTTGATCCACATTACTTGATCCAATCCACAATATTTTCGGAATTAAAACGGTTTTACAGATTTTCTACGGAAGTTATCAACAATTTTTGCAGATTATAGCCATTGAGTCTGCTTTTTGCAAAACTGCAATTGAATTTTATACCTTGAGCATAGCATGAGCAATGGAACATCACTTAAGAAATGATTCGTCGCTTAATTTTGTACAAGTCGCAATGAAAATAGTAGTGCAAAAACGTTTAAGAACGAAAAGCTACAAAACTCAAGCAAGAACAATTTGTGTGAAGCTGCAAATGAGCTACATCGCAAGATAAGACCAAACCACACCTTACCGTATACATTGAGATCAAAGTTTTTGTTATTCTGTCCAGCGATGGAAACAGCGAGGCAGGTATATCGTCCAGTGTCCCCAACTTCAGCTCGTGAGATGAGCACTTGCTGGTTATCGGCTAGCGACCGAACTCGAGTTTCAGGACGAGAGGATAAACCACGGATGGGGGATTCACCCTATATGAAAATACAATCTATTATAAACAAGTGGTTTTAAAGACTGTTTTGCGTTTGAAAGCTTGCAAATTTACAGCTCCAACAATAAAGTGAGCCAGTAACTATTTCATCAGAACAAAACATCGAATCTTCATTACACTCGCATTATTACGCCGAAGCGTATAATGAGTGGCAAAGCCCATCTCCGCGGCTTAGCACCTGAGCAACACAGCTCTGAGGAAACATGGCAACGGTGGCGACACTGTGCCCATTTGACAGGCTCGGGAATCGAACTCCAGACCTGCCGCACCGATAGCGTCTGCTTAACAAGTGAGCGAACCGGTGGGGCCACTATTTCATTTCTTTACGAAATCAATTAGGTTGCAATTCCTTATTCCTATTTCTTACATGAAAAAATTAATGCTATAAACCACAAACCCAAATGTTTGTATGTAATTGATAGAGCTTAAATCATTGATTCAACTCCTTACCTTACTCCACGCTACACTGGGCTGGGGTGTACCAATTACTGTGCAGTCCAGCAGTGCAGTTTCTCCGGCAAAAATTGTCATTTCTCTATCTTCATCAAGTTGGAAAGTGGGAGGAACTAAACGACAAAACTAAGAAAATCAATCAAGCTTAACAATCTTTAACTCGCATAGTTGTTTCTTCGAAAGATAAGGTTTTAAAACTAAAAAATCTAAGGTTGGGCATTTGAGCAAGGTATTGCTCTAAATGGCAATTCACAGAAATCAAGTCAAATCTTCATTATACTCGCGGTA
This sequence comes from Trididemnum miniatum, assembly GCA_964006365.1. Classification (NCBI taxonomy): domain Eukaryota; kingdom Metazoa; phylum Chordata; class Ascidiacea; order Aplousobranchia; family Didemnidae; genus Trididemnum; species Trididemnum miniatum. Next base: position 8,887,808 of record OZ023231.1, on the reverse strand, counting down.
TCACGACGAAGCGTGCAACGAGTAGCGCGACCCACGGCTTAGCGCCAGGATAAAACAATTCCGAAGAAACGTCGCAACGGTGGCGAGCTTTTGGCGACACTGTGCCGATTTGACCGGCCCAGGAATTGAGCCCCAAACCTCTCGCACCGATAGCATGACCTTAACAACAGAGCTACGAAGCCGGTCAAATCTAATGCAAAAGGATCGGTAATATCTAGCCTTTTTTAGAGGAACCGCTAGGAACGCGCTTGCATTGCTTTGAAAGAACGTACTCTTCAATGTTATTTGAGTCATAGCTTTCTTTTAACCGGTCTTTAAAGCAATTTTGGTTGCATATATAAATGAATGAGAAACGTTATTTTACTGTACACATCCAAATCAAACGCATGGCTGACGCTCCCAGCTTCGTTCGTGGCTATACAGCTATATGCAGCAGTGTCGGACTCCTGTGAAAAAATAAAGACTACAGATTAGTAGCAGAAATCATACACACATTTTGCTTGCGCATATTACCGATAACATCTTGCGAAAAGCTACAAAAAACAGTTTAAAGTCAGCCTTCATAACAAGAACTTCTTATCCTAGTTCGTATCTTGCGAATGAAGTTGAAATAAACGGAAATAGCAGCTGCCAGTGCTCAGCTTTGGTTTAAGTCTTGCAGCCAATGCTCACACATTAATAGTTCTATAAACCGCAGTTCGTAACAAAATAAAGGCTCGCTTTGCATCAGAAACGTCTCGTTCAGCACTCCATTATGCCACACTAAAAATTTTGACAATGCTGTCTGCGATTCACCACAGCTGCAACGGATTTTAACGTTTCTAGCGGTACTGTCGCGGAAATAAGTACCGCGACTCGGGACACCATCAAGGTGTAAAACGGTGTAAAGATTACCAGATTGCCACATCGATCTGCCCTGATCAGTGCCAGGCCTGGTATAATCTGCCAGAACTGGTACTGATAGTGCCAGATCTGGCTGTGATCAAATTTTGCGCTGAAGCATGGTGGTGTGAGGCCGCATCAAGCCCCGATCAAAATCTGATCTGGTAAAAACATATGTTTTTTTGCGGCTAATCATAGATAGTTTTATGTTGCTATATAATGTGAAAACAACACAGTTGTAGAGTCGTCTTCCTCTTTTTCAAAATACCATAGACCCCTAAAATAAGTAATTACAATTTTTATATCAAAGCTTACTTGAGATTGAATAATTTGTAGAATTTTTCCACCAGATAACAATTGCATTCGTTCCGATATTTCCAAAGGAAAACCGTTTCTCAACCAAGAGATGGAAGGCGGGGGTATTCCCCCTGTGACATTGCAGTGCATGGTAACAGGGTTGCCAGCGTTAACCTGAAAAGTTACAATGTGGATAAAAATAAATCTTTGAAGCAAAAAAAAATCGTAATATTCGTAAAAGATTTTGAGCAGATGCGCCAGAATTTTAAAAATCAATCAAAGCAAACGAAATGGAAGCATGTAACCTATTGAAACTTTGTGCAGTTGTCGGTCTTAGTCATGATATTATAGATCGTATACTAGTTAAAATTCTTTACTTCAATATGTTGTTCGCCTTGATCAGTGTTGAGCGTAGGAGGAACAAGAATATGAACATTGACACTTCCTCTTTCTCTACCAGCAACATTCACAGCTTCACAGACATATTCTGCGCTATCTGATAACTGAAAGCAAAACTTTTCTTCATATGTATGGCGTAAGCAGCACACAGAGCTAGCCATTTCAACCATTTTTTGGTTTGCTTAGACTTACAGCAGAGAGCGCACTAGCTAAAGGCTTCGCTCTCGACAAGAGGCAAGAGGTTCGATTCATCGCCCACTCAAAATTGGACACAGTGACGTCAAGGGGGGCCCCGCCACTCGTAATATGCTTCGGTGTTTTGGTAATATTATCACTGGTACCTTACCTGAGCTCTGTATATGGTTAGAGAGCTGCCATCACGAGACACAGCCAAGTTAGGATAACTTCTGCTAATTCGGACACCATTCTTATACCACGTGATTTCTGGTGTTGGGAAACCACTTGCGCGGCATTGCAGCGTTTCATCATCACCCTGAACAATGTCTACTTCCGTATGGGACATTCCCACGGATGGTGGAACTAAAGTAATTTGCAATTTCATTCAAGTTTGTAAAAATTAATTGAGAAGTTGTGTAGAACACATTGGGAAAGCAAACTTTTGTCTGTGGTAAGTACAGTACTACCCGCAACACATATAGCTGGATACTTTAAATTAAGAAAAATGCGTAGTCGGTACGAAGTGTTGAACACGAAATATTAGACTCGCACCATTCAACTTACGCTTGTAACGTTAAAAAAAAAAAACAACTGAACAGAACAATGAAAAATTGCAGCAATAGAAAAATTCAGCGCGAAAGACTTAAGCGCAACTTCTTGGATTGATGCAATACGTCATGATGATGACGTTACTACAACGTGACTTCACGACAACCAACCGTTTAAAAAATTCAAAAACGTGATTTAGTTGGAAAATATCAAAAAAATTCTTCATTATATTCGCGGTATTACGCCGAAGCGTATAAACGAGTCAGTGACGGTTTAGCGCCTTGGCAACACAACTCCGAAGAACCATCGCAGCGGTGGCGAGTCGTTGGCGACACTGTGCTTGATTTGATAGATCCGAAACTTGAACCCTAGACCTCCCGCACCAATAGCATTATCTTAACAAGTGAGCTAACTGACTGAAGATATCTAGAAAATTACAGAAAACTTGCCGTGAACAATCAGATTGAATTCCTTTCTGGCATCGCCAATGTCATTCTCTGCATGACATGTGTAACTGGCAGCGTCAGACACAACTGTACTCCCTGCAAAGCAGCAAAACAAGAATTGGCTCAAGCAATGATTATTGTCAGCGATATGGCCTAGCGGTACGGCGCGCAGGTCACAGATCCTTGGTGACGGGTTCGATTCACGGCTGGAGCCAATCGCATTTGACATATAGCAAGGGTGATTGCTAACTGGAAGAGTGCAAGCTCAGTTCGCAGTCTCCTTTAAATACTATTCAATTTTTGATTCAATATAACTTCAAAATAACCTTAGTGATTTATTTATTACATAGTAACAGAGCATCTTAAATTTTGGAAAACCAAATGTAAAACTAAATGATCACATACTCGTTTATACTTGCGATATTGCGCCTAAAAGCGTAACGAGTGGCGGGGCCCATCTCCGAGGCTTAACGCCTGGGCAACACAGCTCCGAAAAAACGTCAAAGCGGTGGCACGCCGTTGACGACACAGTGTCCGATTTTGCCGATCCGGGATTCGAACCCCAGACCTCCCGCAACGTTAGCGGTGTCAGCAGTCGCTATTCTAAGGGCCGGGCAAATTTAAAACAAAATGATCGATAAGACGTCAAACACAAAATCTATATTAAAACAGATTTGATTTATGATTAAATTTTCAGCTTATTTTTATACAAGAGTGACGTTTATTTCATTTTTAAATGTAGCCAAGAACTTTTCTTCGTATTGAAAGCGAAAAATAAGCACCGTTATGATCTCGAACTAGTCATCCGTTAGAAATAACGTTTAACAAAAGATTATTCTAAAAAAATTGAAAATAATCTGACTGAGCAGCAAGACGGAATGTTATGTCCATGATTCCCAAATCGCAAGTCCTGGTTTAAAGGCGGTAAGTCTGTAAGTTGCACCCCGACTTTTTAAGATATTGTTAACCGAAAACATATTCCGAAATGCAAAAAGTTAAAAAAAGAACCACGGCAGTTTCAACAAGATGCTGTTAAAAAACAGTTTAACACAAATCACAAAAAGTCAAGCTACTTACCGATTTGTAATCGAGTCCCTCCAGTCACAATATTAATTCGGTCGCCATTTCGAACCAGGAGACCATTTTTCATCCAAGTAATTCTTGCGGTTGGCACGGCATATACGTCACAAAACAGAGTCGCAGCGCTGCCTTGAACGGAAATAACGTCTACCGGAGAAGATCCCGCTATAGTTGGTGGAATGTTGACTGAAAGTTTGAAATTTCTGAACAAAAAAATGTTGATGGTCATTTAGAACTTAAAAATAGCTCTGTTTAACCATAGGGTCACAGCACTAATTTCGTATTTTTGTTCTACTTAGCATTAACAAAGCGGCTTCATGGGCTAGAAAGGCAAAATCGACCACCTACTGGTCATAAAAGGCAACTAGTGACACCAATAACGATCTCCTTCATCTCAGTAGCAATGAAGTTATCCTGAAAGGGACTTCAAATATTCTCTATTTTCCGACGACCCCAATCATTATTTGAGGTTTTATAATGCGAGAAGTCAACACAACCCCTACCGGTTGCTTGTAGCATTTTACAATTAGTTTGCATGTTCCACAAATAATTCGCTACAAGTCACCAGAAAAAATTCGTACTTTGACTGAATTCCAGCATCATTAGAAACCACACACATGTATCTTCCTACGTCAGCTTCTTGTGCGTTCAATATTGTCAAGATTTGCTCATTTTCCGACAAAATGATTTTAACAGAATCGTCTTCATTCTAAACAATGCATTTCAAATTGTGATCAATTTTTAAACTTTCACAGCCAGCTACTTAGCGATAGAAAAAAACAGTCAAGAATATTTAATATCAAAGAAAATCAAATCTTGTTTATACACGTAGTATTACTCCGAAGCGTGTAACGAGTGGCGGGGCCTATCTCCGCGGTTATAAGCGCCTGAGCAACGCAACTTCGAAGAAATGTCGCAGCGGTGGCGAGCGTTGGCAACACTGTGACAGATTTGACCGGCCCTAGAATCGATCCTCATACCTCCCGCGCCGAAAGCGATGTCTTTAAATACTACAACTGGCAGGTATGTTTAATTTAGACCTGTATCTATTTACAATTTAAAAAAAATATAATTTCTCAGCTGTTTTGCAAAAATAGCTAGGAGTCTATTTATTTTAGTTGCTTACCAGTCTTTCAAAATCAAAGGCACGTCCATTTTTGGTCCATTGGACCTCTGGTCGCGGCACAGCGTTGGTCTGGCAACTCATCACAGCTGTCTCTCCTTGACTGACCGTAATATCTCCAGAAGTGGTTGGCAACAATGGCGCAACATGAGTAATCACATCATAAGTTTTACGAGCCTAAAACCAAAATTTGCAGAAATTTTAAAGTCGTTCTAGACGCGGGTCATTAGTTGTGATGTTTTGAAAAAATTAAATTTTTGCGATGGTCTAAAAAAGATTTAAAAACTTTGGTTGAGCGTTTTCTGCTATGTAATATGGCGTTACAGTGATATACAAGAGTACCTATGTCCCCCATCTCCTTAGGCCTCCTCCGAAATAGGTTAAAAGTCGTCACGAATAAGAGTCTCTTAGAAAAACTGTGCCTTAGTCCGGAAAAGTTCTTTTACGCGTCCCCTTTTCCAGAAAGTCTTGCGTATGTCCCTAAAGCGTTGGTATTTCATCTAATAATCAAGACACCTAAGTTCAGCCCAGAACTAAACCTAACCCATTAAAAAGCCTTGAAAAAACATCAGTCAGGTTAGTACAACGTTTTAGTAGCAGTTCCAGTGTTGTACCTTTCCTACTACATTTGATGCAACACAAGTGAAGTTTCCTGTGTCCGCAGTTTGTGCTTGCAAGATAATCAGCAATCTTCCTTGCGAGATCACTGAGTAACCAGGCCGTGTTCGACTCAAGGGAAGTTCGTCTTTCAACCAACTGATTGTCTGTTACAAAATAAATGTGAAAACACACAAAATAAAAAAAAAATCTCAATTATAATAGCGGTATTACGCCGAAGCGTGTAACGAGTGGCGCGGCCCATCTTCGCTGCTTAACGTCTGTGCAACACAGCTCCGAAGAAATGTCGTAGCGGTAGCAAGCTGTTGGCGGCTATGTCAGAGTTGACCGGCTCGGGAATCGACCCATGACTTCCCGCATCGAAAGCAGCATCCTTATACACTACGCTAATTGGTTGGTTTAAAAAATATACAAAATAGGCCTTACGTTTATTTATAATAGCCAGCATGTTCAAATCAAACTGCTAAGATTATTTGTATTTTTTTCTTTTCAACGCAAGCAATATTTTTTATGACGTTTCATTGTTCCAAAATGGTTAACAATTATACGTTTTCAATAATCTCTCAAAATACAGAGTAATTCATAAACCCACTTGACTACCGCCTAAATAATGTTCCGAATTCTCAAAACCAAACATGTTTTAGTCTTTTAAAGAATGGAGAACAACGAATTCCACAACGTTTTGATCAACGTTTCTACTGCTTTTTCAGTTAGCAGATGATTTTGACAAATACAACAAACGTACTGGTTCTGGAGTTCCGCTAGCATCGCATGGCATTACCACAGCTGTGTTCTGCAGGGCTATCTTCTTTTGATAACTGGGCCCTGATATTGATGGAGGAGTTTGCACATTTACGTGGAACACTTTGCTGTCCTGCCCTGCCTTGTTTTTGGCACGACAATCATAGTGGCCGCTATCAACTTCCTGCGCATTTCTAGAAATTTACACTAGTATAAACAATATTCTAAAAACAAATCTTACGTATACTCGCGGTATTACGTCGAAATGGGCAACGAGCGGCGGGGCCCATCTCCGCGGCTTGGTGCCTGCCAACACAGCTCCGAAAAAATGTCGCAGTGGTGGTGAGCCGCTGGCGGCACTGTGCCCGATTTGACCGGCCCGGGAAACGAGCCCTAAACCTCCCGCAGCGTTAGCGGAGCCTTAACCACAAAACCACCAGACAGGTCAAAAGCAATGTTACATAAATTCATTGCAAACCCAACAGAAAATAAGCAAACAGACACAAATTAACAAACTAACCATGGCGTATCCTTTAATATAGTCGTTTTTCGTGTAATTTTTGCAGAAATAATTCAGTTAACTTACTGTACAGTCAAAACTTGACCGTCGGCTTCAAATTCATATTTGGGGTCATCTGGGTTCAAAGCGACGCCATTTTTGTACCACGTGATGGTCGGAATCGGATAACCAGTAACAGGACACTGCAACCCACGATAACAGACAGTAACATAAAAAATTGAAGAAGCAAAATGCAAAAAAAAGTTGGTTGCGCGGCCTAGTAGGTTGGGCACCAAATTTTAGTCCCATGTACAATGTTGTAAAAGGTGACGAACGGTTAATGATAAAGGCCTAATAGTGATAATGGGACTTCTGAGAAAAAAGATGCGAAGTCATCTCCCAAAGATTTCAGTTTCGGTCACTGCAAAGATCCAGCATATACATTTCGCCAGCCTATGCTTGCCTATACTATATCATTGCTCCATGCCTTGACAGATTACGCCCTTGAATAACATTATCAAATTTAGGTTCAATCTCAAATCTTGAGGTTTCGATGTTGCTTACTTTAGAAAAAAACCATTACAACAATTTCTTGCAATGTAAATTACCCATCTTACGTGGTACCGTCAACCATAGTTACGCTAAATTGAATAACTCAAATAAGCATCACATAAGGGTAACCTCTCTGAAATGGCAAAACACACATGGTGTCACTTGCTACGTCTAAATATACCAAAACAAACAGCAATGATAAAGGTGCTACCACACTAACTGAAACGTTGAGGCCTTTGAGACATTGTGTAGGTTTATGTTATTGTGACATGACTTTGTGCGGATGTGATGTCATAATAAGATAAACTTGCACAATGTCTCAAAGGTCTCAACGTCTTAATTAGTATGATCGCAACTTAACTGTGGTGACGCTTCGATTTCAGCGACATGGCCTAGCGGTACCGCGCGCAGGTGACAGATCCTACGAGACGGGTTCGATTCACGGCTGGAGCCGATCGCATTTGACATATGTAACGGGTGGCTGCTGACTCGAAGAGCGCAAGCTCACTTCGCAGTCTCCCTCAATTACTGTTGAATTTTCCGTTCAATATAATTTGAAAATAACCTCAGTTATTTATTATTTCAAATTTAATTTTTGCAATTCCACACCTGGAGTGTGAACGGATTATTCACGGATTCTCTGACTACATCCGGTACGTCATTCTCTCCATCTCCAATTGTAGGAGGAACATTGACTGTGACGTCAGTGTTTTTCTCGTCACTTCCAACGTTGTTTGTCGCAACGCAAGTGTATCTACCCGCGTCAGATGGTCTAAACGTTCAATAATCTTATCAAGAAAATCAGATCTCAATTATACTCATAGTAATACGCGGAAGCATGCAACGAGTGACGGAGCCCTTCTTTGCGATTTAGCGCTTGGACACCACAGCCCCGAACTCTGAAAAAACGTCGCAGTGGTGTCGATGTGTCCGAATTGATCGGCTTGGGAATCAAAACCTGGACCTCTCTCACCGACAGAGATGTCGTTACTCTACGCCAACTGGGAAAATAAGCACGGTTTTGCCTTCTCATTCCCACCCTGCAGACGTCAATCAATAAACCTGCCAGCAGCTTAAACTCGCGATAGCAGGTAGTACTGCACCTTATTCTGCAACATCAGTCACCAACCGGCGCTTGGTTTATCGGTCAAGAGCGTCCGCTTAGTAGCCAGCAGACTAGGGTATTATTCCCAATCGGATCACACTGAAGTCACACAAAATGGTATTTACAACTTCCCGTCACGCGTTCGGCTTAGCATTATCTGCGAAGGGTTCAGTGTATGTGACTGTGTTGTTTTGTTTTGCATGCCCGATAACAGCGTTCAGTCATTCATGACTGAGGTCTGTAACAGGCCGGCATTTGAGGAAGGCTTACGCAATGTGTGCTAAAAGCACCCACTGTTCCGTACCTTGGCAGCAAATGAAGTGAATATTAACATCTTTTTAAAATAGCATTTTATTTTTCAAATGATGGTACAGTTCTATAAATTGCTAATCTCTTTATTACAGTTTCTATCTATTTCTTACTTTGCTGACACAATTTGTAACGTCCTACCACCAGGGAAAATGTAAACGTCATTACTGGTCTGGATAAGCTCGCCATCCTTGTACCAGGCCAGCTCTGGCATGGGCACTGCCACTATCTTGCAGTGGATGTGGAGAGGTGAACCTTCATTCACATCCACATTTGTGTCTCCTTCTCCCTCAGGGAATTGTGGAGGAGCTAAAAATACATCCAAGATCATAAACGCTTCTGGTAGGCAAAACGTATTTTTTTAGTGGAAGACTGGAGTTTGATTTCAAGTCTGGGTTGAAAATTTTAAAAATGGTGGTTCCGCGCCGCGCGATTGGCATAAGCAGGATGTGTAAAGAATCTATGCAATTCCAGTGCAAATAGGCTATGCAAAAAGCGTTAAACGTATCTGCGGTGTATCTCAACGTATTTACATGCTCCCTGCCAATCTTTCATGGTACCTAGCCTTGTATGATCCAACAGAATTCAAGAAATGAAGGTTTGCATTGGATGTAAAGAAGAAAATCCCGAATTATAAAATAGATAAAATGACTCAATAGGAATACGACATAAAACAGCACCTTGGAAAGACAATACCGTATTGATTCGCGTATAACGCGTACCCTTGATTTTTGGTTAAAAACTGCTATTAATTTTTATTAGTCTCAACAAATCAACATATGGCACACTGGTTAATGGTAATGCTAACTGCCAGTATAAGCACCATTCCCAAATGAAATTTGCAATTTAAAACCATTCAAAATCTGATTCATCAGCAAATTCATCAAACAGTTGTTCGAATTCTTCTAGAGTTATGTTGATATCAGTGTCCCAGTCGGCAGGAAGATCAATTTCTTCACCTTTTTCCGAACCTGATTATAAATCCCACAACAGGTCGTCTTTTGCATTCTTACTCGTGTATAACGCGCACCCTCAATTTTGATTGAAAATCAGAAAATACTGTACTCGGATAAATAAGGTAATTACAAAGTTCAATTGTTTTCGATTTCCCTTCTTTGTCAAAACTGACTTACTTTGAACTTCAACATCAAACAATTTACTGTCTTCTCCCGCTTCGTTTATGGCCGTACACTGGTATCTCCCGGTGTCGCTCACCTTGCTCTCCAGCACCTCAAGTGTTTGATTGTCAGAGGAAAAGAGCACGCGGACACTGAAAATATTTTTCGGCATATTACAAGCAAGCTATTAGAGGTAAAAAAAGACCGCCCTTTTCAAGTTACAGAAAAAAACATTGGGTTTAAAGCTGGTAAAAGATTATATTCTTGCTAAGCAGTCAAGCCCAAAACGTCTCGCTGTTACTTATTTAGGACATTTTTAGATAGAGTTTAGTTTGAATTCAGTTTTAAATTTTAGAAATTTGCCTTTTTTCTAGTTTTTGTCTTCCACTCCACCACATAATGGTAGGGAATGGGTTTCCTTCTTCGATGACGCAATTCAATGTGATCGTCTGATTGGTTGGAACTCCAACTGACGTAGGAACAAGACTGTTAGACCCCTCAATGACAGGAGGTACTGCAAAAACAAAGGTCAAAGCTAAATTAGACGAAGCTTGACTTGACGGGTAAAAAAGGTCAAGAGTAACAATGGTTTCAAATCACAGTCAGCAAAGTAATTAGTCAGAAAAAAAGAGCCTAATCTTGACACTCGTGTTTCAAATAATTACAAGATTGCAAAAATGAATGGCTACCACATCAAAAAGAGCCAAAACTGTAGAAAGGCTATCATAATCTTTTAGAATTAAGTTGACAAAATAATGCCCTAAAAATCAATTTTTTTCCGTACTTAACAGTTTACACAAGTATAGTTATATTGGTATACTATCTCATCTAAAAGCTACTTGAAAGCTAGCTATCATTTAATAATCCTTACCATTGACTATTAATTTGAAGTCCTTTCTCGCATAACCAGCTGGGTTAGTAGCTATGCATGTGTAATCTCCCTCATCGTCCAGTAATGTATTTGTAATGCGCAAATACCTGCCTCCAAACTGTACCACAAATCTATCGTTGTTTTCAACATCAATAACTTGTGAGCCTAAAAAAGAAAAAGATAAAAACATGGCTATCAATGGCATTTGCTTCTAGAACAGTGCTTAAATGCAAGCCTCAAGTCCGCCGTGTCCATGCTGCACAGGCATCACACTTGGAATATGTTCGTAAAAATACAGTTAATGCAGCTGCGTTTAATCAGGTTTGAAAAAAATGAAGGTGCTTACACCAAACAACATCACGCAATCCAATGGTTCTCAAATTGGGACCGCCAAGCTCTTAGAGGTGCGCACAACGATTACCGGTACTTACAGGACTTAAGAGTTTTGAGCGCGAGTTTCCTTGGTAAAACATATTTCTAACTCGTGAGAGGCGTCATTTAAACTTGCTATGGGTAAGAAACAAAAATTGAAAGTTCCGTTTAATTTAGTTTCTTCAGAGTATCTTTAAAAAATACTTACTAGATCCGTTTACATGCAACCATTGTATGGTGGGAGACGGTATTCCATACGCAGAGCATCGCAGAAGAGTAGGAGTGTTGACGTGTGTACGGATTACAGGAGGAGAGCTGTCTTCATCACTGATGGAAGGAGGTACTGGCAAACAGATCAGAAATTTGTAATCCACAAATTCAGATTGTGTCACTTTTCTTATTGGAGTTTATGTTTACATTCTCTGCAATTTTTCACAGCCGAGGCTTACAGTTTACTTCAGCATCAGATTCAGCAATTTTCGGATGGATGCTAGCTCACACCTCAGATGGCCGAGTGAATACAGCGTCTGCCTCTGGAGTTGCATACTCGATTTTGATTCCGAGTCGGCCAATGACTTAAAATTGGTTTTCATCGTTTCTTCCTTGTTTGACGCTCAGCATCAAAGAAATAGTGTGGAACACAAGCATTCAAGTTTACTAGTTGTGCCATTGAGAAAGGCACTTAACGGCATTCTTCCGACTTAGAGCAGTGGACAGGTGGACGGCAATCCTGCGTTTTTTGTTTTTTTTTGACATTTTTCGGTCATTGACCGATTTTTTTATGAAATGACCAAAAATTTTTATGTCATTTCGGACAAGATGTCTGAAAAATATTTGGCTGCTTTATTATGCGTATGCTCTTTAAAGAAAACGTTTCGAAAAACTCGGCGAATCATGTCGTGAAAACTTTTAATAATAAAAACAAATCGTTTGAAGTTATGTTAGAGCAGTGGTTTTTAACCTTTTTTCCCCCAACGCCCCTTTTCAGAGGTTTCTTAAATCTGCCGCCCACATGTTCCTCATTTTCCACTAAACATCAGTAAAGACCTAAAAAATTTCTGCCGACGTCCAATTTTCCGCCCAAAATCATGTGAAGAGCAAAAAAAAAAAGGTCATCACGTCCGCAGAAGTCCTACTTTTCTTGTCCAGCCCGACACAAAATATCGTTACACCTTAACGCCCCCTGAGTATTTCCGCCCCTCTAAAAGTTAAAAGCGTCTAGGTTAAGAACCACTGTGTTAGAGAGTCGCTTTGGGATGCCAATTTTTCGACATAGAGAAAATACTTTTTTCTATGTTTGGAAAGAGAGTTCAAGCGCATGTCTGAAATTTTGGATGCGTTCCAGAGGCCGATTTGGCACCACTTTGAAATTTCGCTACATTGTCCACGAGATTCCCAAAGCATTAAAAGCAACCGGCACTTTTAACTGATTTAAAGACGACGAATTTTAACAGAAGCACTTAATAAATATGCCGGATCAAAGTCAATTTAATAGAAGTCACTAGGCTATGGAATTATCAAAAAAATGGAAATTGATGGCGTATATCCTAGTATATACCCTAAAAATGATCTAGTAAACATTTAACGCAAAACTTAAAATTTAATCCCGAAATGGAGCGCGATAAACAAGTTCGGAAGAGAACGAAAGTTACGTCTGCTTCGGCGCATTATAACAGATTTTTTCCATAAAAATTGCTGATTTTTTATTCGCTTTTCGTCAAAGTTAAATTGCATTGAAACAAGAAGTTGTGTTATTCGTTAAGTTGCGATCTAAAGGAAAACTTGCGAATTTGCCACTAATAGAGTAGATCAAAAAAAGCCTGTAAATTTCAGCAAAATTCGGTTGAAACCACAAAATCAAATGTGCCGAATTAAATTTAAAATGTCCGAAATTTTTTGATTAGTTTTGGACAAATGTCCGAAATATTTTGGCAAAAAAAATCAGAGTCGGCAACTCCCAAGCAAGATAGTGCTTTGATCGTTTTCTCATCATGGGAGGATATTAAGTACTCTTCAATAGATATATACAAGAAATAGGCCTACTACACATACTACTTCATTAATAATTTGGTCTTTCATTGCTTTATTTTATCACTTACCTCGTACGTTCACTTGATATTGTTTTGAATCTTCACCCGCTTCACTGACAGCTCTGCAAGTGTAATCTCCCGTATGTTGGAGATCAGCTGATCCCACGTTAAGGAATCTGCCATCTTCTGACATCTCAAAACCGGAGGAAGAAGAAGCAATAACCCCAACAACAGTAGAAGCGATCCGGTAGCCATCTTTAAGCCACTAAGGAAAAATATGATCTTAACTAGCGTGATATCTTTTGTAAGCAAAACACTTTGACCCAATTATGCAAAATCGAACCCTAGTTTTTAAAAAAGAATCTTATGTTTACCATACCGGTACTTGCGGTATTACGCCAAAGCGTGTAACGAGTTGCGGGACCCATCTCCACGGCTTAGCGCCTGGGCAACCCAGCTCGAAAAAACTATCGCAGCAGTGGAAAGCCGTTGGCGACACGGTTTCCAATTTGACCTGCCCGATAATCGAACCCAAACCTCCCGCACCGATAGCGATGCCGTGCTACTACCCCAACTGACCGGTCACGCCAGCTGCTACGTGATTTAATTGATTATTCAATCATAATTCAATGATACTTGTTGGTCGGTATGGAGTATCTAGAAACATTGGAGATATCTTACTGATTTAGCGCGTCTTTCCAGCACTTCGTTTTGTCCACTTATCGAAGCACAGAGAATCAATCACTGCTAAATTTAAGCTAAATTCGAGCCGCTGTTGATGATGATCACATTTTTGTAAAGTAGAGAAAATGAGCGCAATGTCCCATTCTTAATGCTATTAAAGCACTTAGCAGACACAATGACTCAAAATGGTTACTCACTTCAATATCTGGACGTGGATGACCAACCACATTGCATTCCAGTGAAAAAGGACGTCCTCTGTTTACGTCATGAGTGTCAATGACGTCACCTCCTGGTATGGAAGGAGTCGAGTAGACATCAAGTTGAATATCACGGGAAGTACTTCCGGCTACGTTTGTAGCAACGCACCTGTACATCGCTGCATCTTCATCCTAGCCAAATTGTATTTGTATTCAGTAGCATATTTAATAAATTTATCCTCCTGTCACGAGAAAGCGATCAAAGCGCCATAACGAGCTTGCTTAGGAGTTGCCGGTCATCTGTCTACCTTACCAAAATGGGGGAATTCCGTTAAGGGCTTTTCCTAACGGCGCAACCAGTAAACTTGCCGGCTTGTTCTTCACACAGTCTCTTTAATGCTGAGCGTCAAGCAGGGAAGTTATAAAAGCCAATTTTAAATTCATTGATTTGACCCGATTTGAAATCAAACCCGAATCTACAGCTCCTGAGGCGGACGCTTTATCCACTCGGGAATGTCATCAATCATGAATCAGGAGGAAAAATAAAGCCAAGTAATTTTAAAAGGAAACGTCCTCTTTTAAGAATTACTGTAGCTTTCTTTTTCTCTTTAAGCTATTTTTGTACCGCATCTATTGCATTCCGAGATCAACAAAAACAATTTTTTTCAACCAGTTCATGATATTTTATCGCTTTAATACGAAGGAGCAGCAAGGCACTATATGTCTTAAACAAATTCACTGTTTGAAGTTATTTCAACACTTTTTTGGTTTAAGTTTCTGCTTGGCGCTAATTGCTATTCGCTTTAGTTTAACAAGGCAAGTAGCAATATACTTTTTATCGCGAAGTACCTGGATTAAAACTAGCAAAATTCCGGTAATACTGACTACTGAATCCAAACAACACCATAATGACATAACAACTGAAGAAGTTTCGACTATAACCAAAGTCTCGTCAGCCTTGCTACGCACAGCCAATCCAGGCTAAACTCATTCCAGACTGTAAAGACTCTGTTTTTGCATTGCTTTACCTGTACATCTCGACTTCATCTCTTTTCTAGGTTGTGCCCTATTTTTGGCAGGCGACTGGCCCCAAACAACGATACCCAATGAAAGAACCTATAACCACTAACCCTAACTATATGGCTGTGCGTAGCAAGGCTGACGAGACTTTGGTTATAGTCGAAACATTGATTTGTCCCTTGCAAATTTTTCATCTAACTGAAGAAGTATTTTTACAATTGACATCGTAAGAGCAATTTCATGAAATTACCAAGTATTTTTATGACAAAAGAGTCAAAATACTTTGAAATGTCAAACACTAGATTTCTTATTTAACGCTACCTTGAGGAGCTAGATGGTACGCAGTAATCAAAATAAACATGTCAAAAACTAATTTTTGCGCGGAATCCTAAACCATTGTTCATCCACTCCTCTTTGTGTTAACTACAAATCTTAACTCGTGCAAGAGCTGCTCACTTTTGCGGAAGAAACGAACAGAATCTTTCCTGCTTGTTGGGTTCGAATCCTTGGTGAGGGAACAAGGGGCATACCGTTAACTTGCCACTGCAGAGTGGGGAGAGGTACAGCGTCTGCATCACACGTAAGACTGATATTGTTCCCTCTCAGCACCCATCTTCGTTCTACTTCATCGCTTGATTGGATTCTAGGGGGTACTGAAACAAAACATCGAACTGTATTCCAAGATAATGAATTATCTTAGCATTACTGAATTAAATTTGGCAGTAAGTGAGAGAGACTGTGAAGTTTTTTGTATTTATTGGCATATTCATCTTCCTATCACGATAAAGCGCTCTTCGAAATAGCAGAAGTGAGGTTGAGCACTTCGAGGCAGCAGCCACCAGGCATATTCGTCAAATATCATCGGCTGCAACCGTGAATCAAACCGTCACAAAAGATCTGCAACCTGCGCGTGACACCGCTACGTCATGTGGCCGCCATAACACTGAAGGGGACTTTTCATAAACGCATGCTTAGGTGCTTACGCTTTGCTATCCCAAAAACAACGAAAAAGTTTTTCAAAATGTTGCCCTTAAACAATGTGACACAATCTGAGAAAAGGTTGCCCTTACAAAAAATGGTATTATCTTGTTTTTAAATCTTACGATTAAAATTTAAACCTTAGTTTTCACCTCGAATTTCCACTTCAAATCTTTTTGTTGCTACTCCCACCAAATTACTAGCTGTACATGCGTATTTTCCCGCATCTTCTAGATCAGCTTCATCTACTGTAAGATACCTGCCGTTCTCACTGGCCTGAGCTCTGAACAAAGCTTTTAAACATTAACAACTTGCCACGAAGTATTTAAACATCATACTAAAAGAAGAAAGTAAATCTTTTTAGGATATAGCAACAACTAATGCACCATAATGAAAAAATTTAATAAATAACTAAGGTCATTTTCAAATTCGAACTGCAAATTGAACAGTGATTAAGGAGATTGCTAAGTGAGCTTGCGCTCTTCGAGTCAGCATCAACCCGAAATTTGTATCAAATGTGATAGGCTCCAGTCGTGAATCGAACCCGTCAAGAAGGATTTGCAATTTACGAGTGATACAACAACACCACGAAAAACATTCGGATGCTAAAACTTACCTATCAAAGAACCTCGATATTCTTCTTCTGTTTTTATTCCAGACGATATCGGGAACTGGTGTACCGGATGTTAAACACTCCAATTCGATTCTATCTCCCTTGCTAACGATCACTCTCTCAATTGCGTCACTTCCTCGTATCGATGGCGGCTCGTAAACAATCACTTCGTAGGTCTTCACGTCATATCCGGCGACATTACTAGCATTGCAAGCAAATATTCCGCTGTGCCCGACCTTTCAAAAAATTAGCAAGGTAAAAACAGAATTAAAAAAGAAAAAGTGCTCAACCTGGGGCTAACTAAGGGGTGAGCGGAGGGCTGCAAGGGGTTCATAGACCCAATTACGAATATTTACCCATACTTATGCGACTGTGCACTGTAATATTGGCCTTTACAGCAAGCTTCCCAGAAAAGGATCCATACGTGGGTTCCATTGCAGAAAAGGCGACATTGACTTCTTTTACAATCATTTTCAATTAAACCAACCGTACAATTGCATTTTCGAAATTTTTCGAAAGACTCTCACTTACATAAAACAAGTCCTCATTAAATAAAGCTTACCGCAGCATCAGCGATAAATAGAACACGTCCATCAGATTGGCTGACCGCGTCCGAGGGCAGCTCAGTGTTGTCCATGGTCCACTCAACGGAGGGTCTAGGGACCCCATCATAATCACACATCATTCGAATTTGATCACCCACAACTAAAAATACCGCATTCTTTAGTGTAACCCTACCAGAAAACTCAGTCACCGGCTACCATAAGGACGCTCTTATAACACATACATCAAACACAGTAACTAATGCATCTTGTTGTGCAAATCTATTGTATTCGCAAATTCAGCAATACTGCAAATTTTCATTTTAAAAATGCGACCTACCGAGCTCGAGTCGAGTATTCGGAGGTCCAGATATAGTGGGAACAACATGGACTTTCAATCGAAAGTATTTCCTTTGTTTCCCCACTTCATTCACAGCTTCGCAATGATACATTCCTGTGTCCTGCTCCTGTAAAAGCAAAAAGCAACTGAGTAAATCAGTGCGACATAGCCGCCAAACTATAAGTAACACGAGACGACAAGTGGTGAGCCAGTATGTCGCTAATGCTAGTTTAGGCAGAACCGAAATTTGTAGGCTAATTTATTGCATATTTATTCTCCTATCATGAGATAGTAATCCAAGTGCTATAACAACCTCGCTCAGGAGTTGCCGGCCACCATTTTACCACTCAAAGATGGATAAATTCCGTTAAGGGCTTTTCCCAACGGCGCAACCAATAAACTTGCCGGCTTGTTCTTCACACTGTCCCTTTAATGCTAAGCAAGCAGGGAAGCTGTGAATACCAAGTCTAAGGTCATTGCATTGACCCGATGCGGAATCAAACCCCAGTCTACAGCTCCAAAGGCGTACGCTCTTATCACTCGGCCATCTGAACTGCATTTATTTTGCATTTACCTGAGCCCACAAAATATCGAGTCGAGAGTCATTCATTGAAAGACGAATGCCGGGTCCGAGAAGTAAGGGCCGTGAATTCTTGAACCACGTGATCTGGGGAGGGGGGAACGCGTCAACATCACAGAGCATTGTGACAGGAGAGTTTTCGATGACAGTGATGTTCTCAATACGATCGCCTACAATGCTAGGTGGCACTGTAACATAAAATAAACAGATAATTAAGAAAAGGCAACCGGCCGGTCAGCTCGGTTGTCAAGACAATGCTGTAGGCGTGGGAGGTACGGGGTTCAAATCCCGGGTCCGTAAAATCGGACACAAAATCGCCAACGGATCGCCACCGCTGCCACGTTCTTCGGAGCTGTGTTGCCCAGGCGCTAAGCCGCGGAGATGAGCCCTGCCACTCGTTACACGCTTCCACGTAATACCGCTAGTATAATGAAGATTAAATTTTGATTTGATTTTAAAAAAAAAAGACAACGCATCGCATGGAGTTGAGTAATTGGTTGGTGACATTGGACTTCGGAGCAGGGTTTGCGGGTATGATACTTAAGTACGTCATCTTCCTTGATGCGTGTACTTCAACAACATCAAACCTAAGCTGGAATGTATATGTGGCTTAAACAAAAAACATAAGCATGGCAGTGACTAAGTTGCAGCGCGTTTTTAGACTTGACAAAAAAATTGCGCGAAGCTGTAACAAAGTAATAACACAGACTGAAATTAAGTTGTTAAGCAATCCAGAGTTTTTATTTAACAAGTAAAACTAATTATTAGTTTCCTAGTTCAAACTTCCATACTGTTTTTTAACAGCTCACATGGCCGAGTGGCAGGAGCGTCTGCCTCTGAATGTGTAGTCTCGGGTTTGATTCCGAGTCGGGTCAAACCAATGACCTTAAAATTGATATTCACAGCTTCCCTGCTTGACGCTCAGCATTAAACGGACTGTGTGGAGAACAAGCCGGCAAGCTTTCATGTTGTGCCGTTGGGGAAGGCACGTAACGGAATTCCCCCACCTTGATTTGGTAGACAAGTAGCTCTTAAGCGAGCTCGTTATAGCACTTTGGTTGCTTTCTCGTGATAGGAGGATAAACATGCATCCAAATACTAAAAAACACCAGGTATTTATCACTTCAAAGCGTAAATTACTGTAATGACAGGGGCATAACCATACGGAAGGCCAACTTGATCACCGTTAAATACCTATTTCTGGGTACGTTCCTGCCAATGTATTTCGTTATACACTGAATATTATTCATAGGCTGATAGTAACATTTCTAATTTTTTGCCACATTTTTCTTTTAAATTATTTGTACTGCGCCCTGTCACGCGATACGCTGTCAACGAACAAGGATTTGACTCGAAATTTGGTAACAGTACAAGCAAATTTACAGGCCAAAGAAACAATATTACTCACAATATACATCAAGTTGAAATGATTTGCTAGAATTTCCAGCTGTGTTTACTGCAACACATTCATACATGCCTGCATCGCCTTCTGTGGCGCTTGATAAAGTCAAGCGAGATCCTCCTAAAATATTGGATGTAGTGTAAAAGTATTGCTTGATAGTTTTGAACTTCATATATAAATTAGCACAACAATTTACGTGAGACTGTAAAAATATCTTGAATTGAAAATATAAATGAGTAACTGAGGTTGGGTCCAAGTTATCGAGCAGAAAATTCAACAGTAATTGAAAGGAACTAAAAAGGAAGCTTGCGCTCTTTTAGTCAACAACTACCATATGCACATGCCAAATTAGATCAGCTCCAGCAGTGAATCGAACCCGTCACGTAGGATCCGCAACCTTCGCGCAGCAACGCCAGGCCTTATTGCAGAAGAGATATCAGTCGTAAATGTTCGATCATTGTCTAAACTTGGACCTTAAAACAACAAACAAAAACAAACATGATCATTTTGTGGTAAAAAATAAAAGTACCTGCTGAAACTGTGTACTCTCCGGTCCGAAGACTTGAAACGGGGGTTCCTTCTTTCACCCACGTCACATTAGGGGTTGGGATACCAGTTACGAGACATTCTAAAGTGATGTCACCATCCAACACCACACTCACTTTGGTGACGTCACCTTGTCCTCGAATATTGGGAGGAACTGAAATAAGCAAAATTCAAAACGAGAAACTTTTAAGGTTTACATTAATAAAAACAAGCTATAACAGCAAAAAAACTAGCTATATGATAGTATTTTTAGTCTAAAGGTAAAGGTGAGAGACAACGGGTACTTTACGCACACATTTATGCCTCAAAAGGCGGCCCATTACAAATATCAACGCTGTTCGAACAGTGCTAGTGGACATCAGGACCGCCGAGAGGGGGGGGCAGAAGGGGTCACTGTCCGGGGGCCCGGGGACACAGGGGGACCCGCGGTTCTGAATTGTCAGGTTTAGAATGCAAAATTCATCAGCTCAAACTACGGCTTGCGGGCGCGATGATGTTATTTTTTGATTTCGGGCCGAAATTCGAACACCCGCGGACGCTATGACCTTATGTTGCTCATCACTAGATGTTAAGCCGAAATTTGAACATCTGCGGAGGCTATGACCCTTTTTTTGCTCATCACTTGATTTTAGGCCGAAATTCGAACATCTGCGGACGCTATGACCTTTTTTTTTGCTAATCATGTGTTTTTGGGGCACCACTGACCAAAGGGCCCAAACGAATTTTTTGCCCCGGGGCCGGAAAGTTCTCTCGGCGCCCCTGGTGGACATACAAGACAAATAACACATATACACTTTGCACTTTCCGCTTGTGCAGAGCACCAAGCGAAAAAGCTGCTTAGTGTGACCCGGCAGAGAAATAAACCAGTCAGTCGGCTAGTAAGCGGACGCCTTAACCGATACATTAAGCACTAATTACAAACCAAAGTATTCAAAAGGAAAAAAAATTAAGACAGCGAAAATAGAAACAAGCCATAGAAGCTAGTTGTAAGAAGATTCTTACATACTTTACCGCATTACCTATCACATCCAAGTTGAAATCTTTCCTTGATTTTCCCGCTATATTTGTAGCCTCGCACCAGTAGTTACCCACGTCACTCAACTGAACACTGAGCAAATGCAACCGCTGCTTGTTATTGGTGAATACAACACCACGTGATGGTGTGATTTCTTGATTATCACGGTTGTACCAACGAATCTAAAATCGATTTATTTTTTATTAAATTAAGAAAAGAGTTTCTTATGTTTTTTTTTAAGCCACATAATTGCAGTTTAGGTTTTTATACTATAGTGAATTACAAGCATCATGGAAGATGTCGCAGCTGAGCATCGAACCTGCGAAGTCAGTTCGGGAGCCCAATGCGCCAACCACTCGACCAACTCCATGTGCAGAATTTCTTATGTTAGCTCAAGTAAGTGGACATGTTTCGCCTTGGCGCCATTATCACCACTTTAAATTATATTAGGTTGGAATCAAGATTAATTTCAACCTATCAGCTAAGTTTTTTCAATAGTTTATTTTTCTAGCCTTCCGTCTAGCGAAGAAAAATTGCATATGCACTTTGGAAGCAGCTAACCTTCAATTTTTTAACGAATGACTTTTTAGAGTAACAACAGTATGATAATAATGCTTGTGTTAAAGGCAAACGTATGTGACGGTGAGTGCTTCCAGCACATATTTTATACCCTATCCACATGTCCAGTTTAAGTGTGCAAAAAGCCCAAGGACTTTCTACATAGAAATCAAAATTTTGACGTCATAATTGAAAAGCCGATTATGACATCAAAAATTTAAGTGTGATGCGAGAAATCCGAACTGTACATGTGGACAATACAATTGTGTAAAACCTCATACGCGTCGGCTTAGTTCAGTATTAATCAAGAACTTAAACGCTCTTGGAGTCTTGGTACAAGACCCGCAACGACATGAACATGAACCCTTTAGAAAGCCTATTCTGTACGATCCGAGTGGGAATAACACCAAGGAGTATAGGTTACAAAGTAAAGGCTCAACCGATACAGCAAACGTTGGTTACTTGGTTAGGTTTCGAAATAAACAAAAAAATCATTCAACCTCAGGTGTTGGTTTTCCTTTCTTGATACGACATTCCAGCATTTCAGATCTTCCGATGTCAATAACTTTGCTCTTGGTCTTACTATGCCCATGAATTAAAGGTGGCACTAAAAGAAGATTACTCAAAATCGCAGTCTTTGTTTTAGCGTACTACATTTTATAAGTAAAAAAATATTAATGACAGTGGTTTTGCATCAAGAGTAAATTTTTTGCGTTCAAAAACAATCCATTTGCACTTAATCCAACTCATTAAGCCTATGCGTTTGAATTCAAAAAGCAAACACGAAACCAGCCACTTGGCATACTATCTAACAACACCGCTAATGGCGCGAGAGGTCGAGGGTTCGATTTCCGGGCCAGTCAAATCGGACACAGAGTCGCAAACGGATCGCCACCGCTGCGGCGTTTCTTCGGAGTTGTGTGGCCCAGGCACAAGTCGCGGAGATGGGCTCCGCCACTCGTTACACGCTTCGGCGCAATAATTCGTGGTATAATGAAGATTACATTTTCGATTTGAAGCAAACATTTTTAAGTTGAGATCCAAACTAAGTCCCATTACCGAATCTGCGGTCAAACTGAATTAAAAATACAAACCATTATTTTGTCGTTCTATTTTTCAATTTATCTATTTCTTTTCATTTATTTTTCAAAAATTCCTTCTCACCGTTTACAATTAATGACATCTCTCGACTGTCGTCCCCAACTCCATTGTTTGCTATGCACTCGTACGCCCCCTCGTGGAAACTCACTTCCGCTTTAGTGATGACCAAAACTCGACCGTCATCTCTGATCTGAAATATATGGGTGTCCTTTTTTTTAACACTGCTCTATTAAATATCACAACATTATAACGTGCTTAAGTCACCTAGGTACGATTTTGAAGTACCGGTATATGAATTTAACTGCGAATGAAAATGGACCACTCTGATTCAATAATATTTTTGATCAATTTTAGATAGCCGTGCTTTCTTAAGAAGCAGGTCAATGTTGCAGTAAATGTCTGTTGAGGTTACTCTAGAAAACCACATAGAAATAATGCATATGAGGCATGGAAATATGTATGGCCGAAAGATTTGAATGAGAAGGTACGTTTTACTGCTCAGATGGCCGAGTGGTATGGAGCGTCTGTCTCTCGAGCTGTAGACTCGGGTTTGATTCTGAGTCGGGTCAAACCAATGGCTTTAAAATTGATATTCACAGCTTCCCTGCTTGACGCTCCGCATTAAAGGGACAGTGTGGAGAACAAGCCGGCAAGTTTACTTGTTGTGCCGTTGGGAAAGGCACTTAGCGGGATTCCCCCATATTGGTGTGGTAGACAGATGGCCGGCAACTCCTAAGCGAGCTCGTATAGCGCATCGATCGCTTTCTCGTGATAGGAGGATAAATATGCAACTAAATAAACTAAATAAAAAATTTCTGGTAAGCGACACGTGGTATCATTTATATCGTGAGAAATGTAGCACTAGCAGGACTTCGCATAGTCAGTGAACACAAATTAAAACAAACAAGGTGCGTCAAAAAACTGTCGGGTGCCACGCATCGTGTTGCCGTCGGCCGCGCATCGTTGGGCGCATTTACAATGCAAAGTATCATGAAACTTAAAACTGAACTCCCAGATTTAGCAGCTAAATATGTTTAACAACTTGCCTTAAAATTTCTTTGAGAGTTTAAAAAGTCCCCATCTTTAAACCACGTGACCTCTGGAATCGGAATTCCATTGGCCACACAGCGCAACTCGTAACGTTCCGCTTCAATGACTGTATGTTCGACTCGATTTTCAGCTGGGTAAGTAATTGTAGCGGGAACTGTAAAATAAAAGTGTCCAGGCAAATTTCAATGCGCAAACAGGTATAGATGGACAATCGGTCATGCACACTGAACACATTTTGGCATTTGCGTCCCTTTCTTCCATATGCACAGTGCATTAAACTGCATCTGAATTCTAACGTTGTAACGAATAACAAACACTTGCGAAAAATAAAAAAATTGATTCTTTAATCAAAGGACGTAAATACATTCTACAAGGCCGTATTTAGGGAAGGCATGGGTGTAGCCAGGGGGAGGGGGCATGGGGACCATGGCCCCCCCAATTCATCCCGGACAAAAACAAGGATCTTGGTAAATATGATAAACATTTGCCATAGCGTGATTGTTTTCTTGCTAGGCTTCTAAAAGTGAGCTTACAAAGGAGAAATACAATACAACTTTGTTTTTGCCTTGGCCAGAGTTGTGATGGAGCAGCCGCAATGGCCAGCGAACGGTCAGGCGTCACTTCAGTAGTTCAAAACGAATCTCCGTTGGTATATAATTTTTTTTGTGCTATGCATTGCTTATATTTGATCGCTTTTGCAGCCGTAAAAGTTTCAGCAATACAAAATGCTATAAACATTACACGAAAAGTGGCTAAAGTGTTTAAGACCAGTGCGAAGAAAACAGCGTTGTTGAAGTCCTGCATCAAATAAGATGTCTCTAGTCAAGGAGAAGCAAAACGTTATCTTGGCGGCTAATGTGAAACCCGGTTTGTAGAATGCCATGCATCGATACCGGTGAAGCACTCAAAATTAGGGGCAAAAAATTTCAATAAAATTTGCCCGAAATCTGTTCAAAATGTATTAAAATGGAAATTACAGTATGTAAATTTGCAAAAATTTTCCGGGGGAGCATGCCCCCGGACCCTCTGCAGCCTTTTTTTTGTTCCTCAACTTGCTTCAAATTAATTCTGCCGGAAAAAACTACGCTTGAAAAATGTTAAAATTTGGTGTCCCTTCCTTAAAACATTTTTTTATTACGCCTCAGATATAAAACATTTTCAAAGAGCTTATTTACGCCCTTTTCCGCGTCCAGACCCCTACCGTTTTTGGATTTACAGTAGTAAACATTATATTTACCGGTACTTCAAAATTGCATCCCCCCACCAAAATTTTCTGGATCCACTCCTGGCCTGAAGTTAGCACGCATAAATCGAAAATGTGCGAACAAAATGCACCATATTTGGTGAAGGACTCCGAATGAGAGGCAAAAAGTTTGATCAAAATTTGTTCAAAAAGCACTAAAAAGGCCATTACACCATGTAAAATTTTAAAAATTTTCCGGGAGAGCATGCCCCCGGATCTCCTGGAGTCGTTTTTTCCTCACTTTGCTTCAGATTTACTCTGCCGGAAAAACATACGCTTATACGCTAAAACATGTCACAATTTGGTACCCTCCCTAAAAAAACTTTGAATGCGCCTCTGACATAAAACATTGACGCCCTATTCCGGGTCCAAACGTCTGACGTTTTTGTATCCAGTTAACACTCAACCTAATTCAAATCTGCATCTCCCCACCAAAATTTTCTGGATCCGTTCCAGCTATTGGGTAAAATTTTTTAAACTTTAGCCCCCCCAATTGAAAATCCTGGCTACTCCTATGAGGGGGGTGAGGGGGATTCAAACTCCCCCCGAAATATTTTTTTAAAGTTTGAACTAAGACAGTCCAAGCCCTACAAGCGTCAAAATATAGCATAGTACGCAGTAGTAGGATGTAACATTGTGACCCGCCGGTCATTGTTGCAGTATGCGTTTCTCGATAAATTATAAAGGTCAGCGCTCCAGGCGCGGGCTGCCGTAGCATTTGGTGCATCTGCCATATAGTTAATCAAGGCCGTATTTAGGAGTAGATATGGGGGGATCAACCTAACCAAAATATTTTTGTAAATTTTAACTGAGACATCCAAGTTCAGTAATCATTAAAAATGTAATATGCAAGTTCTGTAGTAGGATGTAACATTTTGTCCCTCGAGTCATCGTTGCAATAGTGCGTTTCTTCATAATAATGTTTAGCCCTTCAGGCACAGGGTGCCGCAACATTTCGTACATTTGCCCTATTATTAATCCAGCTATAACCGTATTGGAGTATATAAGACACGAACCCATAAAAAAGCTGAAGTCTTTGTGTACTACTCATACAAATAAATTACGGCAAAGCACGGAGACTGATTTAAAGATGAACTGTGGTTTGCAAAATTAATCGCTGTTATTAGTGGTCGCCCGTCAGAGGCGTAAAAGGAGCAGGCGCCAGGCTTGTGCTAAAACTGTCGCCGTATGCGCAATTGTGCACTACCAGTTTACTGCAAATTTTACAATAACGTCATGTTCAACTAATAGATAGCTTTGATTATGTGTCGGATGATACTGCTTGCTTTAAAAGTCACATTTTAAATAATTATGCTGAACAAAGCTTGATATTTACAATTATTTCAGTGGGTTAGTGCAGATAAAAACGTGCTAAAGATGCAAACGTGACAAATAATTTGCTTTTCTATTTTCTAAGGAAATTATCGTACCGGTACTACATAAAATCAATGCTTGCTCACAGAACAGAATATGAGTTTACATGAATGCAAATAAAAAAGTGATAATCTCCCCCTTTCTCTTTTTCGAAACTCGTTAATTTTTTCTCTTTTTGTGCTCACAGCTGCAGCGAATCCTTTGCAATAAAAATTAATTTAGATACAAACACGGTGATCTTTAACCAAGGGTTCTTGCCCTGCAGCCTGCATGAATGCAACAAGCTGAGGGTTTGTTCCAATTTAATTTCAGCCAACCGGTATATGAAAATTTAATCGTCAGCTGAGTAAATGTCTGCCACTTCCTGCGCCGTAGTTCCAATTATACTCTGTACAGAAGCTATTATTAGCTCTCTGTATGTATCAAGGCACTGCATGCAGTTGTATTTGCATTGTACTCGAGAAGTTTTAACGACAGGATGATAGTTTTACAAGAAACATACGTAATTTTGGCAAAAATTGCGCCTCAAGGTTCGGAAAATCACAAACCAGATCTTTACTGTGAGCAATGCAGCTCACGCATTTCTCACGTCTTTGATGAAAAATACCGTGGGTGCTTTTGATTGGTTTTTATTTCGGGTCTTGCACACACCACGTAAGTTTAAGCCCATTACCAGGACCAGCGGCATTGGCGCATTCAAGGAGAGCCACGGTGCCATGCCCTCCGCTGGCCCCGTCGTTGTTGTAGGTTACAGAACACACCTACACGTCATTCAATCAAATGCGCCAAAGTTAATAAAGTTGCATTCTCCTTTCATGAATTTTAGCTAAGCTTCAGCTTTTAGACATACCAAGGCTTTTAGGTAAGCCTACTAAAATATTTTTGTATTGTCTGTTAGAAACAGCACTAACTGCAGGTACGGTACGTTCTTTATCGATAAAAAGTGTGCTTAAATGAGTGTTTTTTGTATGTGAAAACCGTAAAAATCTATTGGCGGACTGGGGGCGGAGCCCCCAGACCCCCGGTTTTGCGCCACTTTGCCAAATCCTTGGTATGTCACTAAACAGCGGTAGCAGTGACAAAGAAAAAAATTTTAACAAGCATTGTTATGTTTAAACCAGAAAGCGTTAATAAAGCGTACACAACTACTTTAAAAATTTTACTATACCGATAGTGAATATTCGTATCAACCCCTTCCCCCCCCCACCCCGAAATATTTTTCTTGAAAAAGTAAAGAATAATTAGATATTCGATACCTCAAAAAAAGTAGAGAATTTCTACATTCGATAACAAAAATAAAAAGTAGAGAATATCGATCAATCGATCGATAACGTCAAATCGATACTTTGTAGGAAGCTCATGAAAAAAGAACCGGTAACAAAACAATAAAAAAACACACACATAATTCAGAAAACATGGTTAGCAAAACTGTTTGGTGATTGAAATAAAGAAGAAACACTGTAGAATAAAAAAAAAACAAAAAAAACGGTGAACAAAAATTCAAAACACACAGTGAAAGTAGACCATATTCGGAATGAATAAGCACACTGTACACGCAATATCTGAAAAGCCAGATAAGATACTAAAAATAACAAAAAATATATACTTTTGAAAGAACTTATTCAGAAAAAAAGTATCGATCAATTAATATCGATTTACCACGCAAAAAAGTAGGAAAAAGCCCCAACCGATAATGAAAAAAAAGTAAAGAATTTTTGCATTTGATGACGAAAAAGTGGAGAATATCGATATCGATTATCGATTTCTAATCGATATTTCCAACCCTGGATACGGCCCTGACTTTCAAAATAGGTTATCAATTAACAACAAACCTAATCGACAACAAACGATTCAAAAAACAAATCACAAAATTCGAAAATTGGAGAACTTGCTAATAGCCTACTGTTCCGCCATAAATTAAGTTAATGCAAATACTAAAAATCATAAAAACTGAACAATTCTATCATACTAATAGGTCACAATTAAAAAAAAAACAATTGCATACCATGTACATTAAGATTGACTTGCTTAGTTGCTCTGCCGACAGAATTCGCAGCTATGCAAGTGTACAGTTTCGCATCAGCAACTAAAACGTCAGTGATAACCAGTTCTTGTCCTCGGTTGATTATTCGAAACTTCTCAGATGGAACTACTGGATAACCAAACGTTTCCCACCTACAAAGATAACATATCAATATTGTAATAAACTGAATCTTCATCATCGAGTTATAGGCCTGAATGCCTGTTTAAGCCACTTAATTTCTTAACCTAAACAGGTCAGAAGGCAGTATTGGCAAGCCTGGTAAAAACGTCTTTGATTTACTCGCCGGAAGAATCGTGCCAAGGCTTACGACAATGATAGCAAAGTTACACATTTTTACAAAACAAAGATTTATTATTATTATTATTATTATTTGAATACAACACAATGGTGAGAAAATTCATATTCAATCACACTTACAAGTGAGTAAAAATTAAACAAACATTAAAATACAAGAGAGGCAACAGTATGTAAATCAAACTTATGAAGACGCAATTTAAACAAAGAAAGACTTGAAGCAGATACCAGATCATTTGAGAGAGAATTCCATACAGAGACAATGCGGTTGAAGAAGAAGTGTCTAAACCGATCCTGTTTCGCATTGTGAATGGTTTGCACAGTGAATTCATGTTGACGCAAATTATACTTGCAGTGACGATACTCAAAATAGTAGGAAAATTGCAAATCACAAAGGTTATGACAGATTTTGAACATAAGTATGAGGTCGAACTCGAGTCTGCGATATTCGAGAGACTTGATGCCAAGTTTGCAAAGACGATCATTATAAGACTTAAAAGGAATGTTGCAGCGAGTGAAAGCATAACGAGTAAAATTTCTTTGCACTGATTCAAGAAGAACAATATCTTTTTTTAAATAAGGACTCCAAACACACGTATTGAATTCAACTTTAGGGCGAACGTAGGTAATGACAGCTTTTAGCAAAATCCAAATATTTTTAGTGGAAAAGGAACGCAAAATTTGATAAGAACACAAAAAGGCATTACGATGTATATGAGAAATATGGTAAGACCATTTAAGATTATCACTAATGTAAACAACTAAATCTTTAACAACAGAGACAGTCTTGATGTTAAGTGAACCAGCAAAATAAGAGTTAGAACAATGATTGCGAGATATACACAGATGTTCACATTTAGCTACTGCAAGATCAAGTTGATGAAGTTTGAGCCAGTTTGTGAATTTATCCAGACCCTGTTGCAAGCTAAAAGCATTATTGCTGAAAAGTTTGGCATCATCAGCATATAAAAACATTCCACAGTTAGGATTATCCTTAGAAACAAAACTAGGAGCGTCATTAATGTAGATAACAAACAGCAAGGGACCTAGAATGCTTCCCTGAGGAACACCACTCTTAACAGGAAGGGAAGCAGAACAAATATTGTTAATACAAACACGTTGCGAGCGGTCAGTGAGAAAGCATTTTATCCAATTAAGTACATTATCTTTGACTGACATGGTAACTTTCGTCAAAACGCCAGGTCATTGTTCGTTTTTCGTCTAATTGCGCATTCTAGTTAAATGACTATGATTGCAAGATAAAAATAAACTTGTAAACGGCAGAGAAGTTGTTAACAAATTGAAATCAAACAACATTGGTACATCTGACCAACACCTAGGCAATGCGCCCCCCGAAATCATCTTTCGGGGTCCCCTAATTTTTTTTTCTTGGATGATGATACAAAAGAGCGAGCCCCGAAGGGGCGATGCCAAGCTAGGGGAGTCTGGGGGCATACCCCCCCAGAAAATTTTGCGGAATTTGACCTCATTTTGGAGGCTTTTTGTGCGTTTTGAGCCTTTGAAATTCCTCAGTTTTAACAAGGTTTAATAGTCTGTTTTACTAAGTCCCTTCCAAACCCTCTAAAACAATGCTGCAAGCAAACCCTACTTTAACATTTCGCTACCTATGCGAAGAAAAAACGTTTTTAAGGCTTATATTTGAGAGCTATTCTTCCTATTTCCAAGTCTTTAGTTAAACTGGGTTACCACGGCGGGTAGACTGCACAGCCCCTCTGGAAATACACTCTTTTTTTTTTGCAAATTTACTAAAAACAAAATAATCTAATTACCTGATATCCGGGAAAGGATGTCCGTAAACTCTGCAGGACAGAGTGGTGGTTTCATGTTCAATAGCTATGACTTCCTCATTTGGATTCCTTATCACTGGCGGCACCAGCACATCTAAACTATGCGTCTGTGTCTCTTCCCCGACTTCATTGGAAGCGACACAGGTATAGTCACCTCTGTCCGATTCACGAGCATCTAAATTTCGAAAAACAATTGTCGATCCTAACGGGGGTCTTTTAAATTAGTCACATCGATAGAAACGCGCTGCTCACAAAATTATTTTAAAAACAACATATTTAGAACGCCTAGTCAGGTCTAGAACCTATACTAGATCTATACGCAATCAACAGAATACATATTCGCTGATAATTATAAAGTTAATCATCAAGTACGACCATGAAAAAAACGCAAAAGTTAGTAGGCCAAATGCAGTGTGACTTCTAGCAGAATCCGCACCAAAAATACATTAATATTTAAAACAAGCAAACTCTGGACTTACTAGTTATTGTTAAAATCCGGTTTCCATTTGTAATTTTAATGTTTTCATTTGCAGAAAAAATAATAGGAAACCCGTCTTTCATCCACACTATGGTAGGTGGGGGGTCTCCCGCTGCGTCACAGGTCAGAGTGACGTTACCACCTAACGTCACAGTCACATTACCGACGTCATCACCATCTATGCTGGGTGGAACTGAAAAAAATACAATGCGGCATTTTTTGTTTCATGAAATTGATCATTTAAATAACATCAGAAACCTACATAAATACGTTAAATCCCATTCTTATAGCGGTCACTCTGCAGTAATACATCGATGAAATTCCCTGGGCGCACTTGTGGCATGCAACCCTTATTTTGTTTATGTACACACGCTTTATGTCTATGCTATCCCACAGTTGAAGTCGGAGTCGCGTCACCATAAGCAAAAACACGTCATACAGCAAATTGTTTTGTTACAATATCACACTTTGAAATTTTAAGCAAATTGCGCAGTCACTAGGTCCACTGGTCCAGTGTGGTGGATCAAACGCTCAATTTGCAGTTGAAAGACTGGGTTCGCG
This sequence comes from Trididemnum miniatum, assembly GCA_964006365.1. NCBI lineage: Eukaryota > Metazoa > Chordata > Ascidiacea > Aplousobranchia > Didemnidae > Trididemnum > Trididemnum miniatum. The sequence continues at coordinate 8,856,212 of OZ023231.1, read as the reverse complement.
TCGTACCACAAACTTTGAACATGGTATCCATAACCATTGAGCAGCGTGCTATGCATCTTAAAATACAAGTGTTGAAGCACTCTACAACGCAGGCGTATTAAAAAGGAGTGATTCAACTGGCAAGACACAGTGTGAATTACAGTATTAATACACCCGTATTTCTTACCGTGTACAATAACCGTGTGAGTTCTGCTAGTTCTGCCTGCGTCATTTGTAGCAGTGCAAACGAAGTTGCCTTCGTCTGCAACTTGAACGTTTTCAATTTCAATTATTTGATCATCGTTGGTTAAGCGCAACCCCGGCCGTGATGTAACAATGACGTCATTAAAAGTCCATTGAACAGAAGGAAGAGGGATTCCGTTTGCTCTGTAAAAAAATTTTACTTTAAAAAGCGTTTATATTTTATGGAATAGTGAAACCAAACATTGCGTTGATCGATTGATCCAAGCCTTCATATAACAATTGCGCAAAACAACAGCAGTTATAGTGAGTCAATGGCAAAATTGCGAATATAACTTTCAGTTTCCGGTAAGACTAGACCAGTAATCCAACCCGTTATCCCGACTTTTCGCCAAGGAGTTAATGAGCAATTCGTTCTCCATATTATCCAGTAATCAAAATAAAGTCTTCATCATATCATTCGCGGTATTACGCCAAAGCGTGTAACAAATTGCGGGGTCCATCTCAGCGGCTTAGCACCAGGGCTACAGAGTTCGGAAGAAGAAACGTGGCAACAACGGCGAGCCGTAGGCGACACTGTGTCGAATTGGACAAACAAAACTCTGAGTTTCATTCTGGGGTGTTTGACTTACAACGAAAAAAGACTGTTTTCAAATATACTTGCTGTTGAGCAGCACGTCTGATCAGCCTCTTACGAAAAAAATCAACATATCAGATACTTACATGCATTGCAGCGTCAACGGGTCATTCAGAGTAACAGTGTGAATTGCATCGGTGCCTCTAATTGAAGGTGGAACTAAAACACAACAACATTTCGTTCACTAACATTCGCACTTGCACAGTTGTAGGCTTTGCACGGTCAGCCTGAATCGCATTACTTTATGGAAGTCTGAATCTTAGAGTCACTACATTTTCGGCTAGCTAAGAATCTATTTAGCAAAAATAAATCATCACAAAACTTGACCATTGACCACGGAAGCAACAACTGAATCTTAAATGGGAATTCATTCAACCCACAACTTTGCAACAATGACCGTAGCGACAAAGTGTCGCAAATTTATATAAATCATTGCCAATACCATGAACACTGAGATCGAAGTGTTTGGATGCATCTCCGACTCTATTTGTAACAACACATTTATAGGAAGATGTATCCGTCACCAGAGCGGAGTTGATGCGGAGAACTTGGTTCTGGGAAAGCAACTGCATTCGTTCGTTGTCAACATCCAACTTTTCAGCTCCTAAAATAAACTGATGATTTTTAAATAACCACAAAACGTCTAATCAAAAATCAAACCTCGTTATACTCGTGGCATTACATCAAACGTGTAACGAGAGGCGAAACCCATCTCTGCGGCTTAACGCATGGGCAACACAGCCCCCAACTCCGAAGAAATGCCCCAGCGGTGACGAGTAGCGACACTGTGTACGAGTTGACCGGTCAGGGAATCAAACCCAAGCTTCTCATACGGGTCGAGATGTCGTTGTCGCTACTACGACCGGCCGGTACAACATGTACGGTACAAAATGTCTAATTACTTCCAAAATTATTGTTAGTCCCTAAATCAAGCATTTTTATTTTAACTTTTACCTTTGAACCATTGTATTTTGGGAAAGGGTATACCCTTGACCAAGCAGCGTAAATCAGTAGCATCGTAAAGATTAACTATTTGCACTGAAACATCGTCATTGTCCTGTATGCTTGGTTGAACATAAACATCCAGTCGAATGAACTAAATAATAATCATCCATATAAAAACATTGTCAAAGTATATTTCAAAAAGCCGTCATCCTTTCACGGGGACGTATGCAGAAATTTTCAAAGGGGGCGTATAGGTATTCCTCCTTCCGCCACTGCCTTTAAACATTAAGATATGTTTTCTTTTTGGTGATTTTTACAGCAACTATGGTCGGTGATACATTCAGTCATTTCACTATTTCACTGGTTTCAATTTAGCTTAAAAGCTGCTTCAGAATTATTTGTCAGAAGTACAATTCGTCAGTATTGCAAAACTTAACCTTCGCCATCAGAATATTCCAAATGACAGATTTTCAGACAAATGCAATTACAAATAATGTTTACACTGTCAAGAATCTTGCCCAAAATGCTAGAGCTACTTACTTTGTTGGTAGTTCCTACTCTGTTAGAAGCTGTGCACTTGTAAATGTCGGTATCAGATATTCGGGCTCGTGTAAGTCTGAAGATGCTCCCACCGTCACGAATTGCAATATGGTCGTTTTCCTCCACCACTACCTACCGAAAATTTTTAAGATTTTTAGTAATACGAGTCGAAATAATAGTTTGACATTAGGTATAGGGCTTAGCCCATTAGGATATTGTTTTTGAACATCTGTCAGTATTAATATGTTGAAAGTCGTGTCTATATGATTTCCTGCAGCTTTTAATTGTCTTTTGGATGCAGACCATAGAGACTATCATCCACTGGGGTGGCACCAGGCACTCAGCATCAGGATACGTGGAATTTAAAAGTTTGCAATTGCTAACCTAAAAAATTACTACTAAACTCGGTAAACATATTCAAGAATTAAAACACAATGCTCATGGAACTGCTTGCTTGATCTTTCATTGGTCATAACATACTTGGCTGTTGTTTGTTCCTCTGTACCACGTAATGACAGGAGGAGGCACAGCATCAGCTTCACAAGTAAGATCAATGTCCTCTCCTTTAAGGACCCATAACTTCTCTATTCCATCTTCGCCTCCTTCTATTTCGGGACGTTCTATAACGTAAGAGATGTGTTTTAAAACCTAAGTCCTCAAAAGTAAAAATTAATTGGGGCACGCACACACAGCGGTTTTTCCGACCCATACAAATGATTTTACACCGCCGACGTTTTTTCATCCCTAAAATCTGTTTCAGCAGTTAATATAAAGTAGACCACCTCGGGAATTGCTCAAATCGGTTGCAAAAGCTTAAAAAATGCGTTATAGTAACAAGATGAACTTTACACCTGGAAGTAAAAGGGACGTGAACGTTAATTGAAGATGTCCTGCGTTGACAAAAATGAAAGTTTATCATCTTTTCAACTTCAGATGCAAGTGCATAAAACATTATAACTGCAATCTGTGATATAAAACCAAAAAAGCCTGCTCCCCAACTATTTCTTTTATCACTGCTTACTTGACACCACGAGGTTTCTTTATTAAAAAAATTAAGGAAAACAGATAACGGCCGGATGGTGTGGTGGGTAAAGACATCGCTCCCGGCGCGGGAAATCAGAAGTAAAATCGTACAAAGAGTCGCCAACGGCAGCGTTTCTTCAGAGCTGTGTTGCTCAAGCGCTAAACTGCGAAAATGAGCCCCCGCTACCGTGTCACACGCTTCGGCGTGACATTGCGGGTATAATCAAGATTTGATTTTTTCTGTGAAAAAGTTGTACAGTTTTGACTTAAATGATAAACTGCAACAATTTCTTACCATGCACTTCCACATTGGTGACTTCAGTCACAACTCCCCGTTCATTTTCGGCCTCACATATGTACTGGCCATTGTCAGCTCGAGTCACTACATAAAGCGTTAAAGTCCCATCCGCATCAATCCGCACATTCGGATCAGAATCATCTAATTCTTCTCCATTCCGATACCATCTGAAAGTATTAGGCAGTGACTGAGTTTAAGGCTGGTTTTCGCGAAAATTGAGTTTGGTTGAACTGTATCGATGTTCGACGATACAAGCATACTGGCAAGAAATGTAACGCCCGATTGAACATTTTTGGCGCTTGAAAGAGAGATAAAGTTTCCACTAAAGGTGTTAAAAAATACGCCGAATTTAAAACTGACGGAAGAAAGTTTTAAATGTGCTTAGACAGTATGGACCTTGATCATAGACGTAAGTACAATTAATCCTACCTTATGGTAGGAGGGGGATCCCCAGTAGCATTACATGTTAGCGTTAGGCCTCCAGACTCAATGGGAGTTGCTGTGCATTGGTTATTTTCGAGGGTTGGGACACAGTTGGAATTTGGGCCGATTTCTGGAATCCGCTGAACATCCAGTGACACAAAGGAAGAGTCTCTTCCGGCAGTGTTCTCAGCAGTACAGATATAGTCATCATCATCACCAAGTTCAGTGTTCTCAATAATGAGACTGACAGAATCATCTAAAAATGTAAGAACCTGTCAAGTCAAAATCTACTATAACCAAAAACTTAATACAGATTACAAGTGCTTAGACTTTTCAGAACACTAAAACCACATCTAAATCATGACAGTTGAAATGACATCATGTATTGCAAGCCATAAGTAAAAAAAAAAACGCATTTTCTTCTCGATAATTACATAAGTATGGTAGCGAGTAAAATACCGACCGTAGGCTAACATCTTGCAACTACCAAAAAGCTTCAATTACAGCCAATTTCTAAACACCATTAGTATCATCTTTGAGCTCAAAATTAAAAATGCCACACATAACTTATTTATTTGTTTTTAAAAACTAGACATATACATTCATATTCGTAAACTCAGCGTTACGTATCATGCAAATATTCACCTCTGCGTACTAATTGGAACCGGGAATTAAATTCGTCAATGATGACGTCGTTGCCACGCATCCAGAAAATAGTAGGAGTTGGCAACCCAGACGCATGACACGTAAGTGTGGCAGTCTCAGTGACAAGAATCTAAACACCCGAGAAAGTAAAGTTAATCTACAGCACGGATCTACTTAGCATTTAAGACCATCACAATTCGGCAGCTTAAGCGCGGCACGGTTATCAGCCAAATATTTTCTAATAAAAACTATTGTACCGACTGGTTGGAGTAGTGGTTAAAGACATCGCGCGAGAGGTATAGGGGTTCAACTCCAAGGCAGGTGAAATCGGACGCAAGCCCTCCATCGGCTCGCGACCGCTACAACGTTTCTTCGGAGCTGAGTTGCCCAGGTGCAAAGTCGCGGAGATGGGCTGTTACACGCTTTAGCGTATGCCGCTAGTATAAGAAAGATTCGATTTTTTAAAAAATATTATCATTCCAGCCAAATTTCCTTATCAGCAGGTCTACTTCAGTACAATTTACCAACACGAAAGCAATTTTAACAGAGTATGTCAAAACAACCATACTAAAAATTAAAATAAACATACTGGAAACTTGTAGAAAAAAGACCCATCGACAGTTGCGTAACAAGTCGTGCTGAGAAAGACTGGAAACCGTTAGTATGGAATGGTATACTGGCCAATTTTTACAAGCGTTTTAACCTAATCTATGCTTCCTTAAGCAAGAAACGCAATGCCTTTTTGTTAAAAACCTTTATCACTAGTTTAAAATTTCTTATGACAGTGCAATATCACCTGCATTTACAACATTCAGTTCTAGTACAGACATAAGCAACACAATTTTTCGACCATCTTTAAATGCCTGTACAGCTTACTTTAATCAGACTCGGCCCTCGTCTAATCTTTGGAGGAACCAGGACATCCAGCATCATGTCTCTTTGCACAACTCCGGCCACGTTGGTGGCCACACACGTGTATCTTCCTACAACAGATATCATGAGAACTAAAGTGAAAAAAACACAAATTGTACAGTGCTACCAAGTCAAAGTTTCGCCACCTCTGCCACGTTCTGGAAATAAGAAGGCAAGTACGCAAAAATAAAACAGCATTCCCTGAGACAACTCAATTTATTGCTTTCGATAATATTTCCCATATATTACGACACACCTGCATCAGTAACTTTGGATGCAGATATGGTTAATCTTCCGTCGGAGGTGACGTCAATGCCTTCCTCATTTCCGGACATTCGACTTCCGTCTTTCGCCCAAGTGTATGTCGGTGGTGGGTCACTGAGCACTACCTGGCACTCCATAGTAACAGACTCTCCCACAATAACAGTATAGCGGTCAGGGCTATCACCAAATCGAGGTCGCACTAAACAAGTAAACATCATAAAAGTTAAATTACATCTAGTGCTTGGCGTTGCCCTCGATTAAAAAACAGCGAAATCGTTACGAGGTTACTTGAACTAAAACTGACTGTGTACAAAATCGAAATAGGATTTCAAATAATAAAAAATAGCAACCAATGACACAAAACTTACAAAAAGTCAACACAAAATATACCAGATTTCTTAACTATAACCGGAGAGAGATGAAATAATAATATTTAGAAAGATTCTGAGCCATCCATGACAGGAAAAAGATATAACAACAATTTTCGTGGTGGTAACAACTTCGCCATCGTGACGTGAGGTCTGAGGTTCGATTCCCAGATCGGCCAAATTAGACACAGTGACGGCAACGGCTTACCACTGCGGCGAGGTTTCTGCGAAGCTGTGGGGCCCAGGCGCTAAGCCTCGGAGATGAGCCCCGCCACTCGTAACACGCTACGGCGTAATACCGCGGGTAGGCCTATAATAAAAATTTGATTTTTTTCTACAATTAGGCTATAGTTGTAACTTACGATAAACGTCCAATTCAACGTCAATTGAGTCGCTACCAGCAGGGTTGGAAGCAGTACAGCGATACATTCCATTGCTATCAGCCGTCGGACGCAAAACAGTCAAGGTTCCATCTTCTGATACTTCGTATCCGGGTCGGTCAGCCAAAGAGCTGAGAAATCCTGCTCTTTGCCACAAAATTTTCGGGGTAGGGTTCCCATTGGCAACACAAGGAATGGAGACAGGAGAGTCCTCAATAGTATAATACCGTCTCTGATCTCGCTGGATGGAAGGTGGAACTGAAGAAAAAAATAACATGCTTATTTTGATGCTAAAACATAGCATAGAAATCTGGACTCTGTTTTTTCGTATGAGCTACACGCTCTATTTGCAAGTCTTTCGTTAGACAGGGCAACCACAGCGAATACTGTAGACTGCATACTAGCTTCACTGGAAATTCATTCTAGTTTTTTGCGAGAGAGTTTCGTACAACGAGCTCGCTGAGAAACTGGTACATCACAAAAAATGATTGCGTTAAAAGTTTTTTTTTGTTTTTTGTTTTTCTGTCTCAAGCCACTTAATTGCAGCTTAGGATTTTTGTGGTAGTGAAGTACATACATCATGGAGATGACCTAGTTGAGCATTGAACCCGCGAAGCCAGCTTCGGAGCCCAATGCACCAACCACTCGGCCAACTCCGTTAAAAGTTGCAACGTGAATTAGATATACCGTCAAATAGAAAGCGCACAGTTTTAAAAGCGCTGTAAAGTATCTCTTGCTCAAAAATTGTTAAAAAACTGCACCGATAGGAGTCATTTTGTGAGTAAAGAGGCACAAGGCGAGAGAAAGGTTAAAATAGGTGCACTTTCAAGCAAACTTTTGCTTGCATAATACGATTGGTTGCATTCAAATCGGAACCTATTTAGATAAGCAAACAATAACCGTTCAAAAATTTTAAAAAAATTTCTTTTAAACTATAAAACTTACCCCACACGTCCAAGTCGACTCTTCTACTATCACTTCCAATTACATTGCTAGCTGTGCATACGTAAGGCCCAGCATCTTCTACAGTGGCGGCGTATATTACAATACTTCCTGCGTCATTGATCTGAAAACGAAAACTTTGGACCTCACAAGACCTTTCCATCTCAACTGCTTTACCCTGTCCACCTGTCCAATTTAAATAGTTCCAAAAGTCCACGGGTGTTCCGCAGCAAAGTTAAATTTTTGAGGTCACAATCACTTGTTTGATTATGACATCAAAAAATGATGGTGATGCAGAAAATACATAGGGTTTTTGGAACCATTTATACTGGACACGTGGGCAGGGTAATTATTGGCCAAGTAAATATGGATCATACTAGCATAAAATTACTGCGAGGTTATAATTTGCTTCAGCATTGAGCTGAAAGCGGAACAGTAGATTGAACGATAATGTGAAATGAAATTATGCTTTTCAAGTCAGTTGCGGCTCGGAATGTATGAAAAATGCGAGCGGGTCCAGTCACGAATCGAACCCGTGGTAAAAGTCCTTCAACTTATGAGTAGTAACTGAAACCTGTTTTTGTACCGCAATACAGGAATTGCAAGTAAATGTACTTTGACGCAAACAGGACATCTTAGTTTCAACCTCAGATCAAATCGAATCTTGATTATACCGGTACTCTCAGTTACGCCGTAGCAAACCAAACTGCATTGTAACGAGTGGCGGGGCCCATCTGTCCGACTTAGCGCTTGGGTAGCATAGCTCCGAAGAAACGTCGCAACGTTGGCGAGCCGTTGGCTACACTGTGTCTGATTTGACTGGCCCGGGAATCGAACCCCAGTCCTCCCGCACCGGATAGCGATGTCTTTCACTACGCAAATCGTCCGGTGTAACAGTGTAATCAGCTGACTCTGGTCTTATTAACTTGCCGATTACATTTTGAAAGTCTGCGTTCTTACTGTCACTCTCGACGAAGGCTGGAGTACACTACGCCTGCGAGTCCATTCGCGTGTAGGAAGGGGATTACCCGACACAATGCGGCATGGTATGACAATGGATTGGCCAACAATGACATGAGGGACCACATCACCAACATCAAGACGGGGTTCGGCTGAAAAAGAAAATTAACATGGATGCATTACAAAGGATTGAGATTTAAGTCTTTAACGATGTTTAAAGAAAAAACAAAGTAAAAAATCATGTATTGCAATATTTAATATCATTTTTTGAAATCCCGTCAATGTTGACATTTCATACACAAAAGATTACGTACATATCTACAGATTCTGCAGGCTAATCATAAAATAAGAAATTTATGTAATTGGAATGCAGGGCTACTTAAAACCGCTTTAGCCTTCTTGTATATGCATTTACTGTGCAGCGCAACAAATAAAAATGAAAATCGAAGTACGGGCAAGCCATGAGAAACGTTAACATGCAAGTAAACGGGCCTAGGCTTGCAACGGTTCTTTCTCATTATTGCAAAGCAAAACTGGTTAGCCTAAACCGAAAAATTGCTACGAAATTAGAAAAAGCAGCAAAATTTAGTGATCAAAATTACTTTATGACAGAGATGGCCAGCCTATAGCTGATTTCTACCGAGCCAACAACTAAAAAGCAATGTCCTTCCTAGCCTACCGGAGGGATGCCAAGAAGGGATGAGTGATCCTGGCAAGATCATTCGTCCTGGAAGATGAATGTTTCTTACCTGAGGGCGGCTGATGAAGGCTAATAGCTAGAAACAGCGCTGTCTCGCTCTACGGTTCTACCGAGCCCTGACCTTTTTTTCTTCTTCATGTTAACTAACTAAACATAGTTAAAATTTTGAATTTTTTACTTGATGTGGCGGATATGAAGTGAGCTGAATAAAATAAGCGGTTGAGGAAAAAGCTGGTCATACCTGCTGTGTGATAAGACAATAAACTTGGCCTGAGCGACTAATTGGATTGGAAACTCGGCTATAAAACACTTAACCCAAGCTCTAGCCCAAACCCTAAGAATCATGTTGTAACGCCATTATCTCACGCCGAAAAATCCTAGTTTGATTGATTTACGTCACTAACCTGTGCCAGTTACGGTTAGTTGTGCAGTTGCTGTCACAGAGCTAAAGACATTGGTGGCAGTGCATGTGTAGAGGCCCTCGTCGTCTAAATCAAGTGCAGTGATGAACAAAGTGTGTGTTTCCAAATCTTGAACTTTTTCCTCCGGATTTCCAGCGGCGATTGGAGATCTTCCGTGAAACCAGGATATTTCCGGTTCTGGAAAACCATCGGCGACGCATGGCAAAGATGTGTTACTACCTGCAAAATAGACACAATGTCAAAAGTGGAATAAAAAAATTTCTCAACTCATTGTCCTCAAAACACAAAAATATTCTTTACAAAAATGCACTTGTACTGTATGTTAAATACCATGTACCAACTGCTGAAAAAAATGCTTAGTAATGGAGCGCAAGTTTTTTCTCTTCTTAAAAGTTATATCATCAACAAATAAGCCTACTTGTAAAATATTTACAGATAACTGAGATTATTTTCCAATCATAAAACTTAAAATTAACAGTGATTGAAGAGATTGCCAAATGAGGTTGCGCTCTTCGAGTCAACAGCATCCAAAATATACTTCACATACGATCAGCTTCAGCCATGAATCGAACTCGACTCAAAAACATCACCAACGCATGGTACCATAAACCAAATTGGTGACGTTTTAAAGATTTTTTCAACAGCATTTACAATTAAACAACCGAAAGTTTTAATACTGATTTCGGAATAAAAAACTATACCCAGATTCTTCTAAGCCAAAAGCTAATGTAGTGCAGTTGTGATAAAACTTTAAAACCGACCGTTAGATCAGTTGTTAAGCGCACACGCTATCGGTGCGGGAGGCCTGGGGATCCAATCTCGGTCAACTCGGCACAGTGTCGTCAACGGTTTGCCACCGCTGCGACGTTTCTTCGGAGCTGTGTATCTCGGGCGATAAGCCGCGGAGATGGTTCCCGCAACTCGTTACACGCTTCGGCGTAATACCGCGAGTATAAAAAAGATTTGATTTTTGTGATGAAATTAAAAAAAAAACTTATACAGTCGAACAGAGCAATTTATGGTAATTAGTTTAAAATTTGTACCAAAGTTAACGGCAATATCTCTGGGACGATTCGTGATAACTGGATTCCATCCAACTTGCAGGTTTACCTCAACGCTACTCGAACCCGCGCTGTTAGTTCCAGTACACTCAAACACACCAGTATCCGTGCGAGCTGCTCGATAAATTACTAAGGACCCATCGGGCTGTAAAAAAATATTGCAAATACCGATAATAAAAAAATTTTTGTCGACTCTTAATAGCTTGAAAACTAAAAATTATTGTATCAAACTTGAATCTCTTGAAGTGTGTTGCAAAATACGGTATTTAACTTGATATTATTAACGTTTAAAAAATGTATACCCAATACTACATTTTAAGATCTGCGACCTTTCGTCTCTCGAAGAGAGTAACAGTTTCGCGAAAACAAACTTCTTTGCAAGCAACAGCTCGTTCGTGTTAAGAAACTGTAAAACGCAAGAATTCCCTAGGAATGATTGATGCATAAAGAAACATTTTAATCTTACGGTGATTTCGTATTTTCTTCCGGTCACAATATTTACGCTTTCTCGTGACCACGTGATTTGAGGCGTGGGAATTCCATTCGCTTCACACCGCAATGTGACTCTCGTTCCTTCTAATACAAGCATATCAGCTTCAGGAATTGTGACAACTGGCACCTCTGAATTAAAAAATAAAATTGTACAAAGCAAAATAAAAACAAGTGGTCAAGACTTGAAAGTTACCGTAGACCTATCATAGGTAAGTTGCTATTGTTTTTGAGAAACGAAACAAATTCACAAAGATAACCTACTGAAAATTCTTTTTTCGGAAATTAAATATCTGTTTTCCTTCACTATTACAGTAAATCACAAGCGATGCATCATAATAATCTCGAGGCAAGCAGACGATTGGAAAACGTTTTTGCAATCTTTTCATACTTTCGACTTAGTCTTGATTTTTGTTTATATATTTTTGACTTCTGTAGTTTATCACACTAAGCAAAATAATGAGCAATAAACAAGTAAAAAAGTCGATGCTAAAAGTTAAAACCAGCATAAATTTTATAACAACTCAACGATAACATCTCGAACAGTTTCAGAATAACACACTGCTACAAAATTCACACCGTCACGTGATCAATATCAACCAACCGGTGAAAAGCCATTGAACCGAAGCGCTGTCAGAGCCTGCTCTATTGGTAGCTTGACAAGTGTAAATGCCTTCATCATCTTGATTGGCATTGACGATTTCCAAATAAGCTCCTCCGCGTCCGATTCTGAAGTTAACATAAACTTTGATGGAGGACATAAATATCTAGGTGTTTTCTGGAGTAATAAGATGCGTTTGGCTTTAAGTATTCGATTTTTTCTTTTTATTTTTCTATTTCAGTTAGGAAATTAGTAAATACTAATTTAGCCAGGGGCGCAGCCGCGGAGGGAGGAGGGCGCCGAGGCACTGCACCATACGCCCCCTTATTGACGCATGAAGACCTTTTAGAGTGAATGCTAACGGGATCTCTCATTGTTTAAATCCGGCCCTGCCCTCCCCCCATTAAATATTCCGGTGGCTGCGCCTTTAAATTCATCTTATTTTTAAATTAAGGGGTGAAAATTCAAGATTGACGGAGCCAAACTGTAAAATGAGCTAGCTCTCTTTGAGTCATCATGCAAAGCGTTTTTAACACGATCGGCAAGAGCCGTTAATCGAAGCCGTCGCGAGAAACCTGTTGCTACCTGCTCGCGGAATCGCAAAGTTATGTCGCTGGGCAAGCAAATCCAGACTTGCAAAAAAGTAATCGTTGTTTCCAAATTTCGTTGATGGAATTTTTTTTCATGTGCTGCTAGCGATCCTTCGTGATAGGTTCGATTCAAAGCTGGAGCCGATCGCATTAGTGTGGAGAATGTTATAGATGTAGAGAAACAAAATGTGTCGCATTGAATTGCTTGAATTAGTAAGTTACAAGCAAAAACATATCTGCTTTTTATTCCACGCTGTAACATAATTAATAATAACAACTCAGGAAAGCATATTTTGCTATTTTGAATTCGTTTCACCTTTCTTTTAGAAATACATTTCAAGAAATAGCTTTTCAGAAAATTTATGTATCAACAACAAAAGTTCTATCTCACGCGGGTGAATCGGTGCGTTTACCATTATAACAACAGAAAAAATCACTATCGAAAAGTTCACCTTATTTTTCCTATGTCAATGAGATAAGTCGATCCTCTCAACCATTCTATACTAGGCGTAGGTAGTCCAGTAGCAGTGCAATCGATACGGATTGTTCCACCAAGTGAAAAACTCGATCTTTCAGAGGGGTTAATTGTGATCACAGGCGGTCCTACAAATATAGGATTTACGGAGTTGTGTCACTGCTAAATTTTGCCAGAACTGAACAACTGTTTACTTTATTAACTGTTTTTTTTTTTTTTGGCGAGAATTACTTCTGGGCAGCTTTTTCAGTAGACTCTGCATCGTACTGATTCTAGTTTTTAACCTGCTTTTAGTTGTGAGCCAGCACTCACAGAGGTCGTGAAACTTATGGCGAAACTGCAAGAGGCTGATTTCACGTACTCCATCGATACAATTCGTTTTTCTTTTTTTTTGGGGGGGGGGGGGTAAACATAAGTTAACAATATGACCTAAGTGAGAATAAACATCTGTTTCAAGACTGTTAATACTAGAATATTCTCGCGAAGAAAATATCAACCAAGGTGGCCGCGTAGCTACCAGTATCGCAATTGAAATAATAGCTGTTAAAGCACAGGAAATGTTAATTTTGTAAAGAACAGTGTAATTCGTTGCTCTAAAATCCTGACTCTTTTTTTCTTCTACCGGTTTGCAATTTAGTAGGTTCGTTGCGTTATGTACATCGCAAAAGGAAAAACTGTTATTAATCTCTAGCCCAGCGTTTCTCTAACTTTTTGTGGAATTCGCATAACCAAAGAGTTAAAAACTAACCATAAACTTCTTATTTGAAACAAGACCTGACAATCAATACAAGTGATATTCGTACCGTATTTGTATTAGGACTCACGAACCTTTTGAACCACCTTTGCAGGCACTTAAGGTGTTTACAGATCTAGATTAAGAAGCCCTGATCTAGCCTATAACTATCTCATTAACCGTGGATTATATTTTGCTTCCATAGTTCAATTATTCAACTAACTTACTTTGGACAATTAATCCAATCTTTTCATCACTTTCCCCGCCTATGTTGACCACAGTGCACCGGTACATGGCTTCATCAGCTAGTTGAGCTCTCTGGATCAAAAGCGAGCCGTTCTGGAGTTTTCTTGTTCTAAAAAATCAATTTTTATTATTTGTGCGATCCGCACCACCATGACGCAAGGGAACATTGCCTTTTCGACAGCATAATCACAAAACCCTGGTTCAATCCTTGCCTACAACTCTTTGGTACTACCTTCCTTCACAGAACAACAAACTGTTGTTTATTCGCACTTATCTTAAGCTTGCTAGATTTAAACAAGCAGCAACGAGGCAAAAAGTATAGTAACACGTACACTAGGCAATAAGTTAATGCTATCTAAAAAGTCTGAACTTTTTATGAATAACACCCTAAGGATATGTCGGGACGCTGGAGTAGCCAGGGTGAGCACTGGGGCATTCCCCCCCTTTTGACAAACCTTAGTCTGAAGTATGCTTGAAGCATCTTTGAAAAATATAATACAACGTATGTAATCGTTGGCCATCGTAATTTACCCGCTCTAAATATTCCACTGACTACATCTCCGGATCTACAATAAAAGTGCAACGCACAAAAACGGAATATCAGCAATAAGATACCTTATAGTTGTAAATATTTGTAGTAAGACGGTACTAGTTTCAATTTCAATCTTTCAATTTCGCTCAAACAAATGACAACCATTGTAATACCAAGCTTCAGACTTTATTTTGATCTCAGGAGATAGGCCTAACTTCAAACAAGCTATTTAAATCAATTAAGCCCAGTCTACAGCGTGCTTATTTTAAGGGCTTAAGCTTGTCATCCCAGACTTTCTTGCGCCAACCTTTCTTTTAATATTGTCGTCGTAGGAGCAATCGGCTTTTTCGCTTACGACCAGAAAAAAAAAGAGAATAAGAATGAAACCACGAAATACCGGCCGGTGGGCGAAGGGACACCGCTATCGGCGCGGTAAGCCTGGGTTCGATTGCCGGCCCTTGTCAAATAGGATACAAGGTTGCTAACGCTTCTCCACCGCTACGATGATTCTTCGAAGCTGAAAGTTGTATTGGCCAGGCACTAAGCCGCGGAAATGGACCCGCCACTCGTATCACGCTTCGGCGTAATGCTACGAGTATAATGACGATTTGATCGCTTGAAAATGAAGCTGCTTAAAAGCGTAAAATGTTTATAGCATAAGCCGGGCATAAGATAGAGCTCGCAATTTGATGTACCTGAACCTGTCCAGGGGTTCTCCATCTACGCGAGACCATGAGATCGAATATCGCACGCTGCTGGTCACGTGACACGTAAGAGCAATTTCACCACCCGGTGTCACCGTCACATTTCCATGAGTAGTGATGATCGGGGGGCGCTCTGCAACAAAATCACAGTTTGTTGCCTATAAGTTTTCTATTTGTATAAAAATTATCATAAAATTCTGTGTAATAAAATGCTGCAAATGTGAAATAATGCTTCATTTTAAAACACGTCTAGAGTATTGAGTATACGCAAATAGGGCGTAGCCAGCGAAAAATTGAGGGGACAGGCAGGGACGGATTTAGACAATGAGAGGCCCCGTTTTTACTCACCCCTAGTGTCCGTTTCTAAAAAAATGGTGTCTTCATTTGTCAAATAGGATTACTGCGCTCCGGCGCTCCCTGGTTACGCCACTGCACGCAAATGCAGCATGGGTTGAACAGTCAACGTATTCTTTGCATGCATTTTGACTACATAACGCAATTATATTCCAGTCGCATCAGGGTTCGCACTTACTCGAAGGCATTGGTTAAATCAAATCAGTTAATAGCGCAGTGCAGTCGCTATAATAATTCGCTGATTCTATGTGATAGTTGAACAACACGCACCTTCAACATCCAAAAATGTTGTGTCAAAATCGACTCCTTCTGTGTTTCTCGCAAAACACTTGTAAGTTCCTTCTGCTGCTTCTGTAACTTCTTCTATTCGTAGGTAGTCTATAGTTGAATCTCTGAACGAGAAAATATAAAAAAAACTTTTTCGCAATTGCGCGTTAACACACCTGGCGCAAGAAAAAGATGCCATAAATACAGGACGAAAATAGCTTAAGGAGGAAAAACAAGCCGCAGTAATTCACAAAACTGGACGTTTCGACGTACGTACAGTGTTGTACTACCTTGCTTACACTACTGGTGATGACCGCCGAATCTATGTCATTCAAACATCTTATCAGGGTGTAACAATGTCTACACCTTCAAGCAGCTGAAAATCACCTCTTTTTTAAATTTATGTATAATTTTTGGAATGCAGTCTGAAAGCAGTATATAAGCAAAGTACTGTGTCTGCGAAAACTCCACCGCCAATCGACTGACTGCTGCTTCAAGATTCTTTACTAGCTATATGCATTTTTCGGGACACCTTATCGCACTTTGACGCTATTAGCCTAACGTTTATAAAAAATAATAATTTGCAAAAATCAAAAATACAAAGACATTCTACGACGCTGATGTAATTAAAGCAAGTAGGCTTGAGCCTTCCTTCTATGCAATAGTAACTGATGCACTCCGGATTTCGGAAAAGCCTTACGCTAATATTCAGCTTCATTAAGTGCTCTACTAGCTGGGACTAGGAGCTGTTTAGGTGATAGATTTGGACAACCTTCATTAAGATATAGATTAAGTTATAGATTTAGACAAGTTGGAAACTTACTGTTTGTTTAAAAACTATCAAAAACGAAGCAATTGTGGATCAAAAAATTGTGCGTAGAAGCAAATTTTTTTAGTGCGAAAGTGATTATTTTACCGATATGATCTCGGTTCTCCGATATCGGTCCACCCATCTTCAGTTTCCCGGCTCCATTGCACATCGAATGGAATCAAACTCGATACTTCACAAGGAATATCAGCGGGATAGTCAAAGTATCCAGGATAGGTGGTTGGCAAATCAACAACAGGAGCAACTGAAAACGAAGATCGATCAGATAGCCAACTGAGGTATATTAAGGCAGTGTTTTTCAACCGGTGTGCCGCGGCACACTAGTGTACCGCGAGATCGTGCCAAGTGTACCGCAGAAAATTGTTAACTTTTGTATGGTTATCCAAATTTTTTTTTTGGAAGTTAATTTTTGTATGAATGATATGTCGTAGTACATGAATTAATTGACTAGTATAATAAAAATAGTTAGCTTAGTAAAACAATAAATAGATTTTTGAAGAAAAATCTAGAAGCCGATCTTGAATCTAGTAAAAGCAATGTTAACGCATATGAAATTTTTGGTACGAGCGGTCAAAAAAAAAAGCGAAAACAGTAATTTCGCGAAAGTACAGTATGACAAAAATTATATTTTTTTTGAATTCACTTTCACTGGGGATGTCACTAACCCTGTTCCATTGTGCGAGGTGTGTAACAAAAATCTATCAAATAGAGCCATGGTCCCAAGCAAACTGAAACGCCATCTGGAATCAAAACACCCGTCTCACAAAAATAAGAAGGCCGACTATTTTCGTCGCTTAATCAAACACAGAAAAACAGGTCAATTTTATGAACAAAACAGTAAAAGTAATTGAGAATGCTCTGAAAGCTAGCTATCAAGTAGCTGAACTTGTAGCCGAGTCTAAAAAAAACACACACCGTTGCAGAGTTGTTCATACGATTCTAGGAAAAATGGGTCCCGGACAATTATTTCCCTAACCTAACCCTAACCTTGACCCATTTGTCTGGGACCCATCTGTCCTAGTGCCCATGTATCCGGGACCCACTTGTCCTGGTGCCCATTTTTCCTGTCCGAGACCCATTTGTCCGGGACCCAATTGTCCGAAAACCCTTAATATTACCAGCCTGCAAAGCCATTGTGAAAAAAATGATCGGCCCTGACGCAGTTTGAGAATTGTAGCCAAACTTTCTCCCTAAGACGATGCAATTAGTAGACGTATTGATGACATGTCTGAAGGTATCAAAACGATCGTTTTAGATAAAATACGAACTAGCATACAGCTTTGTTTGCAATTAGACGAGTACACAGATATTGGTAAAAACGCTTAACTATTGGACAACGTGCGTTTTGTGGAATTGGATGGAGAGAAGTTGCCGTTTTTTGTTACTTTATAAAAGTGGTGAGCCGTGACATTTTTCTTGTGCAAAAAGTGTACCACAGCTCAAAAAAGGTTGAAAAACACTGTATTAAGGTACTTGCATCAGAAGTGGTAGAATACCGTTCAACTGAAAGTCAGGTCAAACCGACTAGTAAAAAATTGGTCGACTATTCGCAGTTTCCTTGCAAGGCGTTAAGCATTAAAGGAATAGTTTGAGAACTAATTGGTAATTTCACTAGTTCCCTTGAAAAAAGTTGTTTTATCGTGTTATCGCAACAAGAGGATCCAAATGCAACTAAAAAACAAATAAACCAATGCAACTGTGTGCTTAACAAAATGTTCAATGAAAATTCGAAAAATAAGAACAGTAGTGGCCAATTCACTTTAAGCTTTGATTTTCTTATATACAGTTGCATATCGCCGAATTTTAACAGTAAGCAAATCATACGAAACATAAAATCAAATCTTCATTATACTGGCATTATTACGCCGAAGCGTGTAACGAGCGGCGGGGCCATCTTCGCGTCTAAGCGCCTGGGCAACACAGCTCCGAAGAAACTTCGCAGCGGTGGCGAGCCGTTGGTGCTACTGTGTCCAGGTAGACCGACCCGGGAATCAAAGCCCAGACCTTCCGCACGAAACATGACAAAAAATTAAGGCCACTCTGATATAATGCGTTTCTCACCAGGTGCAACGTTAATGATCGCATTCTTTGACGCTCTCAGAAAATGATAATTTTCCATAGTTGTGCCAAATACAACAAGATAGAATGGTCGGTTGGGTGCAGTGAGCGGTTCTACTGTGTATAAATAAGGCTGATTAGGATCCCGCGGCGTAGAGAGAGAAACAGTCTAAATAAAATACAGGTATAAGTACAAAGTGGTTTATTAACAATTATCACAATTCACAAATGTGATGTGTTAAAATCAAGCCACCAAGGTCTTTCTTTCTAAGAAAAAACTCAAGAGTGTAGTGACAAGCGTATGATGTGAGCTTGAAGCCAACTAACGACAGTGTGATCTACATTTGTAATTACGTCTACAAAACTGAGAATTGATATCTGCGATGGTCGATTGAAGTGGAGTAATATTGTTTAATATTCTGGAAAAATACGTATTTTGGCAAAATACGTACACTGAGAGTCCGTCCAGCAATATCAAGTAGACGCAGTGTTCTGAAACGACCAGGAGTCTCCAATCCAGTTGCATTGATGAGTATGTAGGTGGGAATTCCTAACATAAAAAAGTGTTATTTGAGAGCTATGAAGGTTAAACTTCTGAGTTTTAACTCTTTTAGAAATGTTGGATTTTCTTATCAATTAGAGTTAGAAGTAGCGGGGTCTATTTCCGTTCTGTCAACACGATAAAGAATACGATAGGATCAGGGGCGGATCTAGAAAGTTTTGGTGGGGGGGGTGTGATTTTGAATTAGGTTGAATGTTAAATACAAAATGTTTAGACCCGGAAACGGGCGTAGATAAACCCCTTGAAAATGTTTCATGTCAGGGGCGTAATCAGAATTTTTTTCAGGGAGGGAGCACCATATTTCGTCACTTTTTCAAGCGTTGTTTTTTTTCGGCAGAGTTAATTTTAAGCAACTTAACTAACAACAACGACTCTAGGGGGTCCGGGGGCATGCTCCCCAGAAAACTTTTGAATATTTGCATACTGTAATGGCCATTTTAGTGCTTTTTGAACAATTTTCAGGCAAAGTTTGTTTATATTTTTGGCCCCTAACTTTGAGTGCTTCACCAAATATGCTGCATTTTGTTCGCACAGTTTCGATTATGCGTGCGTAAGGCGACTAAGGCTTATTGTTATGAAAAGGTTCGAAATTATGGAAAAACTTTATTCATCCAAAGCATTGCTGAAAATGGCTGGTAAGGGGGGATGCATCCCCACATCCCCCCACTGGATCCGCTACTGGATAGGATAAATATTAACTTAACGGCACAAGAACAATAATAAGGTAATTAAGTTAATTCGTTGCATATTTATCCTCCTATCACGAGAAAGCGATCAAAGCGCTATATACGAGCTCGCTTAGGAGTTGCCAGCCATCTGTCTACCACACCAAGATGGGGAAATCCCGCTAAGTGCCTTTCCCAACGGCACAACAAGTAAACTTGCCGGCTTGTTCTCCACACTGTCCCTTTAATGATAAGCGTCAAGCACGGAAGCTGTGAATACCAATTTTAATGTCATTGGTTTGACCCGACTCGAGTCTACAGCTCAAGAGACAGACGCTCTATACCACTCGGCCATCTGAGCTGTTCACAAATATTCTAACTCAACGCAACTAAACGGAGAAACAGTTTAACCACACCGTTATGTTTCAAAACATTGTCAAAGCACCAAGGATTTGAAACAATTCGTATCGTTAAGTTCGAAGCCGACTTAAACATTATTCCAGAAAGTTACGTAGTTGGATTTCACAGCGACCAAGTTGGTGAAAAATTATCGGAGTCAAATCGAAACAGACAATCTTACAGCAAGCGAAGAATGAACTTTGCATTTTGTCACATAAACATGGAAAATTTTGGATAACAAATTTGAGAAGTATATGTATAAGAACAGGATCCAAACATTTCAAAAAAACGTGGTTTAAATAAAATTTTTTTTGAAATATTAAAACGATTAAACACAGACTATTGACACCATTATGATTTACCAGCAACAGGTTGATATTCCGTTTCTGTCCAGTTAAACGTTGGTTTTCTTGAGAACCGAGCTTGAAAATCCAGAGTACTAAGACCTGTCACTCGAAGAGAATGTTCCCCAGTTCCAAGAGCTGACAGCCGCCATGTACCTGTGATAAGGCAAATTACAATTTGAAATTTTTAAACCCAAAATTTAATGGAGTTTCAAGAGAGAGTGAGCTTATACTCTTCGTGGCAGAAGTCTTCCGAATATGTTAAATGCCATCGGTTCCATGCGTGAAACGAACCCGTACTAAAAGATGTCCAATTCGGAAAGGTGCAGCCAAAGTTCTCCATGCTGTATTAGTGGCTATTTTATTTTATGGGGCTGAACGCATGGCGACGCATGCGGTTTCGCAGGTTAGATGCTCAATATAGGTCATCTTTCAACTTCATCAACGTAAAATCTCAAATGCATCTGCACGCAACTGAAAAAAAGTTTTTCGTAAAATTAGTTCAAATTTTTGAAACCTCGTAAAAATTTCTCAAACTGCTATGTGAGGGATATGGCAATGAATAGCGGCAACATCCTATCATCAATCATTTTCAATTTATCTCACCAGGCTTAGGGTTTTTGATATTGACAATGTGGACATTTTCCAGATCGAGTAAAGTTTCCAGTCCATTCTCTTCCGTCATTGTAATACCATCGGGGTCAACGAGGGTCAGCCTTCGTCCAGGGCCGCTAAGAGAAATGGTGATTTCGTGTAGCTCAGGATCAAAGGGAAGGGACCAGTCGTGACGACCACCTCTGGCGTGGTCCGTAGCCAGAAGCAAAACTTTATGCGCTTGTACCGATACTTCGATAAATTTGACAACCTGCGCAAATCATTAACACGAATAAACAATCAAAAAAATCTTCATTATATTGGCGATATATCGCCGAAGCGTGTAACAAGAAGCGGGGCCCGTCTCCGCGGCTTAGCGCTTTATCAGCACAGCTTCAGACTCCGAAGAAACGTCACAGCGATAGTGATACTGTGTTCTATTTGACCGGGCTGGGAATCGAGCTCCAGACCTACCGCCCGATATGCGCTACAAACTATCACCGGCCGGAGTAACATGAATTCAATTTCAATGAAAATATTTGTTGTGAAATGAAAATTAACGAAAATTTTGCAATTTGAAGAACAACGAATGCCTGGAACTGGGAATATAACAAAAAATTATTGAGTTTGCTATACTTACGTGTTTAAAAAACTGCTACAAAACTCATATATGCTAATCCTCGCTTTATTAACAACATTGTTGGATGTAAAAATGTATTGTTGTTATTAATATGAAATAAAGTCGGTAGCGCGCTCACGTGGACTGATGTATTGTGTCCAACAAAAACCATTAACCTCCTGAGTTTCAATTCAACCACCGCTAAAGTATCATTGCTACATTTTTGAATAAAATGCTCCGTGTCAATGTATTTCCACTTGGCAAAACCTAGCAGTGAGCAGAGGGTAAAATGAATATGTGAAAAACAGATTCTAGAAGAAAAACTTTGAAATGAAATTCTAATAGGCCTAATCTGGATTCGTAAACTGAAACCGAGCGCATACATGAAACGAGTAAACAACGCACGTCAGAAAACATATGAACTCATATATCAAACATGTATTTTTTTACATTTAAAATACAAGATTTAAAAATAAACTAACTTCTGAAACGTCATCTTTTGTGATGAGAAAAACTTGACCAGAACTAGTTGCTGCTATTTTCTCATAGGCTTTGTATCCTTTATGATTCTGATCATCGCAATCTCCAGTAAGTACGAACACCACCTAAAAACATAGTGATAATTTGCAACACTTTGATTCACAAAATCACTACGTTTATTAATGAGATAAACAAGAAACCATCTATTAGCCAAAATGAATGAATAACAGAGTTTATTGAAGAGCTTTAAACTTAGAATTCAACACAGCAGTAAGATACTGGGAAGTGAGCTCGCGCTCTTTGAATCAATAGCCATCCAAAGGGTAAATCTAATCAAAACCAATGGATAACCAGCAAATTGATCCCGTCCGCGAGATTCTATCATCACCGTGTTGTGCCGCTAAGCCTCGTCGCTAACTCGACACATTGTTAAATGTTGAGGGTGCGCAACAACAGAACCTACTTCTAAATTTTCATAGTAAAATGGATGCTTTTAGAGTCAAAAAAGCTACGTAAAATGTATAAAAAAGTACTACGGCAAACGGATTATACAGCGGAGTCAAAAATGGACAGTAGTAAGGAGAGTTGAATTCCTGACGATGAGGACAAAACCTGGCATATTCAAACTGTATACTTGTTAAGCATTTGTTTGATCGTTTTTGATCGCTAAATTATAAAGTGTACGGTGAAACAAAATGGTCGTATAGACAGGAGCGTATTTAGAGGGGCATTATGGCAGTGACATAACATAATATGTCATGCTCCTCCCCCCCTTTCCATTTTGCCTTTCAGTAAAAATGAAATGTTGCTGAGTGAATAAAATATGCAAGACTCTGTTGATAGCTTTTGTACATTCTGCCGCCCTCCTTCTTTTTAAAATTTCTCGCTACGCCACTGGCAATGCTGTAGGTACTTGTTTTTCCATTGCAAATATTTGAATATTAAAATTGCAGAACAGAATATCAAGGAAAGCTGACTTGCAGTTGATATGACAACTATACAGAATATAAATTTAAAACATGCCCTAAGAGTACTTTACAAAAGTTAAACTACTGTAGTTTTCGCTCTGTCATTCATTCAACGTGTTTACACATTGATTTAAAATGTGTAGAAGATGCTGGAGCGTATACCTGGCTTTGTTTTCTCTGAATAATTTTAAGAACTTCTGGTAATTGATGAAAATCTTTAGATCGCGCGTCAGTGAAAACATAGATAAATGAACCGGGAAGCGAAATTAAAAGAGCTTCTCTGCAAAAAATAGCAACACTATAATATCATATCTATATAGCAGTCACGTAACCACTTAAAAGGAATACGTTTAATCAAGTTTTTTCTCGTAACTATTTGGTAATACAGGGGTTTTTGAGAATATAACACTTTCTTTTCTGATATTTTTTTGTGTTTCTTTTTAAGCTGCACGCAATCGCAGCTTTGGTATAGTAACAATGAAGTACATGCATCACAAAAAACCTCATTCAGCATTAAACTCCAGACACTTTGTTTCAGATACTAACACATTAACCACTCAGCCAGTGAGAACACAAGATGATTGCATTTCGCCGCTTTTATTTTCATTCACGTGGAAACGACCACACGCACTCCCGCCCACCTGATGGCAGTAACACTCATCTCGGGGCAATCTCCTCCACCTTGCACATATAAATTTTTCAGCGCTCTTGTAAAAGTCCTAGGATTTGAAGTCACAATCGTAGGTCCCACAACTGAAAAAAAATCACGAATGTTTTTATTGAATTGACTTGACAACATGATGCTTATTGATCCACATTTGAAAATAAGGGTTCGGTGATCAACTTAGACATCTTCCATGACGCATATACATCACTAACATAAAAATTAAGCTGCAATAATGTGACTGAAAAAAAAAATTAAAAAAGAATATAATTACGCGGTTACAAATTAATGTACATACTGTTTTGAACAACAAGGCGAATGTTCGATTCTCAGGAAGGCCCAACCAAGAACAATAACAAAATTCTCTACTGTTTGAGAAGTTTTAAATTAGCAATAGATTCTACTTCGCAGGGCAGGTGCCACAAAAATTAATATAATGAAAATATGCTTAAACTTATGTTATAATCAAATGAACCCATTATTTTAATAGCAACAAATTTAAATTTCCCAGAGAAACTAACTTAGAAAAAGAGAAAATAAAAAGATAAAAATTACCTGGATCATGGAACGGAATCAGGACATAATTATGGAGAGGTTTTTCCACTCTACTTCGCGTTGTATCAAGAATTTGCCTTGCTCCAGCTGTTACCTGCTTTAAATCATCCCACATCGACCCCGTGACGTCAAAAACAAATGCCAGGGTTGATGACCCGGGAATAACAGAGTCCACATTGGGGTTATATGTATCTCCCTTGATCTCTCCAGTTATTGTCCCCCTAACATCTTTTATTCGCCTTCGAGGACCAATTCGGACTCTTCGCCTCTGGCCGTAAGTGCATGATAAAATAAAAATTATAAAAATAATAGAAAGCCACTTTTGTTCCATCTTGGAGATGAAAAATATTTAGTACGTTTGATCCAAATCGCTACATGCGACTAGATTTTAATACGCATTAGTAAACAGACAAATCTAAAAACATCGCAGCAAAGAAAAAAATTTAAAGTGACAAATCTATATTGTGTATCTGTTTTACTAGTCATGCTTGTTTAACCTCCTATTTCTGCGATATTTTTTCATTTATAATTATGACACAGTCTAAAATCTTAAAAACTCTACAGCTCAAGCCCCTTTAGTACAAATACAAATTATACAACACTAAATTATCCTTTTGCTCGTACATCGTACCTTGGGCATCTTCACAAAAATTTATTCACAGCGAAATTGAGGTATTTTTACCCGCATATAGCAAGTGGCAAGGCGAAGCAGGCTTTCCCGTAGTCCAGGGGTCGGCAACCCCTGGCACGGGTACCAAAAGCGGCACGCCGGAAGGTTTGGCCTGGCACGCGAAGCGATTCCGTGTGCAAGCAAATCGTAAGCTCTGTAAGATTTAACAAATTCACTTTTGAATCTATGAGCGATTTTTAGTGTTGTGGGTTCAAACGTCACTCAATTATAGAGGTATTTCTTTTTTAAGTAGGACGTCTATCGACGTCAAGACCTTGTTTTGGTCTACACTGAAATTTTCAGAGGAAAATAGGGCAACCGTTTGGCACGCGCAGAAGTTTCTATCTTAACGCTATCAAAAAATGGCACGCTGCGCTCTAAAGGTTGCCGACCCCTGCCGTAGTCGATCAAAACAAAACGAAGGGCAAAATAAATTTGTCGAATGCAGAGAGTAGCGTTGCCGCTGGGAGCAAGCGAGCGTTGCATTTTCGATGTTTGCTCTCAACTTAAAGTTTAAGACAGGGCATCGAACTGCTTGAAAAATCGTTCCTGTTTAGATTTAGGTTCCGCAAAATTTATTGTTAGCAGTCTACCTCCAGTTCAGGTTTTTTGTCGTTTTGCTGGTTAAATTCCGGTTAAAATCAAAAACACCTTGAATTATCGGGTTCAGGTTCGCAAAAGCAAAAATTTAAAGGTTCAAATTCGGTTTGGGTTCAAGAATTTGAAAACGTCAATTCGATTTATGTTCTGGTACACAGCTACAGGCGCATTTTTTTCAAAAAGACTTATTGTATTTAGGCTGATTGCACTTTTTAAGATCCTACGGTAGCTCATAAGGGATGTCCTCAGCGGCAGAAATAACCTCAGATTAACTTCAGGTGTCTTTAACCGCTGTTGTACACACCATAGCAATCATGCTTAGGAAAAATCTTCGTAAGAACACACACAATTTAACGTAATGAATGCTTTTTTAGTCCAAACTTTAAGATTAAAACAACAAACTTCCACTGACGTCAGGTTAGACGAGGTTTAGTTCAGACAAAAATTGTTTTAACAGTTCAAATCCGGTTAAGGTTCAAGAATTTTGATGACCTTGGGTTCAGGTTCAGATTCGGTGTACGTCTATTAAATTATAGGAGGTTACGATTCGGTTTGGGTTCAAGAAAAGGAAGCGGTTTATACGGGTTTATGGTTTACGTTCCGGTTCGGTACGACGCCCTGGTTTTAAACCCTACCGGGCAGTGGCATTGCATTTTTTACGCACACTGCATTCATCGAGTATTTCTATAAATCTTAGAATCTATATCTAACTGTCTAATGCGCTAATATCTTGCAATTTTTACAAATGACGTTACGATGGACATGGGGCGAAGTGAATCCCGGAGCTTTGCCCCACATCAACTCTGAAAGCTTCTGGACTTTTTCCATTCTCAACCAAGGGATTACTCTCAACCGTTTTCAGTA
The DNA here is from genome assembly GCA_964006365.1 of Trididemnum miniatum. Classification (NCBI taxonomy): domain Eukaryota; kingdom Metazoa; phylum Chordata; class Ascidiacea; order Aplousobranchia; family Didemnidae; genus Trididemnum; species Trididemnum miniatum. The sequence goes on along the minus strand of OZ023231.1, from coordinate 8,829,650 downwards.
GCATTTCAGTCACGTTTTAATTACCTTGTCCACATGACAGTCCAGCTTTTATGGGTTTAAGGTCGGCGGTTTTTGGTACTAGACTAGCTTCTGCATCAGGACCATTATAACCAGACATTACATGATGTTTAGGTGCTGTGGAACGTGCGAGGCATACCCTTACAAACGACTTCTATTCCACAACACCTACGTGTGAGTAAAACTAAACGTCTCACTCAAACCTTCGACAGTTCGATATGATTATTCTGATCAGAAATAATTTTGCAACACGGGCCTAACCGCTTCTTCCAACTCGTTTTCTCACGCTACACTTTTGAAGTGAGCAGCAATTTCTTATCAGTAAAGTTTTGCTTTCTGCAATTGAACAAGAGAGCTTAACTGGAATTAGCGAACTTCCTAGCTTTGACAAAAGGTTACAAATGAGCCAAGACCACCCAAAAAATCTTTGAACAACTTCATAGCATTTTCCATTCTGTAATTCAGCAATGACTGAGGTCATTCATCATTGTTAACCAAACATCAAAAAGCCTTTGATATTTTCCCTAATCAAAGAATCGGTGGGCTTAGTTTTTCGTTAGTTTGATAGGCGAATGATGTTTTGCAGATGCTCTTTTCAAACTAAATTAGTAATTGTAGCTGGCTGGATCCCAAGGGCAGAAACCAATTTGTTTTCCACACTGAGCTTTGTATCGATTTAATTGCAGCACCAGTGAATGCAGATGTTCACTTTCAAATTTTTGATGCTAAAATACTCTCCTAATCAACGTTACTTCCACGCCTAATACCTTATCAAATTTATCGCTAAATTTTTGTGTTTATCACCTTAAGGTCTGCCCAATATTTTACAACCCGAATGTTGCTAATTTGCAAGGTACTGTACATGCGTAACTTGATGCCAAGTGTAATTAAATCTTGATTGGGATTTACCGTGCGTTTACCCTACACGCTGCATGCGACAAGGCGATATAAATTATAATGTAAGTGAACGTCGCAAGTTTTCGCGTAAACAGTAATAGTCTATGAATCAAACAAGATGCGATAAAAAATTATCGCTTGTGGCGTTCTGTAAACGCAGCATAAATCTCAATGAAACTTGCGTAAAGGTACGCATGCACCTTGCAAATTTACAATATTTAGATTGCAAACAACAGCACCTCTTAAATTTAGAGGCAATAATCTGCACAAAGTTTGCGAAAATTTGCACAACAACTATTCGGAATCACTTCCAGCTTTCAATTTCTTACTTTTTATTTTGCTTCTGATCTGAAATCACTTACATAACTTTCCTTCCATAAAATTAGGAGAAAGTTTTGTTTTTTCCTTATTTCTTGCGTCTAGTCAACTTGTGTGCATCCATGCTCATCCGTTGAGCATGCTCACACCCGAAAGTTTCTTTTTTTGACACGCGCTTGTCAATTTCGTACACACACAAATGATCTCGACCCCCGTCGTGTTTTTGAACAAGACATATAGAAAAAGCCCGGAAATCAGTTGTTTTGAAACAGAAGCAAAATTTATGATTTTCTATTTTGAACCAGCGCGAAACTATATATAATTCGTGGGTGTAATAATGAGCAGCAGAGGTAGATTTAATTTTTTTGAAATAATGAAAAACAAAAATAATAACAGGAAAAAAAGTGGTAATAATAAGACGGTGTGGGCTCACTCAAATGCCAAAATGTTGAACTTAAATTTGTTTGGCAAAATTATTTCAGTGTGTTTCAACCAAATTGGCAACCTCTGTTTCAGTTTATTCAGTTTTTGATTTCTAATTTATGGCGGTGATCTTCGAAAAAAAAAAAATTGCGGCAGTACCCTCACATAGTCCTCTTCACGATAGACTACATAGTCCTTACCAACACGTTTTTCATCCCGCGCCCCATTGCTTTGATGAAGCTAATCTTGCATCCCTTGCACATTTTCTCGTATCCCCGCACTTCCTGTCTTTATATGTACTTGTATATAATGCTTTTTCATCCCGACAAGCTCTCACATGCCCAGCAGCAGCTACTCGCATTTCCTGAGGATGTACTCCTGATTGGCTTTCTATGTGACAAATCTATGCAATATAAATATTATTGTAGTATTATTACCGGTCAGGTCTCAAAGTTTAGTCGCAATGACGATGGTGATTTTCGGCTTTTCGCCAACCTTTATGACTGCAAAATGGGGCGAACTTTTGTGAAATGTTAGCGATATATGGCCCAGCAGTACTGCATTCAAGCAGATGAAAGATTCTGCGTGACGGGTTCAATTCACGACTGAAGCTGATCGCATTAAATATACACCGGGAGGTTGCTGACTTACAGTGCAAGCTCACGCGGCAATTTTCCTCATCTACGTTACAATTTTGGAGTAATAATAGTTTGAAAATAACCTGAGTTGTTTTACTTAGCTATCTTCTCTAACATAACAAACTTTCTTCTTTTGAATTGTTAGCAGGGTGATACCACATTAAATGGTGACACAAATGGCGTATAATACCCGGTTATTGCGACGAAGTTGGTCCTATCTGAAGTAATACGAATATCATTTTATTTTTGTGAAAAATAATCCAACAAATTGAAACACCAGACACTACAATAATTTTGATTTTTTAGAGCTAAAGAAGAAAATCAAAGCTTATAAATTTATCTGAGAACGACCACACAACATTGCCTAAATTTGATAAAATAAGCGACTGAGTACAAATGTGAAAACTTTTTGAGAGACAGAAAGTTGAGATATTGTCATCCATAACAATTAAATTCTTGAAATTACTTTTTATTACGTTACATCACCCTGTTTTTGATTACGTCATGCATTTTCGGGTGATCGAGTTTATTGGAGGACAATCAACACGGCACGAGCAATCCCGCATTTTAAAATCCAATAGACCAGCTCAATTGCTTCCTTTTAAAATTCTTGCTTTTTATGTTTTGTAGTAAACAGCGATTTCACGTGACACAAGTTTTGCCACAATCTTACATTCACTCAGCTCTCTGGAACAACCGTAAAAGTTGCTACGGGGGTGGCTAATTTTTGAATACATTTTGTTAGATTAAACGGCCAAAAAACGAGTCGCAATCTTCCATTTCAGACTGGTATCCTGAACTAGTAAGCTAGAAAGGCCATCATTTCTCGAAATTTTGTTGATACACTGCAGATTTTACCGTGGCCATGACCTTTTTAGCGTTATCTGCCGAGACAGAAGCATGATTGGTATGCTCCATGTCAGAGGCGTAGCAATATCCATTAAAAGAGTCTTGCTTATTTAGTCATTTAGCAACATTTTTGTTCTTTTTGTACTAAAAGACGAAGTCAAAACGGGTGGGGGGAACATGCCACAATGCCCCCACCATTTAAATACACAATTGCTCCATGTATAACATGATGCTTGTCATCGGTATGTCTGTAGCAATGAGAGAAGCTTTTTATTACGTAATTAATCGAATATGGATCAACTGAGCGTATTTTCAATCGAAAGTGTGTTTTTCCAGCAACGCAACTACAGTAAACTTGCCGGATTACGTAATATGTTCTTCATCATGGCTTTGATAATGAAAGTCAAGCCGGAAAAATTTTGCGACATCCCGACTCGGAATCAAACCCTCAGATTGCCGATTCAGCGACGGAGCATTTTGCCATCCGCAGAATGAAAAAACATTGATTGTCAATACTAAAAATACCTAATGCAACATGACAGAATTCAATTGTGTGTAAAGTTGACAAACCAATTGAATCGACTGCTTTAATAAACGAAATACTAGTCACTTAACATAATTTCAACAGTTTTTGAGTTAGTTCAATAAGTTTTTTCAACGCTTACATTGCACCGTACCATAAAATAAGCTTTAAAATATAAAAAAAAAATCAAAAAACGTAAGCAAAGCTGTTGGTGAAACTTCTTACCGTCTGAGGTTGGACCCCGACATTCAGTTTTGCAATGATACAGGATCAATAAAAAAATTAGGCTTCCAGAGATTGCGGTGGCCTAATTCACCAGCAGCAAGTTTACGGAAACTATTTACTGCTCATGTGAGCAGTATGATTACCACTCACTTGTTTTGCATTATTTAGATGCATAATGAAAGACGATAATTTAGTTATTCAATACAAAGCTTTGCGCCAGCGAAGAAGTGCTTGCCCCAGAGACAAACCCACGTGTCATCGCACCTTGCGGCGATGAAAAAGTTATCAGCAAAAAGCTTGCTTTTAGAGTACTCTCCATCTTTTTGTCGCCACCATGCGGTAAAACTAAATCTTACGCAAATGTAAAAAGAAAGGTTCTACAGCAGAGGTGGGCAAACTTTTCACAGGAAGGGCCAAATTTGGAAAAGCTATTGAAGTCGCGGGCCGCACGCTGATTGGAAAACAAGGTGAAGACCTTTTTTCCTTTTTTGGGGGGCGGGAGATCACAGTCTACGAACGAATGTGATCTCCGAAATAAAAGGTTTTCACCTCGTTTTTCATTTCAATTTTGCACCGTTGAGGCTTATTTTTTTGAAAATCACTGCTATCCGTGATCTCTAAAGAAAAAAAAAGGTCTTCCGCTCAATTCATGGTGGGAGCTTAGGTTTCTGTATATTCAGGCGGGCCAGAACAAAAGAACCGGCGGGCCGAAGTTTGCCCATGTCCGTTCCACAGCAAGGTTAGCGAGAACACTTGCCACATGATTTGGGCAGTGATGAACTAAAGAGCAACTTTTCACCAAAATGCTCATTGCCGTGAGCTTAAATCGCTCACGAATGCTCGTGCGTCAAGAAGTCAAGGAAAGTTTACTCACGCTTGAAAAAAAACGAGGTTATGTAGGCGAGCGAATTGACGCGGCAGCGTTCGGTTCGCATTTTGATGATATGTCCAACATGAGTTGAACCATGGTGTAGTACAGGGGTGGGCAAACTTTTCACACGAAGAGCCAAGGGTTGAAGCCAAGGGTCGAATTGATTGGAAGAGCAAAAAAAAATGGTCTTCGGCTTGATTCGCGGTAGGAGTTTATATTTTTGTAAGTGCCCACGGGCCGTAGTTTGCCCAGCCCTGGTCTAGTAGACCATGGCTGAGCCCATTCTGACAATGCATCTAATCATTGCCAGATCGCAGCGAACTTGCGATGGTCGCGAGGTCAAAGACATGGTAATTATGGTAAAGGGCTGTAATAGCTGTGGGCTTTGTGGGTTCAATTCTTGATTCAGCTTCATTTTTGACGTATAGTTGACGATATGGTATAGTAAGAGTGAAGACATAGGCCTACAGGTAGAATAGAAATGCTCTTTGAGCACATACCATAAACGAAGCGTCCGGTTTAGCTGAGGCGGTTGCGTCTAACACTCTCACGAGTCACGAATTAAACCGCAAAAGCTTGACTCCTACACTGAATTCTTCTTAAGCTGTTAAGTGAAGTCGTGAATGAACGCAATAAGATGTCCAAGCCCAATTTCTGGATTGTCGACAGAAATTGCGTTTGGACAATCTGACAACGGTCAACAAATAAGCGTCTCGTTTAAACAAAAATGCGAAATCGGTTATGCTTGAGTTTTTAAACAAATGCAACCTTAGAAAACTTTGCATTGAAAGTTACGAAGAAAATCTGAAAAGCAAAAAAAAACAGTAATCACAGTTTTGTTTTATTCATAAAAAAAATCTTCATTGCACACGCGGTAATACGGCGAAGCGTATGACGAGTGGCGAGGTTCATCTCCTCGGCATAGGCTAGTGCCTAGGCAACACAGCTCCGAAGAAACGTCGCAGCGGTGGCGAGCCTTGGCGACACTGTGTCCGATTTGACCGGCCTAGGAATTGAATTCCAGACCTACCGCAACGATAGCGATGGGCTCAACAACTGAGCTCATCAGGAGATAAAATAAGGCAAAGCATAATGCTTGTGATGTGTTAGACTTACATAGGCAAGTTCATGCAAAACGTTAACTTTGTTCACCACCACTTTCCTTAATAAAGTTCCAACTTCTCTTAAAGTTAATGGGTCAGCTTCAGTATTAATTACGATCGCTAGACTATCTCGATTGCTGTTGCTGTTTTTCTAAACTAGTCTGGTTTAAATCTTTTTAATTCATTTTCAAATTCATTGCTTTTTCATAGGGTTTGTAGCATATAGGATAATGATTAGTCTAGAGCAGTGGTTCTCAACTAGTGGGCCATGGAAACATTTTGAGGTGGGCCACAGAACTTTCTGAAAAATTGCTAGATTTATTGAAAAATTCTGTTTTATTTGTGTGATTATAGTTCATTTTACAATTTTGTGCGTGCTTAGTAATTTTGACGGTAGTAGTAACAATGAACGACGCCGTTGTTTTCTTGCTGCAGAGTGGTAATTTTCATTCCAATCATTCAATTAATAGTGTGTAGTTTCGAGGAAAGATTGTGGAACCAATCTAGACGATTGTCGTAATAGGACTTATTTCTCATTGTGTTGGTGGCGTGATGCAATCGATGCCTTCTATTGCGTCATGTATGTATTTTGATTTTAAGCTACTACAACGGTGTGGTTCTCAAAGCAAGCCACTTGGCTCACTAAAGTGGAATGTGCAAGTTGAAGGGATGAACAGGGGCGGATCCAGGGGGGTGTGGAGGATGCATTCCCCCCAACAGCCGTTTTCAACAATGCTTTGGATGAATAAAATTTTGCCATAATTTCGAACTCCTTCATAACAATATGCCTGAGTCGTCTTAAGCTCGCATAATCGAAATCGTGTGAACAAAATGTGTGATATATTATGCGGTAAAGCACTCAAAATGATGAGCCAAAACTGTCAAAAAAATTTGCCAGAAAATTGTTCAAAAAGCACTAAAATGGCCATTGCAGTATGTGAATTTCCAAAAATTTTCTGGGGGAACATGTCCCCGGACCCTTCTTGGAGTCGTTGTTGTTACTGAAGTTGCTTAAAATTAACTCTGCCGGAAAAAAACTATACGCTTGAAAAAGTGACGAAAATTGGATGCCCCCTCCTTAAAAAAATTTCTGAATACGCCTTTGACTCGAAACATTTTAAAAAGACTTATATACGCCCGTTTCCGGGTCTAAACGTCTTTGTATTGACTTAACCTTCAACCTAATTCAAAATTACATCTCCGTCACCAAAACTTTCAGGATCCGCTCTTAGGGATGAATATTCGTTTAGTAAGGATAAAAAGTTAATGGGCCACAAAACGTTTGTGCAACAAAAAATGAGCCACGAAAGAAAAAAGGTTGAGAATCACTGGTCTATAGGTCTACTGAATACTGATCATAGACAATTACATTAACGAAACATCTGTGAGACGGATTGAAGCAAATCTTAACCTACAAAAACGATAGGCCTATCCAACTTACACTCCCATAGCGATGAAAGGGAGATGATCAGTCAAATCATATTGCTTGCCCATCTCTGGAACAACGAAGAAGAAAAAATCAAGTGGTTTTCAGTTCATCACAATAAGTTCAATGGATAACTTACTCCAGAAGGCTATCGAATCTCTGTAACTCAGTGTGCTAGACTACATCAAGCGAAAACTAACGGATTTCTTTTCAATATTGTTTTCCTTAAAACCAATCGGTGGCTAATTTTTTTTTCAACATGCCACGGCTTGGTGAAAAAAGTTTAAAAATGCTAACAAAAAGATCTGAATTACCATTTACTGTAGTTGATTAATGCAAGCAAGACTACTTATAGTCGATATTGGTTGACTATGCAAGTATAGGCCTACTAGTTAGTAGCCTATTTTTTTGGCTTTTTTCACCACACGGTATTCGTAAAAGCGAATCTTACCAGTTACCACCACTAACAACCTGTCGGCCATTATTCAACAAATCTCGTTTTCTAGACCAACCTTAGCTCTTATTCGCTTTATTCTATAACTAAAGATGTTTATTTCGCGGTAGACTAATTTTGATCATTTCGAATCAAAATTAGCTCTGCTTTGACCATAAAAATTTAAACAATACTCTATTACATATTTTATAGTTCATCTGAAACAACCACCCTGTTCTGGCTAGCCTTTCGCAATAATTTCAGTTTTTCTAGCTACACGTGTCGGTCACAGCCTGGTTACTCATTTGGCTTGTCAGAGAAGGCTCAGAGCTTATGTATGAGCAGTTCTTTTCTTTTCGATTGGAATTGAAGAGCTCAGCGGGAGATCTTTGCGACTCAATACATCAAGTTAAGCTTCTTTATTCAATGAACGGCTCTAATGAAGTGAAATAATAAATATTGCCCGGCCATGTCTGCGTTCTAGAGCTTTTTCCATTCAATTGCGGGTCATTGCGAGTTTAGAAATTAAAATGTTGAAATAATTGTATTGTTTTAATTTCAAAAACTGGATTGAAATAAAGCGCAAAATTGAGAAATTGGGTTTGGTTAAAAGCGCAAAATTAAATGGCCACGGTTGTAAAGGAAACTTCCTGCTGCCGAAAAATTACTAGCTGAGTAACTGGACTGACAAGCTCTTTAGATAGGTCGTCGCTCCTTGGAGCAAAGCAGCGATGGCGGAAGCATTTCTAAAGTGGGGGGGCCCAAAACCAATGACCGGATTTTCTTCACCTACCAACCAGAGCCGGCAGTGGCGTAGCGAGAAATTCTAAAAGTGAGAGGGGGGCATAATTTCCACATTTTTTTCCTGCGCATATTTTTCGGCAGAACTAATTTGAAGCTGATTAAAAAACAAGAAATGTTGCAAAGGGGTCCGGGGGCATGCTCCCCCGGAAAATTTTTGAAAATTTACATGATGTAATGTCTATTTTAGTATTTTTTGAATAATTTTCAGGCAAATTTTGTTTTAATTTTTTGACGCTAATTCTGAGTGCTTCGCCAAATATAATGCATTTTGTTCGCACATTTTCAATTATGCGTGCTTTTTGCGTAAGGCTTATAGCTACTAAAAAGGTTCGAAATTATAGAAAAAATGTATACATCAAAAACGTTTTTGAAAATGGCTGGTGGAAGCATGCATATCCCTCATCCTACCCCCTGGATCCGCCCCTGGCGATAAGCTACAGAAACCATCAAAAAAATCTGGCTTATTTCAGTCACTTTGCACCATTAGTATTGTTTTTGTTTACTAAAAGGCAGGGTCAAAAAGGGAGGGGCATGGCACAATGGCCCCGCCCCTAAATACGCTCATGAGAGCCGGCTTTAGACAATGAGAGGCCCTAGGCTATTTGATCACACTGAATGGAAGAGCAAAAAAGGTCTTCACGTTCTCAGATGTCCTGTTTTCACTGAAAATATCAGTATAGTGAAGAGCAAAAAAAAGGTATACACGTCCTCAGAAGTGCAGTTTTCCACTGAAAGTTTCGGTGAAGAGAAAAAAAAGGTCTCCATTTTCGTGATGAGACCCACCATTTTCTCCGAGGCCCTAGGTTTCAGCCTGCTTAGCCTATACGTAATCTGGCCCTATGCCTACAATCCATATTTAGCCTGTCCACATGTGGTATGTCCAATTTATGTGGGCTTCAGACCCACGGTTCTTGCTTCTAATTACTGTTCCCCCCACCCCACAGACAAAATTTTACAGAAGGTATCTCTGGATTTAAGCTCTTTCCTGGGTTTTAATTTCGATGGTAGGCCTATTAAGTTTCAAATGCATTCATGCAGAGGCAATGTTGTAGAAACAAACGCGTAAAATAGCCCCCCCCAGGGCCCCCTCTGAAAAAAGTGTTGGGGGCCAGGGCGGAACCGGGGGCCAGGGCCCCCCGGTTCCGCCACCTATGGAGCTAAGGCTAATCTGTATTCAATAGAATGACCTCATTGTTTTATTTTGAATTAAATCTTGAATTAAACGAAGTTTTCAAATCGTGTAGTGCTAATAAGCTAACTATTAATCCTAACAAATGTCATTGCATGATTATACCACCTTCCACGAAGGACTTTACTTTAGACTTCACCTTAAAAATCGATAATACAATTATCCCTTCTAATGAAACAGTAAAATACCTTGGTGTAATAATCGACTCCAAACTTTCCTTTGCTCCTCATATTAAGTACCTTGAATCGAAATTGTCAAGAGCCAATGGCATAATCAGCAGGTTAAAATCAACCCTTCCTACGACGCACAGTTAAAACTTTACTATGCACTCTTCCAACCTCATTTATTATACGGTTTGACAAATTGGGGTTCAACATTCCCCACTTATTTAAACCCAATAAAAACTCTTCAAAATAGAGCAGTAAAAAACATTGGAAGCGGCTCAATGTACGATAACTCAAATCCATATTACGTTAGGTTTAATATCCTAAAACTTCAAGACTTATACATTGTTGAAACTGCCAAAATTGTTTATAATTTTATACACCGACCAAGCATGCTTTCCCCCTCCTTTCGCAATTACTTCAATAGGGCTCATTTAATTTCCCAACGCTCCTCAAGGTCTTCCACTACCCATAGGCATCTCTTATATATTCCTCTTCTCTGTACTAAAAAAATGCAAAGAAGTATCAAATACCAGGGTGTAAAGATTTGGAACTCCATCCATGCGGAAATCAGAACGACGTCACCGGTTTCATTAAAAAAAAAATTAAAAGCTCACTTACTGCAACAATACTAAACTGTCTGTCCTTATTCTGTCGCGCGCTTCTTCAGTGATCTCTGCCAGCTATAAGCAATTTCATGAAACTGTTTTAATGTATTGAAAATTTATCTTTTAAAGGGGGCTGCATGACTCGATGACTGTAAGATCCTTTCGCAGCCTCCCTGTCGCGTGAGTACTTATTTATTCACTTTTTTTGCGTGTATGTAATTTAGTGTTTTCTGTTATTTTTTTGTGTTACCCGTATGTGCGACAAAATAATAAATTTGACTTTGATCAGCAACTACTGTAGGCGAACCGGTTAAATAAAAACAATCGGTGTGACATGAAAAGGCTAAATTTGAAGGCATAGGTGTTGAGCATTCTTGCTGCTTGTAGTTATGACTTCAAAAATTGTGTACAGATTGCACAAAAACAAAGGTAATAAACAAAAGCTCATGGCATACCTCAGCGATCGAAATAGGAAACAAATGTAAACCAATACTTTTTAGATGGTCGATTTACTCGAGTGGATAAAGCGTGTTTGACCGTGTAGTCTTAGGGCTCGATTTCGTCAATCTCTACGGAACATTCAACTTCCTTCCTAAAGGGACGCCATAAAAAACTATCCGTTAAGTTCACATGCTGTGGAGTAAAAACGGTTATTAACGTTGGGGTATAACCTCATCTTTAAGTGATAGACAGGTGGTAACCGGCAACCAGCGCACTCGTCGCTTTTTTCGCAATAATTCGCGATAAAAATGCTACTAAACGATAAATAAAGTGGGATATTACCCAGCAAGAGCATTGAACCAGCAAATTTTTCAAAAGAAACTAAGTCGCTGCATCATTTAATCTACTCCGGCTGTGCTGCTGGGTTCCAAAAGTAAACACTTGGTTAGCACATACTGGACACTGGCACAGAACATAGAATATTGCCAGAAAAAGAGATTTCAGAATTCCGAAGCTTTTCGTCTGACACGTTTCGAAATATAAAATCTCTTTGAGGTTACCAAACCCGTAAACCAGTTCCCAAATTTCTGAAGCCGAAAAGGTTAATTTTTGACTGTAGATCTTGGTTTTCATTAAAAACCTTCCAACAAAAAATAAATCGCGCGGCTTTTTATCTTTCATTTTGCGATGTGGGTTTAACCATAACTGTTGTTCCTTGCTGAGTCGTTTCTAAATTAACAGTAGAAAAGCGAATTACAAGAAAGTGAAAATTACTGACGCATATCTACCTGATAGGCATCGCTGTCGTGGAGAGTCCATCAAGGCCCTGGGCCACATTGCAAAATAATGAACCTCTCCAGTAAAAAAAGGGTTTCTCGAAGGCATTCTCTGAAAATGAAAAGTCATAAGTTTTTGGTGATTACTCTAAATAAAGTAAAGTCAGATTCAAGGTTCTTCCTATTTATAATGATACGATACGGGGACAGGGCCCTTTGAAAGTAAGGACCCTAGGCCAAATTCCACCTAGACCCCCGCTACTTCCGGGCCTGAAAAATCCTATCCGGAAAATACTGATTCTCGTTCAATTTTCTTTGAAAACCAACTACTAGATCTATGAACCTAACAAAATATTTATTGAGAAGTTTGATGATACGCATTGCGTGCTGGGAAAATGGAACTGATATGGTTCACTGAGTTTCAGCACATGCCATGCTGTGCTTATAGAAATCCGATTTAAAATTGTAATAAAAAAATATAGGCCTAATTATGTTTGGTATGAATAACAAGAGGATTAAATTTTAATGAATGAAGTCTTTATTGAATTTTAAAATTGCAGCTGCTTGGAGACTGAGAAACGTTGGACTTTTCAAAATGATTTAACAGCACAACAGAAATTCCTACAGACGCACTTCATAGTTTGTCCTATAACGGCCTTTAGAAGAATCGTTTTAACGAACGCCTCTCAGTAGGTCTACACAGCAGGAGACGCTGAAACTTCAGTGTTTGTGAGAGCTTTTATTTCTTTACGAGAAGATTTATGTGAAAAACGACCGTTATAGAACGCTAAAGAATGTGTGCTCCCAGCCCATCTATCAGAAAATTTAAATTCATAATTGGCAATAAATTCTTCAATGATTACTTCCTTGTAGTCAGGCAAACAAGATTGCGCGCCTATTACTTCATTTTTTCTAATCGAGTCAAGGCTCACGACCCTGTACCGCTTACAATTGAAACTTTGTTCTTACTGATCGCGTACTTGAGATCACGAGTTCAAATCAAATCAAATCAAATTCAATTTTATTTCAGCGCTCTTATGCAGAGGAATATAAAACAGTAGTTGGCAAGATAAAATAACTGCGCTGTAGGATGCAACGAAAGAGCAAAAACGCTCACCTGGTCTGTTGCACCCTCACGTTGCCGGTATGTGTAAATCACAGCACTGACAATCCTGTCAAAGAGTTTATCTTTGCAATCAAGAAAGTAGCAGTGACTACAAAAAGTAGCCTATTGTTTTTGTGTAAAATATGCAATGTTTTCGGACATTTTTTGTAACTAAAAAGATCTTGAAAATGTTTTCAACTGCTTTTAAAAAGACCGGAGACGGGTATGTTGCAGGAAGCTCCCGGCCAAAAAAAACTTGCCACTGCTAAAATTTGAGGGTGTGGCGGGAGTATTTTTCTCAAATCTCACATTTTTGCATTAGAGCCGGGGTTTTCCAAGAAAAAAACAATTTACATTGGATTCGCGCAGTTGTAATTTTTGCGCTACCCATATGGTAAAAGCAATCGCACTTAATTAAAACAGTAATTCAAAGTATGTTTTCAAAAATTTTCTCTGCCTTCCAAGCAAATTCAAGAGCAATTCGGTCAGATGAAGCAAAGGACTTGGAAGAAAAATTGTTTTGCATATATGAGCTACTCTTTATCAGTGAGTTGTTTTTTCTGTCAAGTCTGTTGCAGTAAACCATTATTACCACGCTGTTTGTTTCATTGCAGGCGTGTCCAACGTGCAACGTTTTTGAGAAAAAAGGTAACAACCGCTTCAAAAAATTAAGTGGGCTTAAGTCATCACCGGGCCAACTTAAATTAATGACCTCGTCGTTTAAATTTTTGAATAGATACTGCCATCTCGCGGTTGAAGTTTATTAAGTCTGAGTTACCTGACACTACACACTTCTTTATTGAAGACACTAAAACGTGACGTGACCAAGGGCGGATCCAGGGGGGGCTGCATTCCCGCCACCAGCCATTTTCAACAATGCTATGGATGAATAAAGTTTTTCCATAATTTCGAACCTCTTCATAACAATATGCCTTAGTCGCCTTAAGCACGTATAATCGAAACTGTGCGAACAAAATGCAGCATATTTGGTGAAGCACTCAAAGTGAGGGGCCAAAAATATGAACTAACTTTGCCTGAAAATTGTTCAAAAAGCACTAAAACGGCCATTGCAGTATGCAAATTTTCAAAAGTTTTCCGGGGAGCATGCCCCCGGAGCCTCCTAGAGTCGTTTTTGTTACTTAAGTTGCTTGAAATTAACTTTGCCGGAAAAAAATACGCTTAAAAAAGTGACGAAATGTGGTGCCCCCTCCCTGAAAAAAATTCTGATTACGCCCCTGACATGAAACATTTTCAAAGGGTTTATCTACGCCCGTTTCCGGGTCTACGCCTTTTAACATTTTTGTATTTAGTTAACATTCAACCTAATTCAAAATTAGATCCCCCCACCAAAACTTTCTGGATCCGCCCATGGACGTGATTAACATTATTTTTTACCCCACGTCATCCAAGCAATGTACTTGAACAAGAACGATATCATCAAATTGAATTTAGATTTTTATTGGAAAAATAATTCTTTAAAGCATTGCATTAAATTGTAAGCTACACTTTCCTTTGCGAAGTTTGACTTTTCTCTTAAAATTTCGTTTGTTTCCGAAAACAAAAGTGCATTGCAATTGACGAAACTCAAGCAGTTTCATTTTGGCATTACCCCACAACTGCGTTTGGAAAAGCGAAAGTTCAACTTCAAATCAATTAATCAATAACGCGTACGTTTTCCGGATTTAATTTATCACAATCGAATTAAATGATCCATTTTTGGAAACGTGATGGCAGCTACAAGGGCTGCAAACTCATCCGCTCTTCACTTGAGTTCAACTTCGGCTACAGCAGGCCTTGTAACTTTTTCGAATTCAACGTCAGGCTGATAAAGACACTACGTTTACTTCTTTACCGCTGGTGCCCATTGCGAATAAAAGATAAATAAAACTTATGTGGTGGGTTTACGATTGTATCTCTGGTTGCCTACCGTGGAATAACTTCATTCCGACAATTTTTTGTTCTTTAAACTCGCTTGAATGAACTGGAACAGTATTATTTGAGTTTGGAAAAATCATTTTTTCAAATACAAGTTTAAGGTCGCAGCCCTGATTGTAGTTGTAACTCTTACTACTTTTTCTGTATTCCTCTTTCCCATTTGCGTGTCATCACTTCCATTGTTTTTTTGCTTCTTCCCCTTCTTTGAACTGTTTTAATGTTTTTGTATCACATCGTGTTGACGGTAATGAGGAAACAAAATGAGAAAACAAAAAGAAACAAAACTTCCATCAGGGCCGCAAGCTCGGAACATTTTAGCATTGAAGTCAGAATTTGAATTTTATGCATTTTCTAACTTTTGCGTTCAAGTTTGAGCGATGTAATTTTACCTGTTTTATGCCAAACTTAAGTACAGTAGTGTTTTTGTGGAGTTTGGATCAGTTCATAACTTTTTCGAGATCGCATTCAAGATTTTTTTTTTGAGAACTACATAAAGTTCAGCAAAGACGAAGTTCGCAGCTCAGCGGTAAACACAGCCCCTGGAAACTCAAGACATTCGCTTATATTCTTCAAAGCAAATGATAGCGCATGCAAAGCGTTAAATATTATTCACTAATTATCCACGATTACACAAATATAAACGGCGAGATTTCATTAAAGTTAAATGCAGATGCCGACACACATGTACAAGACATAACGAGCATTTGTTGACGCTACGAAGCAACGTTGATATTTTGTACAAACTAAATTGGTGTTATTGCCATGCTGTCCGAAAACCCCGATCAAAAAATCCTAAACATAAAAATCAAAAGTTTATTGAAACGAGATTACCGGTAATTTAGCAAATTTAAAAAACCTCAAAACTTTTTCATAACAGCTCAGAAAGTTTTAAAAACTTATCAGCAAAACTGAATTGAAAATTTGTGGTAACCGGGTGCTTTTGGCTAGTACAGGGTGACCCCAAAAAAACGGGCCCCGTGTATTTAGAATAATTAGAATTGGGGCCTGTTTTTTTTGGGTCACTCTGTATGCTGCTTTTCGTGATTTCAAAAAATCTCGGACGCAAAATTTTTCTACTCTTGTTACATTTCTTTGCATGCCAGTTATCAGAGGTACGGAAATTCTACCGCCGATGAGCCGAAGTTGTTTAACGCTTTATCGTGGTAAGGCGACCGACTGATTTTTCTAAACATTGCATAATGCAATACCTGTATGTAGAAAAAGTGGAAGCGTTTGTGGTGAACTACGATGTAATTTCGTTCAGCGTGATTGGAAGTGTCCCTCTGATAGCTAGTCTTTTGTACGAACTCCTGGAACAAACCACCACATGCTGGTAAGCACCAGAACTACTGGTTGAAAAAATGTTGCTTGCAGTTTACATCTACTAAACATATCAAAGCTTACGTGCAAATAACACTACACAAAAGCAAGCAATACAAACTACATTTGAGAAACGTGATATCACCGGCTTAATTCTGTGACCCGCCTATTGTCAAAATTACCGTTACTGAAAAGTCGCACTGGCTTAGTCGCCTGTGAACGCACTGAGTGGTGACTAATCTATGTCCTGCAGAGAGTACTGTACAAGCCTTGTTCACCATGAATCACCAAGCAGGAAATCACACCTGCTGAAAAGCATGCTTGTCAAATACAATAGAAAATAATGAATAGCGCCAAGACTTTCACAAAAACACCCTCGTCACTTTTAGCAGCTATCAGCGTTAAGTGAAGGCTATACGACGTTGAAGGCATATCAGCTTCACTAATTATTCGTAATCAAAACATGCTAACCTTAGGTTATAAATATAATCAAAAAACGAAACACGTAGTCTCTTTCGTCAGTGCGCTTTTAACACTTTCGCACATATTGCTACTACAATGGAATACATTGCTGATACGCATGCGCTGCAGTTGCGTAATCTAATTTATTACGTAATATACATCATGCTTACTCCCACGAAGTCGACGCATACATAGACACTAGCGTACCTATATTGTACAGTTCTTAAGCCGTACCCAAGACCCAACACGCACGAAAGCCAATTTCACCTGATAAATCAAGTTTTATTGCAAACAATTTCAAATATACATTATCACTACACAAACGCCAAACACGCACAGGAAGTTAAATTTGACAACAATGAAATATGCAATCTTGTAACTCTCTTTCTAAGTAGCAAGCGAACTTTTGCTGTAAACAGTTAAACATGCTTAGCTGGCATTTGACATCTAATAAACCTCTTTAAAACGTTTAACAGCAGATTTGCAAACAAAAATGTCAACAGATAAATTCAAGTTGGGATAAGTCAAAACAATGACACAATAACAGTATTTCCAACAAGTAAAGAAGCTTTGAGCAGTGACAACGAACACGCATAGTTTTACAAAAACTACACAAATTTTATACCACCTGAAGAGCCGGCAGCGGCGAAACAGGCCGTAGTGCTTCTATGATTTAGTGTGTTGATTTTATTTTACAAATCAAATTGAAATGGACTACTTGATAGTGTTCAGCCAAGTATTCAAATTTTTAATCCAGAAATCTGGTTGGATGCCCTTAAGCAACAATACTACCATCACGACTAATTCAAGCCTACAAAAAACAAGCAATCACACTCATAATACAACAAATGTGTTCCATTTTGAACTAATTTCAACGCACATATTTATTACATCTTTACACCTACATTCGATGCAAAAACTGTCAAGTCAAACGGCAAGCACAGTTACATCGTCAAAAACTTATATACCAATTTTCGTGCAGTAAAACGAGCAGAGAAATTATTTTTATGGCTCAGTAATTTTCAAAGAAACCGATAGAAATAAGTTATTTTAAACGCTTAAATTGCCAATTTTAAAATACAGTTGACGAGAAAAGCGAAAAAATTGTCATCTGATGAGTGATGATTGAGAATAACCACTAAATAGGGATTTATGGATACCGGCAATAAATAACTACTTCAACAAGGGCAACTGAAACGTTGTTAACAAAATCAACTAAAGGAGGAAAAAGATGGCCATTGGCTACACAAAATCTCAAAACTGGACGTTTCGACAACATAGATTCAGCTGTTATCGTCAGCAAAGCAATGCAGCAAAACTGACCTTCAAGATTTATTGCGGCCATATTTTTCCACCTTAAATTATTTTTGTTCCATATTTACGGAATTCCACAATCAACTAGTTGTGATGCTTTAGCTGCAAATTTACATACCGTATTTTCTTGAATAGAAGCCGCGGCCACTATTTTTTATTTCTAAACATTTTGTGCCGTTTCTGTTCAAGGGTGCCTTCAATTTTTTTATATGAACGTTTTCGTCTTTAAACTGGTAAGCATTCAAGTTAACCTACAATAAGTAATAAAAAAACGTAA
Source organism: Trididemnum miniatum (assembly GCA_964006365.1). NCBI lineage: Eukaryota > Metazoa > Chordata > Ascidiacea > Aplousobranchia > Didemnidae > Trididemnum > Trididemnum miniatum. The sequence goes on along the minus strand of OZ023231.1, from coordinate 8,811,531 downwards.
ACACTAAATCAGCTGCAACTCTATTGCCTCTTTTATGAAGCACTCATAAGGTCATCACGTGCTCCACCAGCGTTAATCCAACAGCTGCTATTTCTGTCACACAATGTTTGACTTTGCTTTGTTTTCTTGTATCAGTAAATAATGTTTTTGCCCGTTGGAGCTTCTATCGCTTTTTTTTTTCAATCAATTTGTGCGGTTTTTATTCAAGGGCGGCTTCTATTAAAAAAAATACGATATTCACACAACCAGACCAAAAGCTGATGACCAGTTTGTTAAGTGTCTTTCGGTGTATGCTGTATTCGCCTGCAGTTCTTCTACAACGAAGTGGCAAAAAACAATCTACAGTGTATGAACCAAATCAATTAACGCAATTCCAATTGCACAAACGTTACACTGATTGAATTCAGTAAACCCTTAACTTTAAAGTATATGTTGCATCGCAAAAAACATCGAATTAAATGCGATAAAACGAAGGTGTAATGTGAACAGCATGACAAGAAAATCTGGCAATAACTTCAAGCATATATTTTAAACAGCTACATAAAACAAACAATCTCAAAAAAAAGTTACTATGGTGCAATCTCAATATCATCCAATGATTATGTAAATGAATTGCACATGAGAGTGCCTGTAGTAAGTGCTTAGATTTGTACCTTCCCAATCAATAATTTCCTTGTTTATCCTATTTACAAATATTGCTCTTCAACAAAACCTTACCTTATTAGATAAATAATATAGCAAAAATCGCAATAAAAACTAAAAATTCAACTCGCAAATGGTTACATTTCATAATTATGTCCAATAAACAAAAAGAACAAAAGAGGGCGCTACTGCATAGTAAAACTATATGTAAAAGTAAAAAAAAGCAACAAAATACAAATATATAAGCCAGTAACAACTCAACACCATAGATTTTAATCATTGCATTTAAAGAAATGTCCAATGTGCTGTGCGACTATAATGCAGTAAAAGCTACAACCGGAATTTCCGTATAATCACAGTTTAATGTACAATAGTGGCCAATAAACTTTTGCCAACAACTGTCTCATCATTATTTGCTAAATAAAAATCGAGTGAATGCTACAACCATGTATCCTACGAGGTAGCAATCAATCGTGCGTACAAATAGAGCATATTACATACGCAAACGTTAAAAATTGCGAAGTAAAGATAGCTTTCAAAAAATTGCAAACAGCAAATTTGAACATTTGGAACAAAACTGTCACCATTCCGATTACCTACCAAGGAAGAAAACTTCATTCATAAGCATTGTACCTTCAGTATAATTTTTGAATTTATTCTTACTGGATTTATACATGTTTTTTTGCACTAAAATACCGCAGATGAATAAACACCATCATCTTCATCTTCATAACCACCATTACCTTCTTGAAATGATGCATCTACATAAATATCATCGTTGCTACTTTCACTTGAACGAACTATTGATTTGCCATTTTGTAAGAATGGAGATCTCACTCTCCGACTGATGGCATTTTGATTCTCCTTGACATTCATCAGTAAATTGATGCTCCTGCTTCCTTTTGCAAGGACATCTTTCCAAGTGCTGTTATTCACAGAGCTATCTTTACCATCCAATTGAGTGTTTAAAGCTGCAGAACCAGACCTTATCGTATTTGCTGTTTCAATTAGTTTATTAGCAAAAGCAGAAGTAAAATCATCGTAACTTTTGACATCCAATTTGGAAAGCGAAACTGATATTGCTAAGTTACACTCGAAGTTCAAATTTGAACTCATCTTGGGTGGAGGTGAGGGTCTGCTTTTTGGTGAAGCAAGGGGATTTTTGGGAGGAAGTTTCGGTTTAGGAAGCTCAACCGGTTTGAAAGAGTTATTTTTGGACTGATCGCTCGCAGCACTGCTTTTTTTCAAAAAGAAAGGAAGTTGTCTTTCAGGAACTGTTTTTGGAGAAACTGATGGAGGTTTAATTGTAGGGGGTGGGGGAATAATTCTTTTAAGAGTTGGTGGAGCAGATGAAGGCGGAGATGGAATGTTTCTTATTGGAGCTTTAGAAGTAGGAGGAGGTGGAGGATTAATAGGAGGTGGTTTTGTAATGCGGGGTGGAAGAGAAGAAGGCAAAGGAGGAGTGAATGGTCGTAATCCAGGAGATTTGGGCTCACCCAAAGTTTCTTTTTCTCTCTGCAGCTTCACTGGCCCAACAAATCCAACAAAGGAATAATCATCATTGGTAGCTGATACAACTTTTGCGGAATTTCTAAACTTGACATCTGATTTAATTCCATCTAATTTGGCTTTGCTAGGATGAAACAAACTTGTTTTATCAAGAGTAACCAGTTTTTCAGTTGGAGATTGACCTAGAACATTCCAGTTTTGATCCATTGTAGCAGCCAAAGCAGAATGAACAAAATGGTCTCTGCTACTTTCCAGTTCACAAGCAGTACTAAGATCTTCTACAGCATTATCAAAAGCGCCACTGAACAAATAAATCAAAGCCAGATTGAGATGAACATCACTAGCAAACATTTTGCACGGCAGGTTTAACTGCTTGTAATGAATGACTTTGTTTCCTCTCATAGCATCAAGGCACGATTTAAAACTTTCTATAGCTTCGGAATAATAACCCATGAAAGTTTGAGCCACACCAAGCTGGTAATAACCTACTGCTAAATATTTGTCACGATTAACACAATCTAGAAACGATTGTTGTGCTTTCTCATACTGTTTTAACTGCAGATAACAGCAACCAATATTAAAGTGGATAACAGCGGAGGGACTGTCAATTTGCTGAAAAATAGCAATCCCTTTCAGCCAATCATTTTGTTCACAAGCTTCCACTCCTTCCAAATGCAATAAAATATTTTGCTTCCCGGCCATTGAACAGTTAAACTTTGTATTTGACGTTATCAACAAATTGCAAACAAACTATACAGGCAAAGTCATTTCTACAGTTATCATAACAAATTGTAACAACCTAAATGGCTTTGCAGCCTCACAGTTGTCAATAAAAATTTATTAGTCTATGAGTGCTTGCAACTAAAAACAGTGTAAATACCAGTACCATGATTTATGCTAAAAAACCTACCAAAAAAATAACCTGAAAGTTTGTTTAACAATTGACTCTGTCAATCAGAAGAAAGGTCCATGTAACTGGCACACAAGTATTTGCAAGTCAAAGCAATCATCACATTCAGACTATGCATTTAAAAACATACCGGTAACTTCTCATCATTAACAAGTATAACAACCATTTAAAAACAGGGATTTTATCAATGCCCATGGTTCTTGTCAAGGTTACAAGCATGATCATACACAAGGATTTCAATATCTAGTGATATGTTACTGGTAGCTGTATGTATTTTTCAGAAAATTTTAAAACTCCATTGAAAGGTAAGGGGTGATTTAATAACTGTTGATGATTGATTTCTTTATTTTTATCCTCTTGTCACAACAAGCTTGAAAGGGATTAGTCCTACATATACCATAAGTCCAGACTCGCTTAAGAGCTGCCTGGGCTTTCCAAGTTTTCTGGTTGAATGTTACTTAATAACTTTTTTTATTTGCTGATTGTCAAATTTCACCTAACTGGGATAGCTCCACTTAAGGTGAAAAACTGTGTCCTCGCTACAACCTGTCAAGTGTAACTTTTGTGTATGGCAACTTTATGAAACTGGTAAAGGAGGCTGCGTACTTATGTATTAATATTTCTGTGTTTAACTTCTCCCGCGCATGTTAAGTTGTGGTAAAACTATTGAACTATACTATAATATTGAAAGAAAAAACATTTCCAAGGATGCAACAACAAGGCTTGGGTGGAAGTTCAACCATTAACCTGGAGATCATGGTCGTCTCGAAAACAATGTTTCAAGACACTACGCTACACTGCTAAAAGGCTAATGGATGTGTTAGTCTAGATGGTCACAGCTCATTTTCCTGCCCCACAGTCAGACCTGCATAGTCTACCTGTGCCTGTGATGCCTAAGTTCAGATAGAATACCATAGTCTGTACTTAAGAAGTTCAACTGAAACAATGCAAAGGTTTTCCTGACTAAATTTCCATTGACTATAAGTTGTGTTGTACAGGTACTGTGTAGTCTAGCTTTAATTAAGCATTGTAGTTTATCAGCAGACCAGTTGAAAATTCTGGAAATTTTTGATGAAATTCTTGAAATTTCATGATTATGTTGACAAAATCATTTTAAAAACAAAAAACTGTTTTAAGACTGTTAACAGGTTAAGAGTCTTGGTTTATAGTTAGTTAGTTGCATATTTATCCTCCTATCACGAGAAAGCGATCAATACGCTATACGAGCTCGCTTAGGAGTTGCCAGCCATCTGTCTACCACACCAAGAAGGGGGAATCCCGCTAAGTGCCTTTCCCAACAGCACAACAAGTAAACTTGCCAGCTTATTCTCCACACTGTCCCTTTAATGCTGAGCGTCAAGTAGGGAAGCTGTGAATACCAATTTTAAAGTCATTGGTTTGACGTTTATTGCGAAGCAACAGTTATGCAGCTAGGAAGTGTCTATTTCACCGGAAATTCCGGTTACCGAACTTTGAAAATCATGTTTGCGTAAGCGTTTTCTGTTTCCGTAATGCCATTCTCACAGTAGGAACCGTAGGGGAAGTTATCGGTTACGCTGCCACAATTTTCAAAGTTCGGAAACAGGAAATTTCGAAACATTTCTGGTGAAACAGAAGCTTCTCTAAAACCATACAAAGCTTTAGTTCAACCTCATTTGGAGTATTGTACCGCTACCCAAGTATGGGCATCACAGCCTTTCCATGGACATTGGTTTAAAATTCTACGAATTGAGGCTGTTCAAGAACTTGCAGCTAGAAGCGATTGCTGGTTTCTCTGAACTGTTACTCAACAAGAGATTGGAAAAATTAAACTTGACTGCACTATTGGAGCGCTGAACAACCGGGGACTTAATTGAAACATATAGGCCTATACAAAATTTTGAATCATGTTTGTATGTTTGGACAAAATTGGTTTCTGACATCTGACAGAACTGGAATCTAGTCTCTAGTCATCAGAGAAAATTGTGGCTGCGTAAATTTCTTTGCAAATCGTATAGTAATATAAATATTGGTTAACGTCTTGCAAAGCATCAAAATTAAAACCTTATCAAGCTTTTTGTCGCATCTGGTGCTAGTGTAAGATCTGAGTTGTAGTCAAGCGCGAATCTTAATACTGCAAGCGAATAGGCTACTTTGGTTATATCAACAAGGCGACAGCGACACGCTCACTAAAACAATCATTTTCATGTATGGTAGGCTTACCATACGTCCTCCTTTTGGAGAACATGTCCTCCTTTTTGACTGCAAAAAAATATGTTCTCCGAGGACGCCAAAAATTGGCCGAATGTCCTCCTTTTCGGCATTATGAACAGCGAAAACATGTCAAATCATTTTCCCACGAAAAATTTTGGGAAGTCGCAGTGCAAACTACGGGCCTGCGGACGTAATGACCTTTTTTTTGGTCTTCACCTGATGTTTGGGGAAAATTGGACGTCGGGGCCCCGGAACATGATTTCGGGGGGGCACGCATTGCCTAGTTTCAGCCCTGCCTGCAGACACGATGACCCTCAAAAAAACCTGTCCTCCTTTTGTGTAGTGAAAATATGGTAACTTTAATGTATGGCAACATCTATAATCTTTTGATCTCCTGCATTAGTTATGAGGCTAGGTATAACTAAGGAGTATCATTATCAGAAACTCCCCCTGGAGAGCAGAAAAGGATGTCACACCCTTGTTTATCTGGCTACACTGCTACATGTAGGCTAATAAGGACGTAAAAGAGCTAATGACCTATATACGAAAAGATGTTGCAAATGTTCTTGCTGTGTGAAATTCATCATTACATTGAAGGAGAATGTTTTTATTTTTAATACCACTTTCAGTAGAGGTTGGTGTATTAGTAGCAGCATACACTTGCAGCATTGAGTCAAAATCTATATTTTTCTCAGAATTTGCAGGTCTACAGTTTCACTTATTTGATTCAATGACTCGGAAATATATTTTTCCATATAGTCTAAACCAGCGGTCTTCAACCTTTTTTACACAATCGCCCCTTTTTGAAAAGTATGGGTCCAAATTGCCCCCACAAAGCATTGATGAGCAAAAATGAAAAAAGGTCTACACGTCCGCAGATCTATCGGTACTATTTTTCCACTGAAAATCGAAGAGCAAAAAAAGATCTGCATGCGGCTCGTAGTTTACCCAGCTCTGGCGTTGGGGAATTTTTTTATAATTTTTTTTTTTAATTTCGTTATGTGCAATTCGGGATGTGCCGGATAGCAAATTTGCCGGATAGCAAATTTGCCGGATAGCCCGATATCCGGCAAATCTACCTTACCGGATATCCGGCACGGGGCCGCTGCCCGGTGGTTGCCGACCACTGATCTACAACAACGTGGGTTTGCGATACTGTTTGAAGATGCTTTTCGCGGAAAAACCTGAAAAACTTTTCGCTTTTGCTCTCTTAAGTTTATTCAAAAAAAGTAACCGAAATATCGAGTAAAACGATCTCAAAAGTAACGACGGAACCAAAAACGGCACATTTTTTAAAAAGCATCGACAGTACCGATAACGGTATTAAAAAAGTACCGCGTTACAGCACCGCAGTACTTTTGTACCACGGTAGCCTACTGCCCAACTCTGCTAAAGTAGTCTAAGTAAAACTACTTCGTTACTTTACACCACTGAGTGTTAACACCTTCAAAAATCGCCTAGACAAATATTTATATATGATTATGAAATAAGACATTAAAGTCTCTGATTTCACTGTAAAAAACAGCTCAGCATGAAATTTGTTAAATGTGCGACGAAATGCTGCGCCTTTTTAAGGCGAAATTTAACAATTAAAAGTAGATGTGGCCCGCTGAAAATATTATGCGATCAATGTGGCCCGCTGTGCTTTTCTGGTTCCCCACCCCTGTTTTACGACTTCTATTAGAATTTTAAAAATTTCGTCAGAATCAGTCAAAATGTACCGGGAATGCAGAAACAAACTGAGTACCGCATCAAACCTAGCATTTAGTTTTTATGTGAACAAAAATTGATAATTAAGCAGTCTAATTGTGCAACACCATAGTTAGTCTGCTACTTGTAGGCTATACTTCTTCACCAAAGTGCCCTTTTCAGATAGGCCTACTGTTCGCCCTCACCCTTTCGACACCCCTGACGATTGGCATCAACAAATTGTGTTGTATTAGTTGCCTCGTTTATGATGATGTAAGAGTAGACTAGGTGGTTGCACGTTCGTTTTTTTGTGCGTTGAACGATTTATCCGCATCGCATAACACAACTCCGTTTTGATATTGCTCTCAAAGAGTTCTTGCCTCAAATGTAAAAAGGTTTGAGTTTACGACGTAGGCTATATTTGATCAAACTTATCACATAATAAAAGAAAATGTTGTTAAAAATGGGGGCCCCATGATAGATGTTTGCACCGGGGCCCCGCCTGACGTAGTTACGGCCCTGCTAATAAGTTTGCGCCTGTTTAGAGCTTATCATAGTTTTTATCACTAGGTCTGTCAAATAACTCGAATAATACTGCAGCAGCGAAAGGAGCGTTCGCATGGTTTTGTAGGATTCCGCCCTCTGTCTTAAAACAAATTCCAATGCCCCTGGGTACTAAAACATAACCTTGACAAATCAATTCTAGAGCTAGAGTACAGAAAACCGTAGTAGCAGGGCCAAAAAGCAATCTAATAGCGTATTTCATTCCTTCGTAACGCACACGTAGTATGCTGCGTACTGCATAGGCCTAGTCAGGGCCGGCGCCAAGGGGGGGGGCCTGCCTCCCCAATCGACATGCTTGGCCCTCCCAATTAACAAGCTTACTTTTTTGAAGACAGCGGATTTTGCGCTTAATTTCAAACTTTGCCCCCCCCCCCCCGATAAACGCTTGGCCCTCTTAAGTCAACTGCTCTGGCGCCGGTTCTGGGCCTGGTTACAAAACCACAGCAAGTTAGACCAAAATATTTCGTTGTATTACGGTTAACAATTTGAAACTTGATATTGGCTGCACTGGTGATCGTGTACAACAAGCGACAATCATACCACAAAAGCAAAAAAAGCACAATTAAATCACTAATGACGTCACACCAACTCTCTATGCACCTTTACAAATGACGTCATGAACAACTAGGTATAAGAAAGCAAAAAAACAAACAAAATTAAAGCTTAAGCGTGCACAATCGCGTAACAAGTTATGGAATTAAAACGCTGTCGTTGAAGAATAATTCAAGATTAAAATTACACTGATTAATGAGTTTGCAGTTATAGGCGAGCTAATATAGCCTACAGGGCTTGGTCCGAATTGTTTCGCACAAACGGGTTTAGGCTAAAATCGAAATCTAAAATCAACGATACAGGAGAAAACGCAAGAAGGCGTAATTGTGCAATGGGTAATGATCCAGAGAAAAGTTCAAGAAATTATTGCCCATGCGTACCAAAGTTTCGCTGTCACTCGGTGGATTGAGGCAAAAAAAAATCCTTTGGTCCAGCAGTGAAAATGATTGACGCACATGATCCGTTATTAAACAGCATAGCAAACCCATATGGCTAAATACTAAAATTTTCCTCCGATTAAACTATGTTTTTTACGCTAAAATTATATCAGCCACAGGCAGTGATTACTTAAAAATACTAAAACCAACGCATAATATGCTAAATGATTTCGATTAAATTCTATACGTCTATTTACAACGTAGAGAAGTGGAAAATAATTACGGCAACACTAAATTTATTCTTGCTCAGAACTGCTTGATTCGCTGATAACAATTTTCTGTTTAACTTGACGTGTTATTTCCACAACTTTAGCGCCATCATTCGAAACTTCAATTTTCGGTGATGGAAGAGTGAACTGAAAAAAAAAACAAAAAAAAACAAAAACGTTTTTTTATGGTTGTGAATTTGTCTTTTTGCTTGAAAGCGTCGGTGACGTTCTACGACCTTTTACTTGTTCACCACAAAGAAGTGGGGCATTCCCAAAATGTGTCAATCCCAAAGTATGACTCAACATGTAAAGTTACAGGACACTAATCCAATGATGCTGATACTCAAGCACTAAAACTGGGCATACTCATTTTAAGTCATTAGTTTGACCTCAACCCAACTTGGAATTGGACTTGAGTCTACAGATCCGAAGGCAGACGCTATATCCCAAAAATATCTAATCAGTTAAACCGAATTCATATTTTGACACTCATTACAGGTCCTACCTCTCCTTCGTTTTCGGTTTCCACAACAATAGTTCGCGTAATTACGGTTGTGATGACGTCACCGTTGTCTTGACGATTAACAACTACGTTTTGAGTGACGCGTGGTCCATCAACCTACGTAATTTTAATATTATTACAATCCTCCACCGGTAGGTATTTATCATTGTCCAGAATTTCCAGACATAAGATTTCCTCCAGTTAATTTTAAACACATACAAGCAGACAAAATCTGAGGTCAAGCCTTGACCAAATTTTCCTCGATTGATCCAACTTCGACTATCTAATTCTAATGTCATTATACCTAAAACCAACTTTCATACCAAAAAGCTAAATCCTTTTTTTTTTTGTAATTTCAAGCCATTGAATTGCAGCTTAGGATTTTTGTGGCAGTGAAGTACATGCATCATGGAGATGATCTAGTTGAGCATCGAACCCGCGAAGACAGCTTCGGAGCCCAATACACCAACTACTCGGCCAACTCCAAAAAGCTAAATCCTTGCTTCCAATCCACAAAAGAGGCCACTTAACCATTTCCATAATTCGTTTAAATCACCATCTACTTCATGCACATCAAGCAATTACTACAAGTGCTACAAAAATGAAAACCCCATTTGACGCTGAGCAGCGTGTGAAATAGCTAGACTAGACACTTGAAATCGGTCTGTAACAACAGCAAACCTTCATGATGTCAGTGACGTGGCCAAGCGGTATCGAGCGCAGATTACCGATCCTACGTGACGGGTTCGATTCACAGCTAGAACCGATTGCCTTCGATATGTACAGTACACACTACACAGAGTGGCTGCTGCCTGCAAGAGCGCAAACTCACTTCGCAGTCTTTCTCAATCTGTTGTATATAAGCTTCGATTTTTGTTCGTTTAGTTAAAGCTAGCTTCAGCTCTCGTAGTTGTGCACCTGATGAATCCGGAAGGACGAAAAAATGATAACCGGTTACCCTTTTTCGTGCACTAAGCGTTAGTGTACACCCAGCCCATGTCGTGCTTGCACTGCTCGGTGTCGCAAACAATCATTAGAATTTTCACTGGAATATAATTTGAAAACAACCTCAGTTGTTAAAGAAACAAATGAGAGAAAAAATAGCTTGCTACTGCGCAGCATAAAAAATATATGACATAATTCCTTACTTCATCATCATCGTCATCATCATCAACATCTCCATTTGCGTTCGCTTCAGCGACTCCATTTTGCTCAGGTTCATCATGTTCTGCTTCAGATTCATCTGAAGACGAGGAGGAACTTTCATCTGGAATGAAAAAAGTCAAATATACGTAAGTCGCTTTCATCTAACCAAAAAAAAAAAAGAGAATTGAGGATGATTGCATTTATGAACAGCGATAAAACTCGTGAAAAGTCAGAAGAGTTTAGCGATACATCGCTTTTTTTAAACCACATACAATTAAGTACAATATTAGTAAAGTCCACGCATTATGGAAGACCTAGTTGAGCATTGCAACGGCTAAGCAACTTTTGTACGCCAAACAACAATAGCTTTTCAACTTTTTTTTAAGCAATAAAATTGCTGTGAAGTATATGCAACATGGAAGCTGACCTAGTTGAGCATCGAACCCGCGCAACCACCTCTGAAGCCCAATGCACCAACCGTTCGGCCAACTCCATGTGCGCACCAATCGCTTTACCTGCTCTGTCCCCTTTCATTACATGTTCGCCGCTCGTGGTGGATGATGACGCGACAGATGAGCGAGATGATGTGCGAGACCTTCTCCTAAAACAATTTTTTAAATAAGTGAGTTCGTTAACCGGTATTCAATTTACAACAACTAGCATCTTATCCACCGGCGGAATAGCGGTTAGTGGTTTGAGACATACCTATCCGCGTGGCAGATCTAGGGCTCGATTTCCGGGATGGTCAAATCGGACAGTGTCGCCGACGGCTCGCCACTGCTGCGACGTTTCCTCGGAGCTTTGTGCCCAAACGCTAAGCCGCGAGAATAATATATAGATATTTGACTTTTTGATATCCCATAGCATTTACTCAAGATTGTAGAATTAAATCTTGATTTTTATAATTTTATACTCAAAGCATTGTAACACGTCTGGAGATTTTAACTTACTCTCGTTGCTTATCACTAGATGAATCTTCTTTCTTTTCTGAGGCATCATCTAAAATTATAAAAACAGTGAATCAAAAAAAGAAAAAAGATTTGTTGTCAAACATACTATAAATAACAAGATGAGCGACCAAGCTGTAGAAGTTTTTCACACGTTGAATAGAATCACGGGTGATCGGAGTACTGCAGTGAAAACTGACAAACAACCACCCTTTCTTTCATTAATCTAAGTTTTGACTTAAAAACTGGTCGTATATTAAGACAAAAAATTGCAGCATAAAAACGAAAACCTAGATGGTTTAAGAGATATATATTTCCTACCTTCAAAATCACCATACACAAAATGGGGTTTATTCAAGTCATCCAAGTCATCGGTAGCGGTATTAGGGGGCGTCCTTGCCATGGTTTCGTTTCTCGGTGACATTTCACCTTGAGCCTTAAATAAAAATTGCTTACAAAAAATGCACCCAAGCAAAAGAAAAGGCTTGCTTAGCGAGATGACGTAGCGGTACCGTGAGCAGGTCACAGATTCTTCGATTTAAGGCAAGAAGCAAGAAGTATACCAAACAGCTGCTTAATCGAGGAGCGCAAGCTCACTTAGCTGTCTCTCACGATTACTGTTGAATATTATGTATATCATTGGAAAACAACCTCGCTTACTTGAACATAAGGCATGCCACCAACTCTTACAAGGGGTTGGGCAAAACAGTAATACTACAATCACTTTAATTTGAAATGGATAGTTTCCTCAGGATTAGTTTGTTAGAAAGCTTGTTACTCAATGAACTGCCAGTTTTTTTGGTAGCCACCGCTATTAAATTGCTTACTTAATAAAAATGGTAAATGCAGCAAAACTAAACGTGGCTAGACACTGTAGTTACAGAACCAAGTCACACGCTCTACTAACATGTGGCTAACACTAGAACAATAGGCCTATAGCAAATAGAAGTGATAGCGGCATCGCTTAGGCTACTTCAAACTGGCACACTCAGCAGAAAATTTAGCAAACTTCAAAAACCTAGCGAAGTGCTGGCATTCCATACGGTCAAGTTATCAAATATTGCATCAATTTAGGAGAAGCAGGAAAAGAATCAAACGCAAAAATTTACCTTGCTAACAGTAGGTGTTGATGTAGGAATGGTTGGCTTATGAGCTGGGAATGGAAAGGGTGAACTTACATGTTGGGCAGAGACAGGGAACGGAGACCCCAGCTCACTAGAAAGAGCGTGGAAAGCTGAAAACAAACGTGAATATCAACCTTGTTATTGTATTCTTAGAATATACATATCGTTACCTTAGCAATTACTATTTTTGAAGCAAAACGCGTGAAAAAACGTATTATTTTTCATTCAAAAACAGTAATTGCGAATTAAACATTCAAAGCAAACCTTGAAATAAAAAATCTTCGTTATACTCGAGGTATTACACCCAAGCATGTAACGATTGATGGGGCCCATCTGCGCGGCTTAGCGCCTAGGCAGCACAGCTCCGAACTCAGAAAAAACTTCAAAGCGGTGACGACCTGTAGCAACATGGTGTCCGATTAGGCCGACCCAGGCTTACCAACCCACTCCCCCGACCGAGATGTCGTTACCACTGTGCCATTTACTTCCATTCATTTGCATTGATAATTTTGTCCCACGAATTAACGGAGAGGATCAAAAAAAAAATTAGGCAATGTGTCAATTGGTGCAGCATAGACCTACTCTAATTTTTTTTCAATATTTTTGGGATCTCTAAATATTTGCTTGACCAAAACTTGGCCAGTACCGGCCTTGAAAAATCTTGCGCGACGAAAGCCCAAAAAAATAAACTACCTGAACTATCATCATGTGGAGTTTTAGCTGGTCGTGGAGTTGCCTGCTGTTGCATCGCCGAAGTAACTTCTTGTAATAAGGTAATCAAGTCGCCACGGTCGATTTCATTCAGAGCTGTTCGCAATCGATCAACTAAACAAAGATAAGTGATAAAAATATTCCGCTGCAATGCTGCGGAAAAGCTTAAAAAAAGACAAAATTTAAGACCTGAAACAACTCGACGAGAACCTAACATGCAGGCAATTCAACAATATTTGCGCACCTGACCACAGACACAAAACAAGCGAGTTAAAGAGACACTCAAAATACTTGATAAAGAGGCAGGCAAAGCGAAAGTGGAGGTCCCAGGCCTACCAGCCAGAGTCGCAGTAAGAGAATGCATCAAGCATCGCGGGTAGTTCAAAGCCAGCTCGCTGAAATTACTCTCCATTGAGACGTTCACAACGACCGAAATACGAATAGCTTTGATGGTTATTCAAGCAGACGCAGTTATTTGCTAGAGCCTCTCCAAGAAGCCATATTTCTTTCAGCAAATAAAATTAATAAAAATAACGAAATAGTGAAAATTACAACTTACCAGTCGCTGCTTCTTTGTGGGTTTCCAACCATACTTTCATCATTACTTTGCTATGCGTACCATCTGGGGTGCCATCACATTGCTTTTGTATCCTCCACACGTCAGCAGAGCTGAGACCCAGCGCGCCAGCCAATTGAGGCCACTGGAGCCCGATCTGTGATGCCACAGCTCTGTGCTCTGGCTGGAGACTTTGGTCAAGAGTTGAATCTCCTAATAAATACAGAAATCATTAGACTGGAGCTTACAGTTTTAATTAAACATAAATAGGACAACTCTGAACGTAAGTTTGGATGATAGTTGGTTACAAATCATTATTCTACAAGTGAGCTATATGCTATATTTGCAAGTCTAAGTCCGACTGAGTGCCACGACTGGCCTGGCAACATTCAAATGCGGCAAACATGCGAAAATTCAACCCACACGAAGAAGAACCGTTCTTGGTTGACTAAATAAATGTTTCAAAAAAGTTAAGTGGTCTAGCACAGTAATGTTTTAAGTTTCAACGCCTTGGCCAGCTTTCTGTCTAACTGGACTCCTTCGTTAAGATCTTTCAGTCATTCAGTTAAGCCTATCGTCATTAAACAAATACCTTTACCTAGCAGACACCACAAATCTGTGTATGATGAAAAATAATGACGTGCAACAACAAACAACTTCCATCTAACATGCATTAGGCTGTGACAACACGGTTGTTGTCCGATATGTCACAATTACAGGCCTTACTATCAAACAACTCAAAAGCTAAAAAAATCAACATAAATGATATTACCATATTAGACAATGTTACTGGTATCAAAAAACTTTCAATTCTCATGACTGTGTATGCAATATGAAGAAACCAGAACTGACAGATGTCTCACTACTGCGCAGTTGTCTGAACCCAAATCAACTCATAATCAGTCAATATTGCATACGAGCCTTCTGCAACTGTTCATGAAAAGAAACATGTACATGATGACTAAGCAAATTATGAAAAATCTAACATTTCAAAATAAGAGTGTAGCGTACGAATGGGGCTAAAGTTGGCAATATGACGGTTACGGTCAATTTGGTTAGATTCAACACAAGGCCAAAGCTATTAGCTATTAGGCCCAATCAAATACAAAAGCCATGTGCAATTTTGTGCATTGAGCGACAGCGCTTCAAACTCAATATTTCAGAGATTGTTTGGTTTCGTCTCACTTTCTGCGTGCTAGTAGTAGCAGCATAACATCTTGGACAGCACAACCTAGAAACTATTTCCGTCTTACTTTTACCACCATGGCATAAGCTAATCATTTCAGAAAAAAGAAAACTATGCGCTCTAACAAATATAACGTACTATCGAATTAGAGGGACCAAGATACTAAACAAGGACCACGCGACCCCCAAACGGACTGGACAGGAGGTTGATCTCTAGTTTAACTCAAAAATATTGTTTCAGTATTTTTATCTTTACCATTAGTATTTCGAACCTTTTAACAAAACACAATCACCGTACATATGTTTAATAGACCATGCTTCACAAGCTACATTCAGAGCAACAACGACTTGAAAACACCTTCACGTTACAGGGACAATAAGAAGTACGAACTGGGTTGTCCGTAGCTTGTTGAAAAGGAAGCCGATTCCTCAGGAGACCAAGCATCGTGTGGACTCAATGTTTGATCACGCGATGGGGTTTTTGAAGAGACTCCATCAGATGCCTCGGAAGAATGAGGAGATTTGACGAGTTGTGCCATAACAGCTTTTTCTTCTTCATTCCCACAATCTTTAACATCTTGCAAAGATTGGGTCTCTTTTGCATCAGTGCTCTTTTTCCTTATCAAATCAGTAAGGTTGATATCGAAATTATGTTGAGTTTCAAAACAAGTCTCCATTGCGTGCATTTCATCAACTGTTGCTCCCCCAACATCTACCAAACGGCTATTTAAATCAAACAAGGAGTGTTGAGTCTCCATAGACGCTCGTGCTACAGAATCGTTTGGACATACCGGGCTAAGAGTTTCAACCGAGTCTGGAGTAATGGAAACAGCCCTTGCAGCCTCAGCCTCTACTTCTCTGATCACGGAAGAGCAACTGCAATCCATCGAATCACTAGACAAATCGGAATTGCTTCCACGCCTGAAATCCTCATCCAAACTATCGTCACGAGCTTCGTCGTCGCCAGATAAAGAAGGCGCACGTTTTCTAACTGTTGTCCTCTCCAAAGAATCATATCTGAAAAGGGAAGCCTGCGCTCCACTGTCTCCAACAACTCTGGACTGGTTCAAAGAGTCTGTTGAAGATTGGGGATCGTGAACTACGTTGCTTCTTTGCGAGGTTAAGTCCATGATATTCACCAAATCTTGAGACAGGTCAACCGTACCAGCATTAACGTTCAGACTGTCTGGAAAAGAAATGTCTCTCAGGGTTTGAGTTGGCTCGTAAGCGCCAATACTGTCTGGACTGTAACTGCTTACATCTTCAGCTTCAATATGCAGCGATTCTGCGTTTAAACTGTCTCTTACAACGCTATAACTACTAGACGTATCAACGCTTCGTAAATGAAGATCCAAACTATTAGAACGGGAAATATACAGTTCCATTTCGCTAGATTGTGTCAAGCAGGACCATTCTTGAGAGGCGGATCTGGAAGCAGCTTTATTAACCGCAGAGTCAAACACAATTTTTGAAGATGAAACAACAGTTTGATTTGGGACAAAGTCATCAGAAGACTCTGATGGGTGAGCATCGAAGCCCGAGGACTTGCCCAAACCAGAATCAAGCCTCGGGCCTTCATCTAAAAAAGGATTCGCGAACGACAGTTTGTTACCATTGTTGTTGGTGGACCTTGGAGCTGCAGATGCTGAAATGCCGACAGCTGTCACGCCTCCCGTTACCATCCCAGACACTGCTCTAACATTAGAGCTTGACGGACATTCTACTGACGATGCTACTGGCTTTCCTTGCGTGGATTTTTCACTCTCTTCTTTCTCCAAAGCTGGAGAGGTTTTATACGTAAACACTCCTTCACGTAAAGCAATGTATTTCTTGCTATTGAGCATTTTGTTAGTGAATGGTTCATTGCGGAAAACGCTGTCTTGAACCGGAGAACTGCCACAACTTCTGCGGAACTTCAAAGATATGTTACTGCTTGACGATGATCGGGAAAAAGTAGAAGTTGATCCAGGACTGGTCAAATTGCCCAAATCATGATGCTTGTTTCGTTTCTGCTTTTTCTTCACTCTGGGCAAGCTTGTTCTTCTCACTGGCAGCCTTGAAGTAGAAGTTGCACTAGTTATGGCGAGAGAATGAGAACGTACATCAAGTGCTTTCAAGTTTTCTCGACTCAACCTTGGTCTCCGAGTTCGAGTGGGTAGGCTTTGAGAAAGCCGAAAATCAACAGCTCTTGACTTTCGAATTTCTTTGCAACTTGCAGACATGGAAGATTTTTTCAAAGAATCAGATTTTGCAATCGGAATTCGACTTGATCTCGGAACCACTTTCTTTCTAGTGCTAACTGAAAAACACTCGGAATGAGGCTCATCATCGGAGCTAAGTTTGCTGTGTTGTTGACCGTAGTAGCTTGAAAGTTTGTCAGGGCTTGTTTGAAGTTTAATCGTTTCTGATTGACACTGCACATCAGATGATGTAGTAAAACTAGGATCAAACAATGCCTCATCCACAACCTCTTGTGATGAGATATCCTTTACACTTTCTGTTTCACGATATAAGCTCTCATCAGCATCATCACAACCCTCATTGGCAGCAGCATCAAAACATGTTTTAGCACTTGCACTTTTCTCGGTAATTATCGTTTCAGATCGAATCTCCACAACATCAGCGATTGGGTGGACCAAGATAGCAGTATCCGGTACAAAAAGTTTCTCTTCAATTGCGTACTCTTCTTGTGATTTTACTGTTTCTATGGATGCTGAGGTACGGTCGATTTCTTTATTTTCAGTCGTACTTTTGTCATTTGTATGAGAAGTCAGATCTTGTGTCTCAGGAAGAGGCTTGCTATTCAGTTCACTCAATGATGACCGTTGACAGTCTTCACTTTCCGCTTGTACTTTACTCTCGGTGGTAGCTTTCTGTTCTGTTTCAGACAATAAGTTCTTTTCAGGAACAGGCTCAACTTGCAAAGTTTCAGCTCTTGAATATGTGTGAGTTGTTAGAAACTGTATGACACTAGTTGAGTCTGAATCAGAAACTGTTGAATGAAATTCTCCTGATGTGAAAACTTCGTCTGATAAAAACTGATCCACAGTAGCGGCAGAATTAACTGAAATTTGAGTATTATGCAAACCAGGGTACATTTGAAAAGAAAACTCTTCACCGGCAGACACTTCGCCTACTGAGTCTCCAGTTAGAGGAGTTAATGCGCTACTTAAACATCTTGAAGCCGCGAGTGAATTATAATCATCATTTGGACGGGGTGGCACACTAATTGCGGAGAAATCATCATTAGCACTGTCTTCCCCTTTGTTTTCGTTATGCGGTGGTATAGCCTTCGACTGAGTACTCAATAACGAAACATTTTCACACAAAACAAGTACATCTTGAGGTGAATCTTGGTCATGATTTGAGGAATCTGGATCATCGCAATCCAGTATTGGTGACAGAGTTAAAGGTGTTGGAGTCACTGGTCTTTCCAATACTTCATTTTGGGTACTAGACACAGAATAATTTCTACGGAAAGATTGACTATCTTTTTCGTTCCCATCACAAAATAATTCTGAATCTGACATTGCGCTAGTTTCAAGTGAAACAGATTGTTCGTACAAAGTGAATGATTCTGACACGCTGGTGCGAGGATGTGCTGCTTTTTTCTTACGTTCTTCAAAACTTTCCACTAAGTTCTCAGCTTCCATGTCAATTAAAGTAGCTTCTCCAAGAGAATCGGGAGTATTTTGATCGGAATCCGCTGCAGCTCGTTCTCGAGCTAGATCAGTAAATGCAATTCCAGAAACGGAATGACTCAGTTCGTTTTCACCATATTCCAGATTTGATTCATCACCACATGCTCTGGGAATATCAGAAAGTATTTCTTCGGTCTGAAGAGTCGCGTGAGACAACACAAGCAATTCAGTTGATTGAGAAGTAACCACTACTGAAGGAACATTCAATCTTGACTCACAAGGACTGAGTAAATTTGATGATGATGTGGATGCAGAGTCATGATCATTCTGTAAATCTTGATCAAAAAAGACAACTGAATCGGTTTGTGGCAGTATTTTCTCATCACGAACAAGTTCAGTGCTTAAAGTAAAACCAGTATTGCTTTGATGAAAGCTTGAGTCAGCAATTGAAAATAACGCAGCATTTTTATCCCCAATGCTTTCGTATTTAACTTCGTCTTGCACATACTGCCAAGTTTCAAGGTTTTTGTTTTCATCGTCACTCGTATTATCATCTAGTTTTTCTTCTCCACTATCACCTGGTTTTAGCGACACAATTTGGTCAGAGTCGGATACAATAGGCACACTTGAAGTTGGAGTCAACGTCTCCGTGGAATTATGCTCTTCTGAAATGTTACTCAGTCCTCTTGGTCTCGGAGAGCCAGGAGAACATTTCACAACCGCTTCTTCCCAAACTTTTTCAGTGACAAATTCAGCAGAATCACTCTTTTCTCCTTCACTCTCTTGACATGTAGTGGATTTGATTTGTTTTCTAGGAAGCATATTCTCTTCCAGAGAAGTATTAACATTTACATCGTCGCTATTCAAACGACCCGATAAGCTGTTTTCTGAACTTTGACCCTTCTTTTTAAAAAGCACAGTTTCTAGAACAACTTCACTCATTGGTTCTTGATTACTAGCAACAGCAGCACTGGCTAGTTCATCAGCCAATGAATAACCAGTTTGAATTGAAGATGATACTTGCATTTCATCGTAGTGTTCATCATATTCAACAGCAGCTTTCGGAGTATCAGATTCACTATGACATGATAACGTGTCTTCGACGCCACTAGAACTACCTTTGATGGACCTAATTGATGCAAAACTCTCGTCGTAATCCTCTTCAGATGAGAGCTCAGTTTTGTTTTTTTCTGTGCCACAGCCAAATTCGGTGTTCATCATACTGTCTGTTTGGTCAACTAGAATTTCAGCACCAAAAAATTGTTTATTTTCATCATTATCAACGCTTTCGGCATCTGATTTAACAACAGAATCCTGAGCCAAAGTGTCGAGATGACGTTCATTTGATTCGGAACCATTATCTGCAACAGTAACGAACTCATCATGAAGTATTGAGCAATCCGTATCATCCATTATAGCCGGTCTTGCTTTCGGCAAAGAATGGCTAAGAACATTGCCCAACGCTCCATCAACTATTTCTTCACTTAGCAAATGCACTCGTGCTTCTAACGGTGTTGTTTCTGTTTTTCCGCATCCTTTTTCAGTGGCAGATGATCCAATTTCAGCGACTAAGTCAGAAGATACAGGAGTATCCACAGAGATATTTTGTGGACGATAAGCATACTCATGAAAATCTGATATGGGGGACTCACTGCTGGAGCTAGAGGAATAATCCAAAGAATGCCTTTCCGTGTCATAACAAACTGAATTAAAACATTCAGTTGTACGTTCTAAATGAGCTATGCCTTTTGCAACAACATTTTTATTTAAATCAATGTCATCTTCGCTTTGATTCATATATTTAAGCTCGGAGACAGCCTGCAGATCTAATTCCTGCTGAGCAACAGCAGGACCAAGATTGACATTAGAAGGTCTGTCAACATCAAACTTTTCTTGGGCATATATTTCATCATCTTTACTGACTGGATCATTCATTTCTGCTTCCAAGACAACTTCATCTGCCTTCGTTTCAGAACCAAAAATTTCAGATTGTTCATCACCATCCTCCATTCTTTCTTCATCCAACAAATTGTCTTTATCAGGAGAGTGCTTATCTTGACTAAAATAGGGTGATTCTTGATCATCTCTTCCTTCGGCAAAACCATCATATGTCTCACTATCCTGCTCAGCCGCATAGGTATCTACTGTGACAGTAGTGAAACTAAAGTGGCGTGAAATGACAGGACCATCTTGAGTTTCTTCAAATGCATTTGAAGCCAAGTTGTCATTGTCATAAGGTACGTGACCAGAGTCAAGCGAGCTAGGCGGAACAAGTCCTTCAGCGCCATTAGCAGAAATGCGGTCAGCTCTTCTTTCATCAAGTTCAACGAGACCAAGAGAACCTTCGACAATATCAGCATCCTCTTTATCATAAGAAGCAGGATACGTTAGATCAGAGACAGGAATTGCTTTTGTGTCATCACTCGAAGATTCTGGCGAAAAAGAAATTTTGCTGATCGCACCATCTTCAAGCTCTTTCCCAAGAGCAAGAGTTGAATCAGCTGTTTGCTGGAAATCGTTCATAAGGCAAGCATGTTTATTTTCATCAGTCACTTGTTGAATGGATTCATCTGAAGATGCATCAAACAATTCAGCCTCTAGTGTTTTCACATCCAGATTTTCATTTTCTTCTACAAACTTGTTAGAATTTTCCCCCACGAACAATTGATCGTCTTTTAATACAGTTTCAGCAACACAAGAGCTTTGACTATCCATTCCTGAAGTCTTGATGTCACCACTTGCACCTGATTCGTCGGCAGCAATTGAAAAAATATTACACGAATCAGCCTTATCATCTTCAACAGTAGCTAAACTGATATCTTGTTTCATAACTTTTTGATTGGATGTAGTTTTTGAAACGTCAGCTACTATTTCATCAGAAAGAAGCAAGTAATCCACAATATTTTCTTGATGAAAATCTTGCAAGGTCTTGTTATCCAAACTGTCAGAATCTTCAACAGAATTGCTTACTTGTTCTTGTGCACCGTTCTGATCTTTATCAATTACTGAACTTGAAAAGAGATTGTTTTCTGTTTCCAGAATTGCTGGACTAAGATGCTTATCAGGGATAACCTCTTTATGACAAACGTCATGTGAATCCAACTCCTTTTCAGCAATATCATCTTTCGCTTGGCTATCTTTAGCTTCAACTCCTCCATAAAAACTATGATTTTCATCATCACATTTAGTCAACTTGGAATCAGTGTCATCATTGAAAAACTTCGTTTCTTCCACTATTTCGCTAACACCTGAAACCTCCAAATCAGGAAATTGTTCTGAAGACGATTCCACATCTAACACAGGATTTGTTTCGAGTGACTGGATTGCTCCAGAGTTATGTTCTTGTAACATTCCTTGCTGAGAAAATGAAGTTATTTCATCTTCAGATTTTGTACAAGTGGATTGAGCTGATGGTTTCAACGTCAAACGACCTTGTTCTACATGAAATACAGGAAAATTTTCTCTCAAAGTTTTTTCAGGCTGAGTTATCAATTTGCCATGCACATTGTGTTCAAAGGATTCATCTACACACACGCTATTATCAGTATCAGTCGCAGGTTGTACCACAATGGAATCGATAGTGTCATCAATTTTTGAATCTCCTTGACGATCATCACATAAACCTAATTCCTTCTCATCATCATCTTCTACAGCCTGAAGAGTTCTATTGTTACTTTTTTGACAAAACTCGTGCTCTTCGTTTCCACTGTTTCTCAACAACGTGTCATCACCAAAAAACTGTTCACTGTTCAACGTTTTCTCAAGCAATCCGGTTCCAGTAACAGCGGTACTGGGCTGAATATCTAAAAGTGGTGCACTCTCTGGCTCTATTTGTACAATGCTTGGTTGTTTGAACTCAATTGTTGATGCATCAGTTTTCTTTATCACATCTTCCACGCGTTGCACAGCCGACTCGCTGGCGGCTTCGTCAAAATCTTCGCTTGGTTTTGTCATGGATTCCAAATAGACATGGTCTTCTTCCGCAAGAGAAACTGACAGTTCTTTTTCCACCACTTTTTCATTGTCTCCCAGAGCCATTGAACCATCATCCAAATTAGATTGAAATAAATCATCCAAGTTCGCATCAAACTCACGACCAGCTTTTGTTTCTTCTGTTACAGCATCTTGCAAATCAAACCCTTCTTGAACAATCAATTTATCTTCAAAAATGCTTTGAGTTTCTGTATCACCTCCTTCTTCCAACAATTCCTCCTGATCATGAGCTACCTTTACAACTTCGTCAACGGATTCTTCCCGCTGAGCGCGAAGTTGTGATGCAGGTGTTGCGCTAGTTTCTTTCCGAAATGAAATGTCTTGCAAGATTTCTATAGTTTGTTCAGTCGCAACAGCTGTATCAAAAATCCAATTATCATTTTTTTGTTCAACCACAGGCATGTAAGAGTCATCGGCCGCTTCAGAGTCTTGCGATGGGACAGGTTCCTGAGATGAAACACTGTCAAAACCATAGCTAGCATGATATGGTGATTGATCTTCTGTTGTTCCTTCCTCTTTCCCACTAGATCCACTCGATATTGTATCAACACCAACTTTTTCTATTTGAGGAACTTTATCAGCATCTGCTTCAAGTAAAAACTTTTCATCTTCTTTATTTGCACACACATGAGCATTTCCATCAACGGAAAAAGAATCTCCATCCAACATTGATGCTTCAAAGCTAGATACATCTGGACTACGTTGATCTCTAACGAGTTTTGCCTTTTCAGAGTCAGACTCAACCGTGTTTGGTTTGTCAGCGTAAAATGTTGAAGTTTCGGTTTCTTCTCGCATATCTTTCTGGTAAAGCGCAACATCTTCACCATGAGAACTTTCAACAAGTACAGCAAGTTCTAGCGATGTTTCTAATGTTGCATCATCTTGTTTTACCAGTGATATTGACTGAACTTCTCGACTAGGTTCAAGATCTAGTTGATCAACCGAATTCCCTGGAAGATTAGCTTGTAACGATTCATCCACGCTTAATTGAAGTTCATAGTTTGATCTTGAAGTTTCCTCTTTTTCAACTGAACCATCATCAACAGCATCGAAATGCTTTTGGTCATCTGGTGATACATTAGGGGTAGGGGGTGTGTCAGAGTACCCAAGAAGTAATTTTGACTTCAAATTTCTTGTGTGCGTCATGCTTTTGTCATATGTGGAAACAATGGCACTATCAGTAGAAGCTGCAACCATAGATGAAACGAGTGGTTGAACATCTTCAATGCTTGCAAGCGTTTCAACAGTGGAGGAAATGATGGTATCAGAAGTACTTTCAATACCAGACTGACGTTCTTCCGATGTTGACGGATGTTCAGAGGATGACGTACTGTCAGCTTCATCCGCCAAACCTTTTTCATTTCGAGAGTGAGGAGCAACGGTTGTTGATGATAGATCCAAAGCAGTCTCTAAATTTCCAGTGGTAAGAATGCTCTCATCTTGGAATAAAGAATCAGATTGTGGTGATATGTCATGCAACAAACTCTTATCTCCCTCGTTGTCAACATTACTGCCTTCAGAGTGTTCGCTAATATCACTTAATACTCGAGGCCGACCAGCTATCAAGCCATTATCATTATCATATACTTCTTTTTCACTGAAAGGACTTAAAGAAGCTTGAACTTTTTCAGATGATTGAAAATCATTCTTTGATGACAGTTCAAGATCAGCCAACTTTTCAGAAGGATAAAGATCACCAGAAGGATATTTTGAAAGCGATGAAGTGTCTTCAGTTAATTCTTTAAAAGAATCTTTATCAACTTCAGAATCAGATAGTTCATGGATTTCACAAGAAAAGTCATTTGATGTAGACATTGCAGATTCAGAATGAGTAACGGCAGGATCTTCACCAGTAGCTAATGTATCCAGTCGCTCCTCAGAACACTTTGATATTATTACTCCAGGTATAAGATACAAGCTGGATGGGGGAATTGAGGATTCACCAGCAGTGCTGGTATCGGAATCTCTCGCTGCCAATGCTAAAGAAGACGGTTCAGAAATATGAATCGATGTTTTATCATCTTTTAGAAGGTCATTTACATCAAATTGCCCAAAGTCGATTTCTTCAGCGGGAGTGCCAACAATTTCACTTGAACCTCCAAGACTTTCGTCGCTTTGATTGCAAACTTCTTGTTCGAGCTCTTCGAATTCTCTCAGTTCAAAAGAGTTTACACTTTCAGTTGGTTTGGTCACAACAACGAGTGTCTCATCGTCATGTTCAGCAACTTCTTGTTGGATTAAAAACTTGTTAGAATTCTCCAGAGATTTGCAACTCTCTGTTGACCATGTGGAAGATATAACCACACCCTGATGCACCTCATCATCAAAAACGTTTGCTTCGTCTTTCTTTGAGGAGCTCTTGTCATAAATACCCAACGAAGTGACCACTTCTTCAACTGCGATACAAGACTCTTCAGTAGCTTTTTCAAAATGCTGAACTGGAGACGATTTTCCACTACTATTGATTTCAGATTCTATATCTTCTTTAGGAACAATTTCATCTGTATGTTGACCACCAACGCTACCTGCTACTTGTCCATGTAAAAGGTCATTTGGAGTTACACCGCTAGTTGATGCGGAGTGAAAACTTGGTTTTAAAATACCAACCTTCTCATCTGGCTGATCATTGTCAGATGCTGTAGTTACATCATCTTTAAACTTTCTCGTTGACGCAATTGGTGATTTCTGGATGGTTTTAGCAGGACTTTGAGTTGGTGTTTGAATTTTTTCCCACGTTTTCAACAAATCGCTAACACTGTGGCTTTCCTCAACAACGGCAGGGGAAAGTTGTTGGTCTTCCGATGTTTCGTCCCCTACACCAGCTTCGACAGCAAAAGATAGCCTTACAGTTTCACACTTTTGTTCTGGGGCTGAAGAAGAAGGTTCAGATTTTTCTGCTGATTTGGAAGAAAAACTTTCTTCGTTAATCGGAGCTTCTGGAGAAGTTAACCTTCTAAAAATTTCTACTTCTCTATGCAGTTCATCCGTAGCTTTTTGGTAAGCCAATATTCTATCATTGAGCGTCAATGAGGGTGGGTCGTTTGCTATTTCATCTTGAATATCCGATTGTTCGGAGTCGGAATTTGGGGGAGAAAACGACACGGATTCAGCTGTATCCGTATTCGTATCCACACTTTCCAACGAGCTCTGATCGGAGCAAACGTTTTCCAATGACGTTTGAAGTGTAATTGTTTTGTCTAAAGCGTGAAGGGGGCTGGTACTTCTGTCATCAATTACAGTGACACTTTCGTAAAAACGTACGGACTTGTGTCGATCAGATAACGTGCTTATTGAACGAGTCAATTTGCTACTCGAAGCACTTTCGTCTTGGGTTCTACCAAAGTTAGCTTGAACGGAAAAAGCTCTTTGAAGTTTAATCACCGGCTCTTCAGTTACAGGAATTTGACTAGAAGAAGCAACATCAGGAGGAAGCTGATGTCGCTCCAGATCATCCGCTAAAAAACGTGAAAGTTCTTCGTCGCTGTTGATATCCCTTACTGCTTTGTCTATTGCATCATTTTCTCTAGGTATTACAGTAACAATGCAACTTTCTTCAGACACGATTTTATCTTGGTCTAGTTTGGGAGGAGAAACTCTCTCCCTAGGAGAAAGGGTACACGCTAAAAATAAAGTTAAATCTTCATCAGGGCCATGCATTAAAATTTCAACATCTTCAATGGCACTGTCAGAAAGATTTGGTATGTCAACATCACTGGCTTTTGATTCATCAGAATGCTGAGACAAAATATTCAATCGATCCTCTTTGTCCGTTAACGCCTCAACTTTTTGTTCGAATTCTACCGACAACTTGTCGTCTTGTTGCAACTGTATTTGTGACAAGACTTCAAATTTTTCACGAATATTTCTTTCATCATTCACACTTCTACTGCTTCCGTGAAGATCAGAGAATCGTTGAGGGTTATGAGTTGAAGGCACGTTCTCAACATGGCGCTCAAATATCTGAGATGTTCTTTCTAAGCGCTCAATGCATTCTTCACTAGTACAATGCAAATCTGAAGCTGGGCTTATTTGCCGAGAGTCTTTATCTTCAGCTCCTGGAAGAGTTTTGCTGGATTTAAGAGTTGAAATATCTTCCTGTTCTTCTTTAACTTCCAACTCATCTCCAGACTCAAGGATTTCCTTTAAAGCCACGAGACCAGTTCGAGTTTCTTTAACGACGATAGTCGTCTCCGAAATATCCAGTTTGTCAGATTCAAAACTGCCTTGATCTCTTTTAGTCTTATCTTTTCCCTCAGTAGGAGCATCAGGTTCGAGAAGATGTTTTACTTTATTTAATTGTTTCACCACTTCACCTACGTCACGTGATATTTCCTCAGGGGAGCTCCCAACCTCTTCTACGTATTGTGACATACCAACTGATCCAATAAGAAAGCGTGAAAAAATGAAATAACATGAAGTACAAAAACAAAGTAACATTGTTTAGATACATACTACAGTACCTACCAATAAAAAGAAATGCTACAGAAACAGCTTTGAATCAACGTTAAACTAAGATTTGAGGTATCAGGCAAACAATGTCACAGCGTCATAAATCAAATTTTAGATATCAACATTTAATCGAAAAGGTCCTAAATCTTTTTTACGACTACAGACCCCTCAATCATTTTATTGAAACCCATAGACCCCTTTTTGGGTTTACGGACCTTTTGACGAACTTTCGTTGACCGCTAAAGAGTTCATGAATCTAAGATTAAGAACCCCTAATTTAATCGAAGAGTTTTCACAGATAATAACTGTCAAACTTTTCGCAGGCGAAAACGTAAAGCGACAAGAAACCCGTGGAAATGCAATAGATGAGTAATATAGCTAGTTTAGCATTGCATTAAAAGCGTAAAACCTATCACTGCTTTTTACTAGAAAAAGAACTAGTCTCGACAGCTCAACAAATCAATAATATAAACTAGTAGAGAATAAAAAACTCAGAATACGAAATTATCACCTGTAGACGGGTCGACCAAGAAGTATCGTCTTGTTGCTTCCGCAACTTCTTCAGCTAAACTTGTGCTTCGCTGTTGCGCAGCCTGTGTAATTACATCATAGTTTAAATTATCGCTAGCATAAGGAGGGAAAATAATGCCTAAATCATCCTTGGAACTGAGCGTTTCGACAACCTAGATACAGCTGCCATCATCAGCAGTATTTTCAAATGAGTTTTACACTTGCAGTACTACTGTGGCTTTATTTTTTATGCTTAAGCTGCTCTCCTCCTATATTTACTGTATCTTTGTAGCATGTTCAATTTGTTCATGCGCCCTTAAAGCACTCGATATACTTTCACATTTTCCACAGAAACTAATAGACTATAAAATGCCCGTTTATACAACATTTTTTAGTTATCTACACAAGGTGAAAACTACCTAGCAATTCGAAAATACAATGCAAGACACAAAAAAGTGGTTTAGATTTGCAGCCTAAGGAACGCTAAATTTTGAATAATAGTATCAATTTTACTTGGTTTTCATGGGAATATTTTGATTTAAAAATATGAAAACGTCCTAAGCGATTTGAAATTGCCAAGAAAATGTGTGACATAAGCAAATTAGTTGGTAGTTTAAGCAATTTCTATTTTAACCATTCACTTTTATGCTTTTAATTCACTTTTAATTATTGTTTGCAGCATACTAAGATATCATGCAGTATCAACTGGATTGGCATTTCAGTACGACGTATCATGCTGTGTGCAAGCGTATAGGCTAAGCATAACTTAATCCAAGGTACAATTTTTAATTGCGACTGCAGAAGTGCAGATACTACTATTGATCATCAGGTGTACATTATTGCTGTTTGTGAAAAAATTAATGTTTTTGATGCGCTTAGATCATAATTGTTGTCCAGGTCGGTATCAAATCAACTGTAACGATAAAACCTGTTTTATTATTTCTTCTGTTTTTGGTCATTTCTCTAACTGCTTTCCTCATAATGGTGCACTGCTCCACAATCTTTGGATATAGGGTTAGGGATTAGGGAAGGCCCATTGAAAGTCCAACATATGGTAACTTCTCAACACGACGAGCTTTATTGAAATATACCGAGAATCTGGCTTTGTTGGGTCTATCCATACAGGCAACAGCCATTACGAATTACGATACAAACCTTTTTAAAGACCACACCACTATATTAAAGGAGCGATCACACTAACTGAGACTTTGAGACGTTGTGCAGGGTTATCTTATAATGACATCATGTCCAGAGGATGGATGGGGTCAAAACCCCCCCATTAACGATTGGAAAAAATTAAAAACCGCTCTTATTGGACCGATTAGCGCTTTTTCATACAGAAGTTGTGTTTTTCTGTGCTGTATGAAATTGCCATTATAATCTCGAGAAACTTTTATTGTGATGCAATAATACCGGTAGTCAAACTTTTCTGGTGTGTAGCGCTTGAACCAGTGGCTGGCTCAAAATGCAAGCCTGGACAAGGTCAATAGGCACTAAAGCTGGAGTCGTGTTGTGATGTCATAAAAACATTGTTGTCAACGGCTATGGCTGGACAAGACAACGTTTGAGCGCAGAAGGCATTCTTGGAAGAAAACGGTTGCAACGCATCCAGATATTGCGCTTGCGATGCCATAATTTTGAGCCAAACCGGCCAGTTGGCTTAGTGGTTAAACACATCGCTATCTGCGCGGGAGGTTTTGGGTTCGATTTTTGCCGTTAGCTCAGTTGTTAAGCGCACAAGTTATCGGTGCGGAAGGTCTGGGGTTCGATAGCTGGGATGATCATATCGGCACAGTGTCGCCAACGGCTCCCACCGCTGCGACATTTCTGTGTTACCCAAGCGCTAAGAGATGGGCCACAGTGACGTTCGCAGGGATCGGGAGTCCGCACTTCCCTTTTCCCTTGACAATTGCAGAAAAAATGAAACCTTTCTTTTTCAAAACGAACCGACTTTTCTTCATGCGGAGCTTGCCGAAATTGCTATCATGTTTTCATCCCAAACAACACCATCCCCCACAAAACATTTTAGCGTACACCATTTCCTTAAAAGTACAATGATCATCCCTCCTTACGTCAGCGTGAAAAGTTGTACCATCCCCCCATAAGTGTTTTCACAACTCGAGCACTGATTACGATGCAATGCTACAATACCGGTACCCGGTAGTCCAACTTTTCTGTTGTGTTTTGCTTGAAGTGCATTTTTGTCATTGATGTTGCTGTGAAACAATTAAGGAGTAGGAGTTTCCTTAAATGCGGTGTATCTGCAGTAACTATGGCAGCACACCAATTTTTTTTTAAAAAATCAACTCAAATCTTGATTATACTCGTTTCATTAAATTTGTTGTACCGAAACGTGGTAGCGAGTGGCAGAGCCCTATCCCGCGGCTTAGCGCCTGGGCATGGGCAACGCAGCTCCAAAGAAACGTCGCAGCGGTTGCGAGCCGTTGGGTACACTGTGTCCGACATGACCGGCCTGGGAATTGAGTCCCAAACCTTCCACATCGATAGCGAAATCTTTTAACACTACGCTATAATAGCCCGGTTTTTTGAGAAATTTTATTAAAACATAAAAAACTAAATTGACACCGCTCTAAGTGCCAAAAGTAAAATAAAAATACTGCCAAAAACGACCATAGACCAACGAAAGATTTGAAGAGGCCTAGGGGCGGAACGAGGGGAGAGACAACAATGTTTTTCGTACCGTAAGCTGACTATCTCAGGAGCTAGAGTTCTTTGTTTCTCATAGACACCCCGATTATGTGTTTGAAAGCATCTGATATCGACGCTGTGATTTGGCAGAAAATTGCGTAGATAATATGGACGCTGTTTTTGACTTCTGCTCAGATGGCCGAGCGGTATAGAGCGTCTGTCTCTTGAGCTGTAGACTCGGTCTTGATTCCGAGTCGGGTCAAACCAATGACTTTAACATTGGTATTCACAGCTTCCCTGCTTGACGCTCAGCTTTAAAGGGACTGTGTGGAGAACAAGCTGGCAAGTTTACTTGTTGTGCCGTTGGGAAAGGCACTTAGCGGGATTCCCCCATCTTGGTGTGGTAGACAGATGGCTGGCAACTCCCAAGCGAGCTCGTATAGCGCATTGATCGCTTTCTCGTGATAGGAGGATAAATATGCAACTAACTAACTAACTAACTTTAATCGGATGATTAGGGATTCCTCTCGCGCATAATTTATTTTAGTTTAAAAACGTTTTGGTAGGGAGGGCAGTTTTTTCTTATGCTCCAATATCTTCACTTTTCAAAATTCAAGCGAGAAACTGCCCTCTTCATAATGAGTGTACCGTATATTGACTGTTTATGACAAGGTTTAGCCTATATGCGTTGTTTATATTAATGTTGGTTCTTGAAAAAAGTTTTTTTGGAGAGAAGGAATTGCTTGTTTCACCTCCTGGATGCACCCTGCTTGTGACGTTGCGACAGCTAGCCAGCCGACACTTTAGTCAATTAACCTTCATATGGCCCAAAAATGATTTCAACTAAAATGTTTTCCGAAAATTTTTAACCACGGCCTGACAGCTTGAGTTTCTGTAAAACCTTTTCTCTCCTTAAATGAAACGCAAAGCATTAAGCAAAAGTGTGAATGAAATATCTTTGTTGTTTCCTTAGTTATATAGCTTAATCATGGTTGACTGCAGTTTAGGCTGGATACATTACAATACGATGCACTTTAATACCTCTAAACTACTGTAATTGTAATGTAGCATCTTTACGTCATCACGATGTGACGTCGCTGAAACCCCCCCCATTGAAAAATCCTGCGTACGCCACTGGTGATTGCACCTTAAAACTTGCGGTAATAACGTGCACAGTTCTGTTCGCAAAATTATCAACTAGGTCTGTCAGATAACCATGCAGTCAAGAAAGTCTGGGTGCGAATACAGATAGCAATAAAAAGGAATCAGGCTTCAGCACACTTCATTGAATAGCTTTCATGAAGTGACACAATACACAAGAATAATGCTTGGGTTTGGAGTCGGGTGGCCTTTTGAATGTGCGACGCAGTATATAAGTAAAATTTACCTCTTCGGCTGTTCCTGATGTATCCGAGTCGGAATCGGTGTCCTTTAGAATGAAAAATCAAAAGAGTTTTTAATTGAAATAAGCAAAGAAAGCGGTGGCTACTATTGCATAACAATCGAACCAGTTTGGAAAGTAAAAGAAAAATGTTCATTACTGCCAACAATTTTAAAAACTTTTGTATCGAAACCGTAACAAAAACGAACGTGGAATAGTTAGACAAGTGCGGTATTTTCAGCTTTACGGAACAGTAGGATGGAAACATGGCTTCCTTAGAGCTTCAATTTGCCAAGTCGCAAAGGAGACTTGCAGTTAGTTAAAGTTAAAATTAAAACTTAAAAAAAAAATCGAAAAAAATACAACCTCTTTCAATGGTTTTATCAAAGAATGCTATGAAACAAAATTGAAGAAAGTTGCTTTTTGTTTCAAGCAAAGTCTGTTCGCTACAACTCAAATTATGCGACAACGTCCTGGTATTGCATTAGATAGCAGTACAGCAACGATAGCGCGAACACCAGCTAATCAATTATGAGTTACTTACATGTGCGCGCTATTTGACAAAAGTTGGCAGTAATGCATGAAAAATCAATATTTGATGAAATGATGCATTTTCTGCGTGAAAGAAGTTAAGTCGAACATGCTAGCAGCCACTACGCAGTGACATACGATCTTTGCATCTACGTGAAATCGGTTACATGCATCTAACATTCCTTTAACTTACTTGATCATAGGCTGGAAGTCTCACGTTTAAGCTACACAAAGTCCTTCGTGGACCATGGGTTTTGGGGTTGCCCAATGGTGGCCGATAAAACGTAAGACGACCGCACTGCTCTTGGGTGGAATCCCTAACCTGTAAATTAACATTTACTAAAAAACTAAAAAGCAGCCAGACGATAACAGCTAAATTGGAAACATTTGTTAGGTTTGGAGGTTTAACTTAGACAAAATAACTTTTCTTTTAGCGCACAATATATATAGTGCAAGAAGATTTGCAAATAAAGCACAGGCGTAACTGGTAAGATGTAAAAACTACGTGTGATTAGAGGAAGAATACTTTTTCAAAACTTGTGGTACCTCATAGCATATTTTAATTAAAAAATAATAACTAACTCACAAAGATTAAGGGTTAGGTTTGAATGAGTTTTTGTAACAGTTGGACATAAAACCCTTCAAAGAAACTGCAATAATATAACTGTTATTATACTTTGGCAATCAGCTGAATCCTGTTATCTTCAAAAGATCTGAAAGTGGATTGATGTTGCTGGCCTGATTTGATCGGAGCGGAAAGGTTTCCAGAACATTCCACCACAAAACTGCTCCCTTCATACATTTCTATGTCTTTGCTGCGAGCTACTTCTTCAAAATTTTCTTGTGTTTCAAGTGTTCTTTCATGTCTAAAAGCAATCATTATTCTATTTCAGCGGCAAAAAGAGACGCAATTACCTATCCTACACACTACTTACACAATAAAAAAAACTGAAATCTGCTAGAGCTTGCTACATTTTGCGTAGAATATCCGACACTATTTACAATAAATTTCGATAAGTCAACGATTAACGTTATTACAATTTTCAAGAAAAAAAGTGCGATTTTTGTAAAACTGATTACGAGTGGGATTCGAACACGCGTCTACGTTGATTATGACGTGTTACCAACCAACATGCAGTGGCAAGCTTTCACCTGGAGGCTAAGCCTAAGACTATATTCGTTCAAAGTAATCTGATGCCGATGGAGCCACATTTCTCGTATGTACTGTACTTAAACAATTCCTAAATTTCATTAACTAAAGCATTAAACAAGCAGCTTCACTTGGGCTATCTAATAAACTAGGGGGGCTATTTCATTAAAATTTACATAAACACCATTACTTTGAGTTGCTCTCTTAGCCCAAAGTTGGACCACGCAAAGAAAAATTCATTAACCAACAGAACTACTTACTTGTCATCGGTTAAACAAAAGACTCTCAATCTAGCCTCAAGAGGATCATGTGACTTAGCGTAGACGACAAATCGTGCCATGTATGGCACGCGAGTCGCCTCGGCGTAAATCTTGTGAGCCAGATTAGAAGATTCAGATGGATGCTTGCAATCCACCAACCAAAACCTGCAAAATATATTTATAAATGACCCAACATGATGCAGGTACCAATTGCACGAGTCCCAGTAATACAAGTACGCAAGAGTAACGAAAATTCGCATATGTAGCGAAAACACAAAATACCACGTGATTTTTGCGTTAAATACTTGATTTTTGCAAAATTTTCAAAATAATGAAATTGCAGGATTTCATCACAAGCTTACACAATTTTTTCTCAGCAAAAGTCGTGGTTCTTCTGTTGCACAAGAGTAAAACTGATGAGCCTTTATGTGAAGAATGTTCCAAGGTTTATAAATATTCTTACTGGACATTCAGACCTCAACGCAAATGAACATGAATTAGTAGAGTTCTCACCTTCTTGAGAGGGATGAGTGAATTTGGACTATTTTTTTTGCAAAACTTAAAACGGAGTCTCATCCTAAAAGTCTGATTTATCCCACAACATCAGTGTCGCACGCCTTTTAATGTTTTTCAAACTTATCATTGTTGCTGTCTTGAAACCAATAAAAAAAAGAAACGAAGATGGCGGTAAGCAAGCCAGAAAAATATTTATTGAGAACGGTAAATTGAGCAATGCGCATGCATAATTCAGAACTGACCGTGCGGAAACAGAAGAGGTGAAAGAAGCGCAGTTATCCAGGAAGTTAAGAGGATTCGAAGCAGTAATATCCTCCCACTGAGCTGGATCAGAACCGCCTAAAAACAAAAAATAAAACCAAAAACGAAAAAATAGTTCCGGATCTTGAATCATACGCTTTTGAATGCCCATTTCCGTGACTATGACCCTCTAACTGGGAATTTAACCGACTATCAGCAGGAAAAAAACGCCACATTGATGGCGAGTCACCGGCAATTCTGTGGAGAATTCGATTGAAATGGGAATGAAGCCGACATGTAACATTCCAATACTTAAAAAGATAGAGAGGCTCAAAATTTGGTTGTGACACCTTATTGGTATGGATATCATAGGCGCAAATAATAGTCTATTAAACATTCAAAAACACAAAAAATTTAAAAATTTTCAATCAACGAAAACAGCACACTTTTGCAATTACGCACAATGCGCCAATGCCACTAGTAGGCATCGAGCAATCAAGCAAGAGCCGGAATTTCACTAGAAATGAGGTAACCAGCTTCCACAAATATGTTGACCTTGAAATCCAAATCTCAAAAATATTTTATCTTACCGGAAATGCTGCATAAAAGTCGTAATGTGGAATCCTCTGTCGAGCTTAAGTAATCTTTCATGTCAGTTCCTTCTGTAATATGCAAAATCAAGCGCAGTAATTACTAGAATGCAAAGCAGAAACCGCCCACTGTCAATTTTCATTTACACGCCGAAAGAAACTAAAAACAGCAAAAAAAAACAATCAATTTTTTGGGCAAAATCAAATTAATTGACTTCTATAAGAAATGAAGCAGAAAGCTTCCTATGATACGGTTTATATTTACAATATAAAAAAAGTTGATCATCTCAAAAGTTATTTACCATAGACAGTAGACACTCAGCAAAATGTGTTAACGTAAGTGACTTAAGATGAATTTATACCGATACGCGACAGGCGAAAATTTTTTGTCACACCTTGTTTATTTCATCTTACGGTTTAGCGGTCACGAAAAAAGCTGCTACATTCACTTACATTACAATTTTTGTCCCGTTGTCGCATGTCGAGTATCGACAAACGCACCTTAAAAAGTACTATGCTCCCAGTTACAAATCACATTCACAACTTCAGTCACTAAGTACGCGAGTATAGCAAGTGTCTCGGGCAAATATCAACTAACCTGGCAGTGGTATGGTAAGGTTAATGGTTTTATGGAACTTTCTGCGCCGAGGTTCAATCGTTAAAATTGAACTAGCTTTAGCTTTGCCACCGACAGCTCGTCTGCAAGTATCTGCAGATATGTGCATTACCTATGCAAAAATACACAAAGCAAAATAATTATCCATAAGCAGTTGTCAGCAACTTTATATGACAACCACACTGCAGGTTTACAGATCCTACGTGACGGGCTCGATTCAAGGCTGGAGCCGATCGCATTTAATATATACCGTGTGGCTGCTGACTCAGAAGAGTGCAAGCTCACTTCGCAGTCTCCCTAAATCTGCTGCATTTTCGGTTCAAACAATTTGGAAAAATTAGCTAAAAAACGCTTTGACAACGAAGCAGGCTTTAGAAAAAGCTACACCGTCGCTAATCAGCTCATACACTATAAGTCGTGCTTGTTATTGTCAATTTATTAACACAAAGTTTAACAGCAATTGAGGGAGTTAGCGAAGTGAGCTTGCGCTCTTTGAGTCAGCAGCCACCCGAAATATATGTCAAACGCGATCGGCTCCAGCCGTGAATCGAACCCGTCACGAAGGATTTGTAATCTGTACGCGATAACGCTAGGCCATGCGAATGACATATTAATTAAGTCGGAGTTAAATCAAAAATATTAAAATCCAGGATGCTGTTGATTCATAAAGACAAAAATATTAAGTCAATCAAAATCAACATTGTAAAAAACAATTTCATTAGAATCATCAGTGGATCGGTTAAGCAACAATGAGCATATGGTGTTACTATGGATCCCACAGGCTTTCAAACGATGATAAGCGTTAAAAGAATAAAACTAGTTTTCAATTAGTCTCACGGATACAAAATAGTTATCATTATAGGGGCCTCGCCTTAATACAGAAAAGTAAAGACAAGCTTGAACGTACTTGCATTGATACAGTTATCTTCTTAGTGAGTGACCCTTCTGGAAATCGAGCTTTTGCGCTTTTCAACACGCTTGACTGAAGCTCGCCTCCACTTGGACCAATAGCAAGAGAGTCTTCGATCGGTCGAGTAACTACAGCAAAGTATTTGGGAAAATCCTTGGTGATTATGCGAAGGACTTTTCTAGATGCAAGGTCCTCAGCACTTGGAAGATCTGTTACAAAAAGATTGTTTCATAGCAGCAGCGTTCCGACAGTTGGGAGAAGTAACTCAAACCACACAGGCACGCTGCACTATTAAATAAACAGCAAATAACGGAGTCGTGGGGCGTGTAGCAATGATTTCAAGATTTTGTTACGTTCGAGAA
The DNA here is from genome assembly GCA_964006365.1 of Trididemnum miniatum. Classification (NCBI taxonomy): domain Eukaryota; kingdom Metazoa; phylum Chordata; class Ascidiacea; order Aplousobranchia; family Didemnidae; genus Trididemnum; species Trididemnum miniatum. The sequence goes on along the minus strand of OZ023231.1, from coordinate 8,774,857 downwards.
GAGCTATCTTTTGTCAAAACGGTCCAATGGTCTCTTACCTATTTGAAATACTCACTATTGATTTAAGTGGCCGCACTAGTAGGCTTTACCACAGTGACTGCGTTTTATAATTACATTTCTGAAACTCTTCTTCACTTAATTTATGAAATTGCTGATGTATACTACCACAGTAATATCGTAGCTATATAATTTCACCACAGTAAAAAAGTAAAATGTATTTAAAACCCGACAGCCTATTTCACTCAAAAGGGATCATCAGGGGTATCTGAAAAAATCACGTCAAGATTTAAACAATAAAAAACAACTAAAAACTACAACTGTCAGCCCGCTATAATATCGTAGCTGTTAAGATAATGATTGGAAGACTACTAACACTAGTTTTCTTCCAATTTACCTTCTTCTTTAAATTGGTTTCTAAATTCTTGATCAGAGCATGGAGAATCGTGTGGTTTCCATGTCTCGCCATCATTGCTCCGTAGCACCACCAATTGGCGATTATTTTCAAGCACGTTTGCATAATAAGGAAGTTCAACAGCGACTGGCCTAGAAATATAACAATTAACTAAAAATGTGTCGTAAAAGTTTTTATATTTCAACTTTTTGCTGAGATTAGAAACAAGAAAGACACAACTGAACTCACCGTTCTTTTTCATACCGTCCCTTTAATGCTGGTTATCAAGCAAGAAAGCTGTGAATACCAACTTTGAGTCATTGTTTTAACCAGACTTGCAATTGAACCCTACATCTACCACTCCAGAGACAACCGTTTTATCCACTCAGCCATCTCATCGGCCACCAGTAAACGCTATTAGCAGCTCATAATGATATTGTGCCAGGTTAACTACATAAAACTTTTGTCTGTAGCCGCTGCATGCTTGCGTCATTGCATAGATTGGGCAATCTCGCTACAGTTTTTGCTGGGGCTGCAGCGAGTTGATTTTTAAACATTGCTTTGAATGACAATTCTCAGGCATTTCTGCCGAAAAGTAACAGAAATTACCGGCACTTAGCACAGGGTTGTGAAAGGTTACAAACTGTCACTAAAATGGAAAAAGACAAAGAAATTAAGATGCAATAAAAGTAGCTTAAATACTGACTAAAAAGACAACAATTCAAAACATATTACACACAACCGTTGCGCGTATTGTGGAATAATTTTTCAACTTATCGTTACACATGAAAACGTGCAACATCAATTCGAACATAAACAAAAAATTATTTTGAAAAAACGGATAATTTTTTGCATTGCCATCTATGTTGCAATCGTTGCATGCATAAATATTACAATGTAATTCACACACACATTCATCGCAGGACAGTGAGTGCTTGAAGCACACATAGTCAGGACCACTATGAGGGGAGTGGCAAAGGAGGGCAATTATTGTACCCTCCCAAAACGTTTAAGTACATCTGTTACTGTAGATATTTACGTATAATTGACCCAAGGGAGGAAAGGGAGCAGTTTTTTGCCACCGAAGACCTTACTGAAGAGATGACCATAGACCAGGGGTGGGCAATTATTTCACACGAAGGGCCAGATTTGGAAAAACTGTTGAAGCCGCGGGCCGCACGCTGATTGGAAAACAAGGTGAAGACCTTTTTTTTGGAGATCACGGTCCACGGACGAATGTGATCTCCAAAATAAGAGGTTTTCACCTCGTTTTTTATTCCAATTTTGCATCGTTGAGGCTTATTTTTTGAAAATCACTGCCATCCATGATCCCTAGAGGAAAAAAAAGGTCTTCCGCTAAATTCACGGTGAGAATTTAAATTTGTGTAAGTGCCGGCGGGCCAGAATAAAAGGACCGGCGGGCCGGACTTGGCCCGCGAGCCGTAGTTTGCCCACGTCTGCCATAGACGACCCTTCTTTTTAGAAATCGACCGGCTTGTTTTGTCCTACCTCCTACCCGAGATTTCTAGCTGACTGTACCACTGACCACAATTAAATGTTGGTTCCTTACAAACATCAATCAAAAATGATTGAAAGTTGTTAATAAAACACCAATGACATGCAACACATAAACCTTCGCACTGCACTTGGCGGGGAACTGCGAAGTCTACTTTTAAAATCCGTAAAATAACCCCAACGGGAATAAAACCCCTGTCGCCAGGTTACCAAGCCAACGCAATTAAGATATTTACCAAGCGCCGGTTTTTATTACCGGCAATGAAAATTACAACATTCATTGAGTGATCATGCAATCGATATAATGGACTTTGCGCATGCAAACTATATACATGCAAGATTACATTGACGCAATAGTAACGTAACAGACGGGAGTTACCCTAAAAATCGATTCATATTTGAAGCAAGTTGCAGTACTCTTGCAGCTATTCCTTCTCCCTCGGTAAGAGGAGGATAATTACGAGGGCAGTGTAGGCGACTAAAGAAAAAAATACAACTTCTAGCATGGTTGTGAGTAACAATTTCATTAAAGATCAAATATACCCAGTTCAATTCAGGAAAAAAACGATTGCAGTAAATTTGAATCGCCACACCTCTTAAATAAAAATCAAATCTTTATTATACTCGTGGTATTGCGCCGAAGCGTGTAACGAGTGGCAGGGCCCATCTCCGCAGCTTAGCGGCTGGGCAACACAGCTTTCGATGCCGACAATACGACGCAGCGGTGGCGAGCCAATGTCCGATTTGACTTGCCCGATAATTAAACCCTACACCTTCAGCACCAATAGCGATGCGTCAACCAGCCGGTAAGGTTAATTTACCACAATTCATTCCTAAATTTTGGTTTATTAAATAAACGGCTGCGTGATGTTCTGCCGAAAAACCATAACCACAAACACTTGGAAAAGTTTGGACACACAACTAAGCGCAGCACAAGCGAAAACCGTCATTTTAAGTTGTACTTAAAAAGAACACCAACCTTTCCTATGGTTGGTTCTCGTAACCATTCTAATCTCTAACATGCTTGAGTTATTTAAAAGTTCAAGCACAGGCATAAGCAAAGAATTTTGTAGCACAAAGCAGAAATTAAAATCAACATTCCAAGCATACCGGTTACAAAACTCACTCTAAAAATGTTCCTCCCAATGGTCCAATCTCGACCACCCTTGTCGCACGACCCTCTCCGTCAAAAAGTGAAGGACTGGCCGGGGGAGGCAGCGCCGCGGTATAGCGGCGACGGGCTAAACGGCATGTCACTCTAGTGGGCCCACGACACGCTCTGGGAGGCACCAACACCCTCATATCAGGGTGTCGTGAGGCCTGCATGATACCACCCCTTGCGTCAACCATAAACGACACCAAAAATCTAAAAACGTAAAATTACACCACAATAAAATTGTTCTTTATCCTAAGTGTCAATTCAGATAACTGCTGTGTTCAGCTTCTTCATGAATTAATTTCTGTTACAAATGAACAACAACAGCGTTACATACAATAAGCTACTTGAGTAACAAAAAAAAAAAAAAAAAAATGGTTGAGAGAAGACGAAAATGTACAAGCTAGACGGATTAAACGTGTTCTAATTTGCATCATTTACTGCTTGTTCATCTGGAAGTAACCGAAAGAAAACATCTGTTCCAAAAAAAAAACAGCAACGTGAGATACGAATTCGACTTAGACCGCGTTCACACATAGTGGTTTTCGCTACCAGGCACAAACCTTCATTGTGTTATTGTGTAAGCAATTTCAACTCTTTTCGAACTAGTTTAAGCAATTCAAAAACCGAATTGGTTACCTTTTCGAATTGCTGAAATAGGTTTAAAAATCTTTAAAAATGCGTTTACCATATCAAAATGAAGTTTCGCGCCTAGTTGCGAAAATCACTATGTGTGAACGCGGCCTTAGATAACACGATTAAGCGGTTTGGCTATCGTTTATTAAGAAGTAATATGAAGGCATGCAAAGACAATGGCTGTAAGTCGTAGTGGATACACAGCAAGTTAAGAGTATTTAAATGGTCTACCAATTCTTCAAAAATACATAATATGCTAAGAAATCTGTCATGAAGGAATATCAATAAATTAATACATAACTTAAGATAGTTTTAAAGCATTGGATCAAAAGTCAAAGACTGCGAAGTGAGTTTGCGCTCTTAAAAGTTCCAAGCTACTGAAAGATCAGGTACGTGCGATCGGCTTAGCCTTGAATTGAACCCGTCACAAACGATCTATAAACATAATATACTTCGAGTTTCAAGCAAGCAATTTACATGTTGAATTAAAAAAGACCTTACCCGCTGAGTCGGGAAGTTCTTTTCGAGTCCCCAACATCATTGCCACTAGTAGAAGATGTCCATGACCTAGGTCGGTCCAAACCAGGGCTAACGCTAGATTGGTCCAACGTAGCATAACGTGCATCTCTAAAACATATCTTTAACATTATGAAACTTCAAAGAGATTTGGTAAAAAACAAAAAGTCAATCCTCATTATACTCGTCGTATTATGCCGCAGCATGTAACGAGTGGCGGGGCCCATCTCTGCGACTTGTGTCTGGGCAACACAGTTTTGAAAAAACTTCACAGCGGTGGCGAGCCATTCTCATTCGTGAGATGATTCATAAATGCAATTATAAAAACCGTTTCAGCACCAAGTGACTTACTTTCTAACTGCAAACATTGATGCTTCAGTAGGAACAATACTGTCGTCTCCTAATTCTTTCATTTCATCACTGGTTAAAAACCTTCCTCCAGATGTGCTCTCATCACCTGCAAAAATACACAGTACTCAACTTTTTTCTTGCTGAATGCGAGTTCGTAGTGTTATGGCACACATCTCAGCCGGTCCGGAATTTTTTGGCGCTGACTTTTTGGCACTGATCGTTTTTTTTTTGGTGCTGGGCCAGGCTAACAATAGCCATAACAAAACTTACGCCCAAGGCCAAAACTAATCCACGCTCAAAATCAAATCTACCTTGCTCTGAAGCCCAAAAATTCGCGCCAAAAAGTCCATTTTAATCTCAGCAGTTCAACACACAGGTAGAAGTGTATCAGTCGATGGTTAGCAGCTTTTCAAGGCTTACTAACCTGGATGTTAACTCTACAGCAACAAAAATCTCTCACATGAACTGCCGTTCAGTCTTTCAGGTATTCGTAATTTTTTCCACAAAATCTATACATCTTAATGTTGGAAATGAAAGAAATTCGAAGATTTTTTCACAATACGCCAAAATTCGAACTGCAGTTCACAGCTAGTGCAAAATCGTCATAGTACATTACAGATACATATCAAGCTCTAAAGTCATAAGATGCAACTTAAGCTGTAAACTAATCGCACGTACAATGAAACGACTTGCGTAGCACTTGAATTTAAAAGCATTTTTTCGTTCCATCACTGAAGTTAAATAGCATGCCGGCCGGAATGCTTAACTAAAACAGCTTAAGCACAGAGCAAGTAAACAGCGCAACAAAAACATTTCCAGCACTTCAAAGCAATTATTCCTGCAAAATGATAAGTTCCAACTCAACTACCTGTTTCGCAACTAAGCTCTGACGAAACAATCAACACTTATCCAGCAGAAACGCTAATACACCGTAAGTACGAAGTTTCAAATTTGTCTTAGCTCATTTAATTAATAATACCACAACAGAGAAGGCTAAAATGCGAATGCTGTCTAAAATTTTTTTCTAACAAAAAAAAATTTTTCAAATAGTTTTTTCTTTCAAACAGTTTTCCAATGTTGTGAATAATAACTGTCACGTGTACAGTCAATAAGCTGTCACGTGTACAGTGATAAGTCACGCTAATGATGTTAGAAAAGCAGAAACAGTAGCTGTACGTAGTAATATAATGCAAAAAAGATAGATCAAAATTCCTGTCTTAAGCAAAAAAAACTGTTATTTGTTGTTTTGAAAGAGGCTACTCAAACTTTTTTGATAACAAACTACACATTATCAAAAATGAACTAAACAAAATTAAAAAATTGGAACTTCCTGCGAAAGGCATTTTTCTCAAGATCTGCGACCAGCACCATTGAAATTTACATTATTTATCAGCTTAACATTTAACTAAAATACTATCTTCCATGCACAAGCAAACTTTGCTGCACAATATATTTAGCTAATAGTTAATCAGTGAAAATTGAGCAAACAGTGCTGATTACCGGCATGCATTGAAAGTTATTAAGACCAACATAATTATTTTACATTTCTTTTCTAAGGGGCCTTCGATTTATGAGAAGTCGAGCTTCTCTCATATATCTATTACAATTCGTTGTGAAAATTCACTATTTTTTTGTCTTACTCACTCACAAAGCTAAATCTAGTGTTTACATGACGAAGAACATTTAAATAAATAATGAAATGAATAAAAGCGTGGACTAGTGTATCTGCTCCAGGCAATTACCGCTTGCCCACTACATAACTTCACGGCTTTAACACATATTTTGAAAAATAAACTACTATGAAGGCGATCTGTGACCGTAGTGCAATAGTTTTCATTTTGAAAGCGCTATTGCCATACTCTAGCTTGCAATCACACCTTCTCTATTTATCATAATATTCTTCAATTCTAACCTGCTTTGTTGCATAACTGAACATAGATTTACAAAGGACTCGCTACATCAAATCTACTACGCGCTCCTATCAGTTTTCTTTAAAGCTATTTTTTGAAACACAGCTACAAATTGAACAACAGACTGTCTGACGGTGAAGTCTGTACACATAAAAGTGAAGGCGGTTTTCTCCTACTGGCCAGTAATAACAGAGCTTTTTCGACGCTAAACTGTTGTCATTGTGGTGAATCTGACTTTTATAAGCATTTTCAAATTAGTGAAATTACCTTGATTGCCTAGGACTGACAGAGATCCAAAATTTTAAAGCTTTACTAGCTGTACTGTTCCATTCAATCTTTGAACAAAAAAAGCAATGCACAACTTTTCTTACTACGTTCTACCGAGAGTCGACGTGTTTCAGCTTTCACTGTAAAAGCCTCATTTCAACCTAAATGACTTTCTCTCATTTTCTTACCAATCGATCGGGCACGTTTTTCAACGCTCGCACTTTTTCCCGGTAATGCGATTAGATTTAAAACCAATTCCTCACAACACAATCTGAAAAGCAAGCTTTCTACCCGTGAAAAATGAGGCGATAAAAATCGAGGCAGAGAAAACTATTGAACGCAACTAGTGCAGTATGTGTTGAGATTATCGACCAACGCCATTCAATATAAAGAAATTTAAATAAAGAATATTGAGAAATCAAAATGCTAGAACAATGTTAAAAAAGTAAAGGCATACTTGTGCAAAAATTTTTGCTGAAGTTTCAGTAATTCAACGTAAAACTTTAATGACTGATGCGCATTCTACTTTTTAACTGTGAAAAATTATTGTCATTTCATAAAAAATACCAAAAAAACAACAAACTTTTGTGCAATGCGGACAGTCTGATAGTTAACTTCGTGCCGTTACATTACGTTAATTCTTACTTACATAAAAACTGGCGAAAAGCGTCAGAATGGCGTTTTTTTTAAAGGGAAATAAGACACTGTTCTTATTTCAAAATTACTGTTAGAATACAATTTTGGCAGTGAACAGCTTTGGCAGTTTCGGTGAGATGCAGCAGGTGTACCAGTTCGTGTCATTTTTTTATTGCACAATTTAACCAAAACTGGATGCCTGTTGACAGTACAGGCAAAATCTGGAAAGCCAATCACGAACTGCTGGGCCGAGGCGCATGAAAGTAATTCAGTGAAATTGAATAGGAAACTGCACATTGTCACTCCCACAACCACATTAGCTATGAAAGCAATACACGGTATATTAGTTTATGTAACCTCCTATTACATGCCATACCTTGCTCTAACAACGTCGGAGAGCATTTTCGTCAAATGAAGATAATAGTTCAACATACTCGGTAGAATAGTCGTTTTTTGAGAAGCTTTTGCCTCCCATTTCGGATACTAGGGACCCTTTTTGGCGAGGCCTACACTAAAGAATGCTTCAAACATTCTTATGCAATGCCGTATTTTTACAACTTTAGTTATTATAATTTGGTCTCCACGCCTAATTTTTCCGTTGGATAGACCCCTGAACAAACTACTAACACCAAGTATATGCGACTTTACGATTGCATAACAATCTTTACCTTCATCATCCGAAGCATCAGATATAAAACCTTCGTTTACAGTTTCAGGAATCGGTCTTTCTTCCGTGATCTAAAATTCAACACGTTGTTATTACTGAAGAATAGTTGACTGACAATATTTTCCACATACACAACATTACTCTTTAGTCAGAAATTAAAGCAATAAACGGTAACACGGTCACAGTTTGCTCTCATCAACAGACCAGTAGATTGAAATAAACACTCAGTAAAGCCGATGAAAAACTTGCTCAACATGGTCGCAATTTAAACAATAATTAGCTGTAAGGCAGACATCTAGCGTTGGCCTAACTGCTAACCAAAGTGGATATTTAACCTTTTTTTGCAAATGTAGTCAGAACGGAATATTATGGCAAGTTGACTGCGTGCTGATGTTTTCCCAAAAACATCACGACGCTACGCTCAGTTGGGTTTTTGACCCTGGAACTCCTAACGGTGGGATTACACAATTGGGCGCTTGACCAAAGCCAAATCCAGGCGATATTTGAAACTACGCGATTTCAAAGCTAACGTTTGTTTTGAATGAAAAAGATTGTTAATAAGATGTGCCAAACTACTTTAATCACGAGTTTTAGCATAAAGACGCCAAATCGTTTTTGTACCGCATTAATAAGTGACTGCTTAATTGCCATTTACAAATATGAAACTGAATAATGTGACAACAACTTACGATCGTAGTTGTCTCGGTAGTAACCGTCTTCAGTACATCTTCAATCGTGATGTAACCGAGACGTTTAGCCAATGACAAGGCTGTATTTCCACTCTGCAAAACCATTGACCAATCAGAAGTTAATAAAAAGAATTTAGATATATCAAACTTACGTTTGTGAGTTCGTTAGGAGATGCCCCGTACTCTAGCAGTAACTTGACAATATGGGAGTGTCCCTGCTGCGCCGCCTGGTGGAGAGGGGTGTAGCCGGTCTAAAAAGCAAATATTTATTTTAAGTTTTCGCAAGGTAAAGATGTGCGAGTTGATAAAATCATTTAAAAACGATAACAATATTACACCAGCTTTTTCAACCATCATGAAGTTCAGCACGATGACTACTAATAAAAATCTACACATCTCTAGCCTAGCAGTACTGTACGCGAGACAACCAAACTGTATAATCACTTCCATTCTGACTGGAGCCTGAAGTCAATATAATTTGGCTTATTATCTCATAAGGCTGTTAAGAGGCTACTAGCTCCTTTGCAACATTACCTTACTTCTACGCTCGATCCTCAATTTCTTCGTTTGAAAATAGCGCTTACATATAAACTATGCTACTGCTACTTAAGTTGTTTTGGGTTTTATTTACTCACAAGCACTTGCTAAAATAAGTCATTAATCGCTGTTCTATTCAAAACTAAACGAATCACGAAAGTAACAGTATTTTTAAACTTGTCACATGACCTTATACGTGCTATTAATGAATGAATCAAGAACAACTAATTAGAATTATCTCAGAAAAGAAAACGTAGCATTGCCAAACAATCTATACCTTTGTTTTAGCGTTGACTTTTGCTCCGAGCGACAAGAGGTAATTGGCAATGTCGATATTACCGTGATGAGCAGCAATATGGAGAGGGGTGCAACCTAAAAATTCGCTTAATTTTTGCAAAATGTAAATCTAAAAAATAACACAATTCAACATCACGGAAACTTGTAAAAACGCTGGAGGGCGAAATGCGAGTTTTCCAAAGGCTCGTTCTGGCTAAAAGTGTTTTACTGTGACCGTGAGCGTCAGGCCGCAACAACGGCTAACATTCCAAGTGGTTTATACTTGAAACAGCTGCAGTAAACAGAGGAATCGACATCAGGTTTAAACACAGCATCATATTAAAAAAGTGCGCGAAATCAAATCAATGACTAACGCAAAAACACAAAAACATGAAAAAAGCCACTCAATGTAATCTTCAGCAGCGTCTCTAAGGTAATATTATGTTTACTTAATACAACACCAACAACAGAAGCTTTTACCAACACCATTTCATATAGGAAATTACAATACATTTCCTAATCTTTACTTAACCAATTGCAATAAAGCTAATCATTTATGGAACGTGCATTAACCCTAGTTGGTCTTTGGCAATTACAAAAAGTCATCGTGAAAAAAGAGCGTTTTCTTTAATCAATAATTTAACGTACAAATACCTGATTTAGTCAATGGATCAACAAGCGATCCATTATCATGCAATATTTTGGCAACAGACACTCTGTCCTCTTGAGCAGCTAAATGCATCGGTGTTAGTCCATGCTGAAATACAAAAAAAATCATAAATATCTGCACGAAGACACTACAGTCCACAAATAATGGTAAACTGGCCTACGGTAGGTGACAGATATATTGATATCTATAAGAAAAACACAAACAAATAATTGAAAACTGGGTTGCAGAGTTTATTTCAACAAAAAGCATTAAAAAATAAACTTCAAAACAAAGATCATTTTAAAAAAATTCTATTATCGTATATTGAACGCAAGCAACGTAATAATAGTATGGTCAACAAATTGTATTCAACTATAGCCATTAAATCTCTTACTTCCCACTTTGCTTCGACCCTAGACTCATCAGGCATGCTTTTTCAACGAGAAACAGGGTATTATTCAAAAAGAACAGAATTTTATCATTTTTAGAGACTATTAAGCTCTGAATTAATTGAGGTATTTTTGTACTAACTGGCCACAAGATAGTTAAACTAATTTACGTACTCGCGCTCCGGCGTTCACAGCTGCATCTTTAGAAAGAAGAAGACTGCAAAGATCAGTGTGTCCTTCCTGAGATGCAAGATGCAGAGGAGTAACTCCCATTCGTGTCTTGGCATTCGGAGAAGCTCCATACTCCAGTAAAGTCACAGCCATCTCCATTTGATTCTTCTTGGCAGCAATGTGTAATGGTGTGTAACCATTCTATAAAGACACGTTCACAATTATTTCATTATCAAACAGCAGTTACGATGTAGGAGGAAGAAAACTAACAGCTTTGCATTTTTAACACACAATGTCTCTCACACATTTAAAAACAGGAGTGATATTCCTAAATGGGACGTATGAAAAAAGATGCCATTGACACTTTAAAGCGCTTTAGCAAACCTAGTAAAAACCTAATAAAAATAAGAAGGTAACATCTCAAAACGCGAACTCTATTTAACTTAAACAAATCACCTAAACTTTAAAAAAAGAAAAAAATAGCTTAACCTATCCAGTCGGCTCTTTTGCACGCATGAATAAACTTGAACTTGATACAATACTACAAGTAACTATAACATTTTGCGGGGCTACTTTCAATACTGGGTCCTCACTCTCAGTAGTTAAATTTGTAGAGCAATCCAGCTTTGTTTATCTCGCCAGGAATCAGTCCACGATAGCACAATAAAAGAGTGGTAGTTACTCCGCAAACGCCAAATAGTCTGAACTTCAAAGAGAGCACAAGCAAAGCAATTATCAGGTGCATTGTGCAATGGTATCTGCTACTACAACTGCATAGCCCACAGAAAATATTTCTTTTTCACTTCAACTTGCCTTTCCTGGTGAGTGAGGCGATGCACCGTTCTTAAGGAGCAACAGCGCCACCTGCTGGTTGTCATAGTGAGCAGCGACATGTAGTGGTGTAAGTCCATCCTACAGTCACAAATACAAAAAATAAAACATAAATCACAACCGCAAACTAGACATTGGCATTTGTAACTTCTTTACCACAGGCAAATTTCTCACATGAAATGTATAAAAAGTCTTTTAAACTCCGCTGAAAATAATAAGATAGTTTTACTCTGACAGAAAAAAAAAAAAACGACTACGAACAGTGAACATAGCAAGGAATAGGGCGCTAAATACGATCTATTTATAATATCCATACAAAAACACATAAATACGGCTAGCATAAGGTTTGGCTTTGAAAATCGCTCAGAAATTAACGCAGTCTTTGTTGCACTTGTCTTTATTTGCGAAGGCATATTTTTATACCTTGAAATTAAGCACTAAAGCTGTTTGGGTTATTTAGAACATACCTTTCCACTAGCATCAGGAGGTGAACCCTTTTTAAGAAGCAAGTTGGCTGTTTCTAACTGCCCGTACTTCGCAGCAAGATGAAGAGGAATAAATCCTTTCTGTGAAAAAATTAGGCCTTGAATCTTTTTAAGTTAAAACATTATAACAGTAGAAAAAGCATTATCACCATTTCCCACTAACCTTAGTTTTCAAAGCAATTGATGCGTCATTGTCCAATAAGATTTCACAAATATCCACGTGACCTTCTTTAGCAGCCACATGGAGTGGAGTATACCCTTCTTCCGTTGTTTCGTCAACCACTGCTCCATACTGCGCACAAAAGTAAATCATATAAAAATCTTGACAAATTTAGTTGACCGCCAAAGCATTTCTGCATTACAATTTTCTTGGAGTAACAGAGAACACGAAAAAATGTTTTGCTACATCAAGATCCGTATACGAATCATTTCACAAAAAATCCAAGACCGAAGTTCTACGGTCAATTCCTAAATTCATAAACTAAAATTACAATTGTTTGACAAACTCGCATAGCCGAGCACGATGGTTGTACGCGACAAAAAATCGCGTTTTAGTTCACATCTCATCGAAGCTCGTTACACGTAAAATTAAGCATCTCACAATCCAAGAAGTTGCGAATGAGTGATTTTCTTCAATGCAAAGTGTAATACAATTGCTACAAACACAAGATTATCTAGTATTCGAAAGCCGAGTGTAAACTGTTCGATAACGACAAATTGTTAAACAACAACTCTAATATCATTTTGACCAGAAATTACAGCAAGAGATAACTGCAAAATGTAAACATTTTACCTGTATCAAAATCTTCAAAATATCAAGTTTATCTAATCGTGCCGCTAGGTGGAGACAGGTCTGTGATTCCTGCAAAATTCGTTCAAGCAAAATACTAATTTTAAATATTTTTTGTCAGCGAAATGGCCAAGCGGTACCGTACGCAGGTCACAGATCCTACGACATGGGTTCGATTCACGGCTGGAACTGATCGCATTCGACAAATATACCGGGCAGCCGCTGACTCGAAGAGCTCAAGCTCATTTCGCAGCCTCCCTCAATTACTGTTGAATTTTCTGATGAATATAATTTGAAAGTAACCTCAGTTATTTATTTATTTATTTACAATTACAAAACACAATAGAGAAAATCCTTTCGCTATTTCCACACTGATTTCAAGCCAACATGCAAAACAAGCTTTTTCAACACTACTCAGAGACTGAAAACAGTATAAGGCAAGCAGATAACCTTACCTCGTAATAGATACCTTCCCACTCCTTAGCAGCATGTTGAAACGAAAATTAGTAGCGGTCAAAGACATCGCTATCGGTGCGGGAGGTCTAGGATTGGATTCCTGAGCCGGTAAAACCGGACACACTGCGCCAACCCTGCAACTTTTTTTCGGAGCTGTGTTGCTCAAGTCCCGCCACTCGTTACACGTTACGACGAAATACATAATGACTTTCCTTTTTTATACATCATATCATGTTCCTAAATTGCTTTGTGATATACTAAACTTGTATGCTTTCTTTATTTTATTGATTATACAATGCAGCCAATCAAACCGTTTTAAAATTTCTGCAAGGGTGTTTTTCCAGAGCAGTAAGATTCTGATACATATAGTTTTAAGCAAATTAACGTCGGAATAAAGAAACTTTTATCTCATTTTGCATCAGTAACATCAATTTACTGCGTCACCTGTTTTCTAGCATCCGGTTTCGCACCATTGGTGAGCAGAAACGTCACAATATTGGTCTGACCGGCGCGAGTAGCCATATGGAGGGCGGTTTCTCCTCTCTGAAAAATAATAAAACCATGGCAAAAATATTGATAAAATACAATACATGGTAAAAAAAAGTGTAAACTCAAAACCGGTCTACAGATAAAGGAAGATAAAGGACGCGAGAATATAATGGGAAGGGGTAAAGTTTCGTTGGTTTCAAGTGCATTTTATCGCTTTTGAAAAGTCAATAGAACCACATCATAGTAATTACGTCTTCAATTGACAAACATGCAAGGCGCATCGATTAAGTTTGCAATAATTGCTTTACTGATATTCTAACTGCTCATTCATGGCGTAAAAACACAAAAAAGTATCAGTCAAGACTCAAGTCAAAGCAAGGCTCAATGTCTTCTGACAAAGCGCTCGCCGACAACGGCGAAACAGGCTGTAGTGGTTTTATGGTTTCATAGTGATTTTATTCAATAAATACTATTTAAATATATACACATGAAAGTTTGTGCTTTCAACAATCCATCGTTATATTCAAAATTGTCTTAACATACGTACCACATTCACTGTATCAAGTTCGACTTTATATCTCATAAGCAGTTCGACGATGTTAAAGTGGCCCATGAAAGCAGCAATGTGAAGAGCAGTTAAGCCAGACTGCAATGAATAAAATATTAGGGATTGATCTCTTGGTGCAGAATGACGTCACAAAAACGTTACGTAAGATTACTTAATCAAGGAACCTACTAGGTAACTGGGAGGTCCAAATACACAAGGCTTTGGTTACTCGCAAACTACAATAAAAATACGGCGGCTAAATATCGCTGTTGTACTTGCGTTCCTGCTAATCATTTTAAACAAACAGTTAACAAAGAGCTGATAAAACAAATACCCAAAAGTAAACAAGCAACGTTAAATCGGGTAGGAGCATAATGTAACTGTAAAAGCATCGTTCATACTAGGTTAAGTAACAACCAGTGATGGAGTACTCGAGCGCTGTACTCGTACTCGAGCACCACTTTTGGGGTACTCGTACTCACAACCCCTGGTACTCGGCTGGTACTTGCACTCGAGCGCAAAAGTACTCGGTATTCGAGCCAAATATTCCGCCAGTACATGCGAATACTTTGGATCTGGCTTTCTTTTTCTAAGATTGAAAGAGAGACAATAAATCGTTGACTGTTAACAACGCATCACTGGTAACAACGCATACAACGCACAATCCGAACATGGCCCTATAGTATTCACTAGCCAGTGCAGTGCACTTAAATCATTTTTCTTGAAACCATAAAAAATCAGTGTCAATTGAAAAACGTAGCATTTTGATAAACGAAAGATTTGTGAATAGAAATTCGGTGAAAGAAATGCTGAGACTGAAACGCAACACTGGTGAATAATATACAGGGGCGTATCCAGGGAGGGGGGCCGCTGGGGTCGTGCCCCTTCCCCCCTGCTGAAATATAAGCTTATACATATCTGCAGTCAGCGAAACAGTGGAAACAGGACATCTAAGGACACGTTGACCTTTTTTTTGGTCTTTACTTGATTTTGGGGGTAAATTGGACGACGAAAGACGTGAAGTGATTTTGGGGGTAAATTGGACGTCGAAAGACGTGAAGACCTTTTTTTTGGTCTTCACCGATATTTTCAGTGGAAACGGAAACAGGAAATGGCGGCCCCCCCTTTTCAAATTTCTGGGCACGCATCTGATATAAACATTAAGAATTCGTTGTCGTAATAATCAAATACATCTTTATTGGTGCCGATGGTCTGGTGTTCGATTCCTGAGCCGGTCAACTCGGACACAATGTCGCCAAAGGCTTGCCACCGCTGTTACACTTCTTCGGAGCTGTGTTGCCCAGGCGCTAAAGCGCGAAAATGGCCCCGCAACTAGTTACAAGCTTTGACGTAATACCGCGAGTATAATAAAGACTTGATTTTTTTAGAATTGGTTGTATAAAACTGTTTCGAACGTGTTGCAGTCAGAAATGTATTCAAAGCCAAATGCAGTATCCAACGAAGAACTTTCAGCCTAGAACTCAATAGCTCCTCTTACACGAAGGCTATGTCATGATTGCCGGTATTAAATATTATATCTACGCAATAAAGTAAGTCGTTTGTTAACGTCGGGCAGGGGTGGTAAAGTGCACTTGGTACAAGCATCGATTAGCGAACAGATCAATACGAATGCATTTGAAGGTAGAAGGCTTTATCAATTATTTATTTGTGGTCGAAATTCATTGGTTTAGTTGAGTGGTCCGGATAAAAACAGATAAATTTAAAGCTTAATGCAAAAAAAATATATAAAAAAGATACTTCCATATACTCCTAAAATATATTTTGACAACACTTATTCTTCATCTACCAGAAATGTCCGCAGATCTGGACTAGGATTTTATTGGGCCGGATTTAGGTAATTTTACCGGATTAGACAGGACTAGGGTTTTAAACTTCTTACCAGTTGGATTTGGACCGAATTTGGACTTTGGATGCAAGGCCATTGTTCGAATTTCGAAAGAAAAATGTAAATTATACTGGATAATTTAGATTCTAATAAAACTTCGGATTCGATGAAGATATCGAAACGTCAAATCCGTACATCTCTATCACCTACCTCAGTAAGGGCTTCTTTATTTGCTTTATGTGTTAGCAGTAGTTCCACAACTTTATGACGGTTCTTCTTACAAGCGACATGGAGGGGTGTGAAACCATTCTGTAGTACAAAGTAATTCAAAACCTTGTTAAATTCTATAAAACTTTTACCAACGTTGTGCTCTTGCACGTACTGTACTGTGCTTAATGGCATACACAGCAAGAGGAAGTACGTTAACACCCATGAGTCCCCCTTCAACCCTCTGTTAAAAAACGTTACAAACCGTCATCGCTCAGAGGTACTACAAAAAAGTTTGTGCCTTGACATAGAAATAACTCCCTCACGCCAAGCTCAGAACATTTCTACACACTTCCTAAATACGATACGTAAATGTTCAAATCCATCATTTTTGTGATCATCATAGCGCACTACAGACTGAGTCTTACATATGGTACTAAAAAGACAAATAAATATTCCAACTACTTTTGAAAAGCTCTACAAGCGATTGCTACTCATTCGTTTCTCGTTAATAATGAAAAATATTCGTTATTTTTGTCTTTTTTCTCCGAGTTTTATCTCATTACAAGTCCTCAACTTAACTATAGACCAGACCTACTTACCAAAGCCTTGCAGTCCACATAAGCCTTTCGTTTTAATAAAAGTCTAACAACTTCAACGTGACCGCAGTGAGAGGCGATATGAAGAGCGCTCAGGTAATCCTGAAATATTTCATTCCTTAACAACTAAATCCCATTAAAATTCAGCCTTAAATTTTTTATCAGTTCAAATCAATTGTGTGCAGCATAGTCGGCGCAGTGATTAAGCACATTGCTATCAGCGCGGGAGGTCTTGGGTTCGGCTCCAGGGTCGATCAAATCGGGCACAGTGTCGCCAACGGTTCGCCACCGCTGCTTCTTGCCCAAGGTGTTAAACCGCGGAGATGGACCCCGCTACTCCTTACGGGCTCCGGCGTAGTACCGCGAGTATCATGAAGATTTGATTTTTGAATTGGCTTGAATTGAAGAAAAGATATAAAAACCATACGGCTAAATTGCTGAATACTTGGCTTTTACAGCCTACAGCGCGCAAATTTGCGTATGTTTTATTATGTACTTGTTCGCTTTTGACGAAACGAAAACCAGTACGTTTTAAACAAAATTTCCAATAACATTAATCATTATTACTCTAAATCCGCGTAACATAAAATACATTTAAAAAGAAAATTTTTACTTTAAATCTGCGTAAAGATTTCCTAACATCACTACATGAAAGCTACAAAAACTGTATACTGTAGTTGGACCAACAAAGAAAATATTGAAATGACGTCATAGCCTCACCGAAGTCACGTCATCAACAACGTATCCTTTATCAAGTAAAAGTTCGATGACTTTGGCATACCCGCCTTGCGCCGCCATGTGCAGGACAGATAATCCATTCTGAAAACGCAGAGTAATGCTGAAAAACGCTGTTAAATTAAACATTTCTTTAAGAGAAATAACCACTTCAATTCGTGGCAAAAGAGTAATTAATGTTCGCTTTCAAAATAAGAAATAGCATATTTTTCAATATCCATGTGGCATCAGGCGGCACCAGAGTTTCCAAAATGTACTTTTAAAATTTTGTTTATAAGTAAAAATACCACTTTCAGATTAAACGCATTAAAAATATAAAATACTAAAAACTCAACAGTTTGTTTCACCCGAAACCGGCATCAATTCAGGGGTGTCTTATTCAAATTGATCACCAAAACACCTCTTGAATGATTCCGATTTCGGGTGAAACAGACTGCCGGATTTTTAGTATTGTATATTTTTAACCGTCCAACGAGAATTTCCTTACCTTTGTTTTCGCAAATTTTGGAGTTTTTTCGTTTTCAAGAAAAAGTTTCACAATAGGGAAATGCCCCGATCTAGCAGCGCAATGAAGTGGAATCAATCCATCACGTGTGCATATGTCTGGTCGACCGTGACGCCCCAACAAGAAAGCGCAAAAACGAGTATGACCTCGTTTGGCAGCAACATGCATCGGTGTAATGCCATTCTGCAAAGAAAAATTATATTAATCTTCAGCACACAGCAAATATGAAGCGAAAATAGCGTAACAAGGAAAATACTGTCACTGTACTTTATGCAAAGTAGTACAAAATTGTATTAATCTTACTTATTTGAGGCAAATGACAACATAGCAAAACCTTAACTCAACACCTTGGTAAACACATATCAATGACACGGAGAAAACTTTTCGATCTGCCTAAAACTCAATGGCTTGGCAAATTTATGCAAAACCTTAGCATTGTTAACCATTACAACGTTGATATTTTTAGTTGGAAGACTGGGTTTCATAATCGGTCAAGACATGCCAAGGACTCAAAAAAGGGTACCCATAGCAGACCAATTTAGTGTTCGGCACTAAGCTGGTGCAGAGAACAAACAGAAAAGGCACAACCTAAATTAGTCGCAATACAAAACAAATCATAGACTAAGCACTGCAACACCTGAGCAGCTAAAAACGCAGCAAAGCAAATATTCATAAACTTCAGAACCCGGCTTCAAGTGCATTTATTCATTTCCAGAAAAATATTATTGTAACCAAAGCTGACTCCACTATGTCAAATATGTTAATGCGTAAACGCGCTAAATACCATTACAACTAATTTGAGTTAGGAAGCTCTCAGAAACCAATTTTTGGTAGATGCTTTTGAAATCCAAGCAGTAGTTTGCAGTCATAGCTACAATGCTGCGTAGCCTATAATTGTGGAAATGCTACAACCATAGAACTAAGAAAACCTACGCCACTAAAAATCACGTGAAATATACGGTAGATTGAAACATAGCATCACAGATACCTTGGCTTTGAAGTCTACCATCGCACCTCGATTGAGCAGAACCTCTGCAACGTTCAAGTTTCCGTAGTGTGCAGCTATATGGAGCGCTGTAAAGCCGCTCTAAAAAGAATAATAAAACATAGCTGCGAAAGATAATTACTGCAGTGAAATAACGTATTAAAATATGATGATTCGTTCAGTGCACCCCACACATTAATCACAATTAGCCGCAACAAAGCAATATTATCCAAAATCTAGCACAAAAATTACTTTTGTTCTAGAGAGAGAAAGACTATAATGTCGCGTGCTTTATGAAGTGACTGAAATTTTTATCGTCGCGAAAACAGATGGGGAAAACTGAGGTTTTTTTTAACTTTTCTGCAGGAGAAGAAGAGTAAGTAGACTTGTATCACATAAATAAATCAGGTTAGTAACATTACATGTCGTCAAATAACTCATTTTCAAGCTTACCTCACTGGTTTTATTCACAGACATCTGAAAACAACAAGAGTTTGAGTTATATCAAAACTAGATTCAAAAACATTATTCAACTAAAAATTCATCAGTTTTGTACTAGTTAAGTTACTAAATGCCCCAATACTGGCTCAAACTGTCAAATAGGTCAGAGACTGGAGCCTAGGTCGGCATTTTCTAAAAAAAGGAAGCTACAGTGTTAAGCGTTACAGGGAAAATACTACCGGAAAAATACTCTTTTGTTTTTAACAAAAAAACCTTTTGACTGAAACGCTGGTTCTTTAGTATATACGAAATTCGAGTTTGATCGAAGCTAGATTTCACTAAAATACAAGTTAATGAGCAACTCGAGCTTTTACAAGTGCTCATCAAAAAATTGATCAAGAACATCAAGAATTTTGCAACATAATCCTACTTTTGCCGTTGTCTCGGCTGTGTTTTCGTTTTGCAATAGAAGGATCGCAGCTTGAGCATCGTCTTTCTTGGCTGCTATGTGCAGTGGAGGCAACTTTACTCGGCCCTTGTCGTCTTTTTCAAGCAACAGCGCCACCACTCCTTCTCTTCCTTCTTGAAGAGCAACTGCTAGTGGTGTGAATCCATCCTAACACACACAAAAAATGTTATTGTAACGATATAACAATTTACAGTGTTTTCGTCTCTTGATGATAGGCGTTATAGCGCCTTGATCGCTTTCTCGTGATAGGAGGATAAATATGCAACTAAATACAAATAATGCACTGTTCTAGAAGGTTCTAGAGCAGGAGTGGGCAATTATGTTCACACGAAGAGCCGCATTTGAAAATATTTTGAAGCCGAGGGTCGCACGCAGTGGCGTAGACAGGAATTTTCAATGTGTGGGGGTTTGACACACTTAGCCGGATTTTTACTTCAATGTTGTCACTTTTGACGCGGTTGCGCAAGGCAATTCATACTTCCGTAAGTAAAGAGCGGAAGCTATATCACAATTATAATATATCGCTTATAGGCTACCACAAAAACTCATCGCTAACTATAGTATACGTGACCTAGCAGTACCGCGTGCAGGTAACAGATCCTTCGTGACGGATTCGATTCACGGCGGAAGCCGGTCGCATTTGACATATACAGTGGCGCACCCTGGTTTTGGTAAAAAGGGAAGGGGAGGCGCAACCGGGGATCTGGGGGCTTCGCCCCTAGCCACCAACAAATTTTTGCGGTTTTCACATAAAAACGCTCATTTTAGCACACTTTTTTATCGAAAAAGAGCGTGCAGTGAGTGCAGTCACTACAAACAATGCAAAAATATTTTCGCAGCTTATGTCTAAAAGCAGAAGTTTGGCTAAAATAAGTGAAAGGAGGCTGCAAATATTATTAGTTTGAGAAATTACAGACTGAAAGTTAGGTTTTAGCACTTATTACAGGGCCAAAGTGGGGGAGGGGGGCATGGCACCGTGACCCCCTGCGTGCTCCTATGGATATTAATATACCGGGTGGCAGCTGACCCAAGGAGCGCAAGCTTTCTTGGCAGTCTCCCTCAGTTACTGTTAGCCATTCTGTTCACAATAATTTGAAAATACAATTGGAAAAACCTCAGTTAATTGTTTATTTTATCTACTACAGTAGCTGTTGTTCTCACCTTACCATCAATGAACACCGGCCATAGGGCCAACGCTTTTCGTAACTGTGATTGTGCAAAAGCGGTAAACAATATTGTGACGCAACAACAACACTTCGTAATTGAGCAACGTAAGGACAGTAGGCTTATACTGTGATGTTGCAACAATCGCAGATGAAGTACCAAAATTATCGTTTTTTACGACAGATCAACGAATATCGGCTATAAAAGCACAAGCGTTGCCAAACCAATGGGGGGGTTGAACCCCCCAACCCCCCCCCCCTTGCTTACGCCCTTGGCAGCACGTTCGCAGATGTTCAATTATCCACTCAAATTCGAGTGAAGAGCAAAATGTAAAAAAGTCATCACGTCCGCACGGTGGCGCAGCGAGAAATTCTAAAGGGGGGGGAGCATAATTTCCACATTTTTTTCAAGCGTGTTTTTTTGCGGCAGAACAAATTTGAAGCTGATTGAGCAACAGAAAAGGCTCTAGGGGGGTTCGGGGGCATGCTCCCCCGGAAAATTTTTGAAAATTTGCATGCTGTAATGGCTATTTTAATGCTTTTTGAATAATTTTTAGGCAAATTTTGTTTAAATTTTTAGACCCTAATTCTAAGTGCTTCGCCAAATATGATGCATTTTGTTGGCACAGTTTCGATTATGCAACTGCGTATGGCGTACGGTTTCTCGCCATCGAAGAAGTTCGAAATTATGAAAAAATTGTGTACATCATCCAGTGGATGTGATGTCATAATAAAATGCACCTGCACAATGTCTAAAAGGTCTCAACGTCTCAGTTAGTGTGATCGCACCTTAAGGCTAGTTATCTCATACCCACTGTTTTCAATCAGCTTGGTTATACCAAAAATTTAAGACGGTTTTCCTAGAAAGTTTACCGCAGATGTAGCCTCCCGTTTGAAAAAATTATCCCACCAATTCGCTAGCGCGCGCGTTTAAATCAAACAAAGCATAAGTCCTCAACTACTGAACAAAGCAAGGCGCTCACTCAAATGATAGCCTAATTATTTCAGACCCATGTAAAAAATCAGTCTAGTTCAAAATCAGGAGGGTTTTTATGTCTAAAAATAGTGCAAACAAATATATTTTTGAAACTCTGCGTGTAAAACTTTCCTTGTGATCCTCTAATTATCTTCGTTTTAAAAACGATAAAAGAGGAAAGACCCTAGCCATGAATTTCAACATAGTTGTCCCTTTTTATCACGATAGGTAATGGTCCAAAGAATAAATTCCTCAATAACACCTAAATTGCAAAGTGGCGAATAATATCGGCGCCGGTAATTCAATTAGCATATGCAGTTAGTAAAGCATCTTAAGCGTTACAAGCATGAAGAATGTCCAGTACTCTATGTACACCCAAATCTTAAAATTTTTTGCTCAGATGAACATACTACTATTTTAGTGAATAGAATTTTGAGCAAGCATAAAGGCAGCAGCATTGTGTGCATGGGCTTAAATACAACTGATATCTTAATAATATCTGGCTTGTAAAACGCTTTAATGTCGATTTAAATACTGTTTGAAATGATGAATCAGGTTTTAGACTACTTTAAACGTTTTAAGTTGAGTAATTTTATAGCATAATGACCGGTAATGCCTCGTCACAATGCCAAAACTTATATTGATATCGTCAATTACATTAATCGCAATATAAACATTTAGATACATAGGATTACACTTAGCACTTTACTTAAAAACCGAAATGGTATAGCTGCGATTCAACGCCAAAAATGTCGTGTATATAAAGCTTTTGTACTGTATGAGCAAACTGTACATCGAGGCATTTAAGTACGTACTTTTTACTTTCAGGTTTCAAGCGTAAACTTAAAGTGCAACAAATATTCTTAAAAAAGGCTACATTCTGGTTTTTAATCAATGCCTACTTTTATCACACTGAAGACAGTTCAAATACAATTTTCTAACAGCTTGCCAATTTTTATATCTTGCTGGCAGTTATTTTTTACCACAAACCCAAAATTCCTTACAGCCTTCATTTCACGTCGGCAGCAAGGTGAAGCAGATTACAAAGTCCTTCTTTTGGTTTATAAGGAGGTAGCTTAAGTAACAACAAGCTTTGTTAGCGTTTTGGATAGGAATCTCCTCGATATTAATCCATGCCTGAGGTATACAAGGTACAATAGCAAAAAACAAGACTACAGAAGACTAAAAAAAAGAGTCACTTCCAAGCAAGGTCTGGATTTATAATTGATAATTGAATAAGGTAAAATAAATCAAACTTCAAGCTAACTAGATAAACGTTTTGCTACCACTAGCCAGCTTCATCAATATCTGTGATGACAAGGTATAAGGTAAACATTAAAAACTACTATGATCTCTCAAAATTACCAGGGTCCTTTTCACAATAAAACTGTCTGCAATTAAAATAGCTGCAGTAAATAAGAACAAAATTAAAATAATTAAAAATGCGTCCGCATTTATCCTATTCAGTGCACACCCATTGTTAACAACAAAAACATCAATCAAAAAGCGCAGGATAAAAATAAAAAATCAATTTAAGTAAATTCAAAACAAGCAGCCGCGCAAATAAAGCAAGCAGCAGCAAAAATATAAAACAAGCAACAGCAAAGTAAATTAAAAACAATACAAACAGCGGCAAAAATTCAAAAACAAAAACAACAGCAACCAGCTGCAAAAAAAATGTTCATTACAAGCAGCAGCAAAGTAAATAAAAACAAGCAGCATCAAAGCAAATTCAAAACCAACCAACCCAGCAGTAGTTCAGTTTTACTACTTCTCTATCCTTCAAGCATGACAATATTCTTACCTTTGTTGAAATGTTATTGCTTGCTCCATGCTTGAGTAGGTAATCCACTATTTCCACGTGACCTTCCTGTGAGGCCATGTATAAAGGAGTGAAAGAATTCTAAGCAACATACATTTTATCACTTAGCTAGGGCGCCAGAGCTCGTATCAAAAGCAGTGATTTTCAAATTATGCACTGTGATGCTTAGAGGAAAACAGTCTTTTTCACAATCGGGCCAAAATCTATAACCATTGTGTTTTACCAGCCATTCTTAATGGCTAGAACGCCATGTCCTACAAACGGTACTCCGTGCTAACGTGGTGGATATAGGTCTAGTTCAAACGAAGTAGAAAAACCCTTAGAAATTTCGAGCGCACGAGCTAGGTAGTATGTTAGTAATCATATGGATAGCCTACAAAATATGAGTGAGCCATGAGCCTACAAAGAGTGAGCCATAATTAGGGATTTGACCAATATTTCTTCGTATGCAAATTTACGAACATTGCCAGACATTTGTAATGCAGAATAAAATTGCAACTAAATATTAAATGCAGGTACTACAGGAACCCTTACATTTGGTCTGGTAAAGTGATGATGGCCTAGTGGTACCGCGCAGGTGACAGATCCTACGAAAGGGATTCGATTCACGGCTGGAGCCGATAACATTTTTGATTACGTACAGGTGGTTGCTAACTCGAAGAGCGCAAGCTAACTTTGCAGTCTCCCTCAATTACTGTTGAATTTTCAGTCTTATAATTTAAAAATGGCCTCAGTCAATTTGATAATCCAAAACTTGACGTCTTCGTACGCAGTAAGTAGTGTATTAGCATTTTAACAGTCAGTTTAACACGTCTATGAATACAAGAGGGTTTAAGCATAAAGCCTTCGTGACCTTTAATGCACAAGTCAATGTTTAAATGAGGAGTAAAGTGCTGTTCCCAGGAATTTTTAAACCATATCTTCAGCAACTTTATCCATAGCAGCCGCGTCTAAATCACGATACAAAATTGCTGAGTAAATAATCGGATTTATTTACCATCAAACAAGCCTTATAATGTAAACTAAAACCCAAACACAAAAATCGCAATGTAAACACTGTAATGTTTGTAGCAAAACACTACACTAATTACACCAACCCGGTCTCAAAGACAATGCTATCGGTGCGGAAAGTTACGGGTTCGATTCCTGGGCCGCTTAAATCGGACATACTGCCGCCTACGGCTTACCACTGTTTCTTCGATACTGCGCGGTCCAGGCGCCAACAAGTGATGAGTCTCAGCACTCGTTACAAGCTTTGGTGCAACACCGCGAGTAGAATGAAGATTTCACATTTTTTATTTGAATTGATAGCAACTTACTTGCGCCAAAGCATTAACATCAGCACCATGTTCCACCAACAATTTAACCACTTCAATTTTTCCCGCTAAGCATGTAATGTGAAGTCCAGTGTTTCCCATCTGAAAATTTACAAAACCTCAGGTTCTTGCGCAGCATAAGGTTTGATTTGCGACTCAACTTAAGGAGTAGGCTACTTTCACAATTTTATAGAGCTAAAAGTCAGATTAACTAAAGCAGTTGGTAAGGGTAACCAAAACTGTGCCTGAACCGACAAAGAAATAGAGAAGTTGATTACTACGTCTTCATACTTCCAGACTTTTACAAAAACAAAAATGATAATATAATCTCAAAATTACCCAACTGCAATAATGCGATTACCCACCAAACAACAACTGGGCAGAATACAAACTTAATGACCTTGCTCGCTTGATTAGGGGCTGCCCCTCGTTCGAGAAGAGCTTTTACGACCTCATGATGACCTTCTTTAGCCGCCAGATGCAAAGCAGTGAGACCAGTCTAAATAGAATTAAATATTTTTCTCTTAATAAATTAGATTAGCTTTATTGTGACCTATTTTGCTCACATCGCTTTAGTTCAGTCATTAAGTTATGTGCCGTAGAAAGCTCACAAGTTGCTGCTTTTTCACAAACAAAGCGCTAAAAACAAAATCTTGAACGACATTACCTATAACAGGAATGGCGAACAACTGACCCGCGGGTCACACCGTGACCCACTTACAGATACCAGTGACCCACTTGTAGTTTCAAAACTTTTAGAAAAATGTTAACAAACGTTTAAGTAGAGACGAAAGGTGTAACTTTCTTTTCTCTGGCATTCACGACCTTTCGTTTTGCTTTTACTCCCACCATTTGCGGGAACTTTTGTATAGTAAAGACCAATTTTTGCTCGTTTCCGACAAGTCTCTCATTAATAGCATTAAATCCGTTACCCCTTTTTTCATTTTTCAATTTAAGGTTTCGTATGTGACCCAACAACTGGAAAAGATTCGCCATCCCTGACCTATAACATGGTCAAGTACTAAACGTGATAGTCTGGCTTGGTTGCATTTGAAATATGCTATGAGGTAAATAACTATGTGTTTTAGTCTACAGGCTGTCCAGCCAGCTATCAACAAAAAAATTATGGCAATTTGCTGAAAAAATGACATATTTACTAAAAAAAATCCGAAAATGTCCAATTTTTCACGCAAAAATCAAGTGATGAGCAAAAAAAAAAAAAAAAAAAAGGTAATCACGTTTGTAGATGTCCAATTTAAATTTCCGCGCAAAATCAAGTGAAGAGCAAAAAAAAAGGTCATCACGTCCGCAGATGTCCAATTTCCCACGCAAAATCAAGTGAAGAGCAAAAAAAAATCAACATGTCCGCAGAAGTCCAATTTTCCACGCAAAATCAAGTCAAATGAGCAAAAGAAGGTCATCTTCCACGCAAAAACAAGAGCAAAAAAAAAGTCATCACGCCCGCTAAAAAATAAAAAATGATTAAAAAAATGAAGAGGCACGAAAAAATGATAAAAAATGAAAGAAATGAGAGTGGACAGCCTGAGTCTAGCATATGCATGTGCATTACTTTCACAATTTTACTTACACTGTTTGCGGTTGAAATATCAACATTTTCCTGATCAAGCAACGTAATAACTTTTTCTACATTTCCAGCTCTAGCAGCTCGAAGTAAGCTTCCTCCACTTCCCTGGAAAACAAAACAGACCTCGTTCAAATTATCGTTTTTAAAATTACATGAGCTAAAGGTAGCCAACATCCATCCTTCCATTCGAGGTTTCAGATAAGTACCATCAAGCAAGCCTGCAGTGTCTCGATGTGTCAAAGTATACTGTTATTCTTGCACCAATAGCGCAAGACTTTATAGTTCCCTTAATACTCAATAGACGATCAGCATGCTGCGCAGAATATATGGAGTTGTTCTGTTCTTGACCGAGGTTATTTTAAGGACAGTTATTAATGCCATTTCTGAATTTCACAGTTTTTGTTGCTTCAACAGGCAACGCAGCTTGAAAAAAAGAGAACAATTTTGGTCGTTGAAGTTTGGCCGGAGAATCCACTGCACATCAAGAACAAACTCTGAGACTTTCCGTTTACCTATCCGGGTTGTTGCATAGTGCATAGTCTCGATCAGCAGCAAGCTGCGGTTTTGCTTAACCAGTTTCTGGCATCGTACTAATTTAAGTAATGTACGCAGGAGCAAGCAGAGCGATAAAATCGTCGCACATAAACAATTGGGAACTTTCTGGATCACGTCAGGTCTGTCTTATAAATTCAAATAAGTAGAATTCCTACATTTCCCAAGCTTATTAAACGAATTAAGAGAACAAACTTACATTAACTAAAGGTTTTGAAGGTTAAATCGGTTTGCCAATTTTGTTATGAAGGATTATTTATATGTTAAAGCTTTCCAATTAGTCAAGATCAATGCAATAATGAAGTACGTGAAATCAAGTCAAATGTACTTTCTGCTGCAACACATCATGATAATCTCTGACGACTAAGCTAGACACTACTACATGAAAAATGTCGATTCGCATGACAGTGAGATGATCAATCACACAATGCAAGAGTAGCCTCACGTAAGCTTATATGGACTATCGATCAGTCAAAATAGAAATCAGTAAGAAGTTTGCTCTGCAACGACTATTACAATAAAAACCAACTCACGAAGCCTATTCCCCTCAAAGCTTTGCATCACTCAAAAATCTTAATGAAACAAGACCTTTTCTGGCCATCCCTAAAAAAAAACAATAGGCTATGCACAACATGAATATAGCCTAATGGTAGTAAAACCGCGGAGAATTAATTCAGACATTACAACTGTTGTGCTACCTCTCCAGAGAAATAAAGCGAGAAAGTGCAAAATGTAAAGCAGGAGTGTTTTTTTATATAAAGCGACCACAAAAAATAGCATGTACCGGTTCGGTAAACGCCGATTCGCTTTTGTACGTCCTTGGCTAAAACGCACATCTTCCGGCTATGAAAATTGCCGAAAACGATACACCCCATTTTTAAAACCTGAATGAAATCTCACAAGTAGCTCTTATACTTCAAAGAATCGAACCCGCATTTTTTTATCCATTTTATCGATTTTAGACATAAAACACAATGGTGCTACTTTGGAATAATTACATGCGTACGTATAGCGCTACAATGCGCACAATCAATGCATAGACAAACTTGAAGTGCTACGTTGTTGCTTTTTTTCGTGTATGGTCTAATCCAACACTCCAGAGATTATACAGTTTCACAAAAAGTCGATAATATAGCCAGGCTATTAATTACTTATGCTGTATAGTTTTACAAAAAAATAACTCTTGAGCAGAGCATGAGGAATAAATCTTAAGTAATACATTATAAAACTGCCAAAGTTCTTACAGAAAATTCACCCAGGTTTGTTATTGATTCAAAGCTGGCATGAATGTTTTTCTCAGCCAGCCCTAAGTAGTTTAAATAAATCATGATGGCTTCCAAACTACGCCAAATTTAAAGCACGATAGAAAAATAGATTTGAAAATTTCAGCAAAGTGCTCTGCTAAAACCTATCAATAATTCATCATGAAAATGATCTAAGTACCGCAAAAACACACCAAAATCGATGGCGCAAAATTGCAACAAAACATCAGCCTGTAATGCTATTACGACATACGCACAACTTCTTGTCCACTGTACACTTTGCACAGTACACACATGTTAGAAATAGTCAACAGCTTAAACAGATCGCATGAACTGCGACCACAACGTCGCTGGGGACAGGAATACACATCTAAGTAAAAAATTGGTGAAAGTTTCGAATAAAAACATAAATCAGGAAGTCCACCTTTCTAACTTTCAGAAAAAGATTTACTCATTCAAAAACAGCTTGAGAATTTTGCTCTTTTAAAGTAACAAGTAACTTAGGTTATTTTCAAAATATATTGAACCAAAAACTCCACGGTAATTAAGGGAGACCGTGATGTGAAGTGAGCTTGCGTTCTTCGGGCTAGCAGCCATCCGGTATAATGCTATCGGCTGCAGCCGTGAATCGAACCCGTCGCGTTGGATCTGCAACCTGCGCCTGGTACCGCTAGGCCTTGCCCCTGACAAACCTTTTTTGTCCCATCTAATCATGCTGCGAGGTATCGCGCCTGTAGACGTCCTTCCAAAAATCCAACTAAACTAAAATCAACATTTCGATGCTACACGAGCCACAGCGCGCTGATATTCTCCGAAACTCAGAGTAAAATTGAAGCTGCATAAAGGCAAAAAACACCTTATGATTGATATTTTAATGTTTAGACGAAAACAAGAATTGAACTTAGGTTTCCTGCTCCGAAATCGCGAGTGATCCTCGAAGCTGTTAATGCTAACATACAACGCATTGCGTTCACATTACACGCTATCGACGCCACTCAAATGGTAGTTTGCAATTTTTGTTTAACAGGAGTGGGGAACCTGCGGCCCTCGGGCAACATGCGGCCCGCTTAAGTTTTGAATGTGGCCCCCGTCAGAATCTTGTTAAGTGTACGACACACCGCTAGAATAGAGAACATTAACTAAAAACTGCTTCATATTCAATTACATGCTATATTTGTGACATAAAAACCGCGCAAAAGTCTCTGATTTTACGGTAAAAAATAACTAACCTGAAAATATTATGCGATCAATGTGGCCCGCTAAGCTTTGCCGGTTCCCCACCTCTGGTTTAGACTAATTTTCTGCAGGCTAATTTATGACAAACATAAAACTTACATTTGAAATGCTTGAAGATGACGAGTTTGTATGCTTAACCATGATCTACGATCAAGTATAATAGCTAACAAGTGCTAAGCAAACAAGGTGAAAAACTTTCGTCTATTCTGTAAATTCAAATACTAGTTAGCGTAACCTCTTGTGTCTTCTCCCAACAAAATGAATTAGAAGCAGTTTTCAACTAATGCAGTTCTTCCAATCAATTTACTTGACGTTTAGTAAAGATTTTATTCTTGACATTTTAATTTTCGCCGTTTCTTGCACTTAAGGCTAAAGCGAATGCAATATTGATAAGCGTCTAGACACCAGTGCTTTCCTTTTTTCTCTTTTTGGCTTGACGAAAAAGTCGCTTTGCACGTAATCAATACATCTCTACCAAAAAAAATACTGTACGAAGTACACAACAAAAAATTACTTTCAGGAATTTTATTAAGTCATAGAAGAGATGAAAACAAGTAACTTTGAAAAAACTCCACTCTTAAATCGAAAACTTAAACTCCAATAATCCAATGCTTGGTTGCTGTTACACGTGGTAAAAATGAACTGCTAACACGGCACTAAAACTTACAGACCAATAAATACAGCTCAGCATTCCAGCAACCCCAACACTACAAACCGATTGAGTTAATGTGGCATCAACCTTAGAACTTGACAATGGCCTTGAAAAATAATAAGCTGGTGATTGTGACACAGCATTTGGCTGGCCAACTAGAGGTCATACAGAACTTGAGAACGAAAATTTAGAAGCTTCTGGCAAAAATATACTGCTGTCAAAAACATGGTTAAAACACAAAGCAAAACCAACGACTAAGCAAAGCGATAGACCAGCGATTTAATTGGTTTGTGTAGAGCAGGGATGGCGAACCACTAACCCGCAAGTCACTAAGTGACCCACTTTCACATTTCAGTGACCCACTTGTAGCTTGGAAAATTTTACGAAAAAAACGGTAACGAACATTAACGTAGAGAAGAAAAGCTTGTCTTTCTATACTGTGGCATTGAAGACGGGAAGCTGGGTATTTCTGAGGTGAAGATGTTTTTTTTTTTGCCCCTCGTTAATTTTATTACATCGTTAATATTATTACATCCGTAACCCACGTTTTTTTCTTTTTTGGGTCTACGATCTTGAATTTGACCCACCACTTAAAAAGGTTCGCCATCCCTGGTGTAGAGCGTACTGCAACTTGTATCCTCCGAATGATGACGCAAC
This sequence comes from Trididemnum miniatum, assembly GCA_964006365.1. Classification (NCBI taxonomy): domain Eukaryota; kingdom Metazoa; phylum Chordata; class Ascidiacea; order Aplousobranchia; family Didemnidae; genus Trididemnum; species Trididemnum miniatum. Next base: position 8,743,495 of record OZ023231.1, on the reverse strand, counting down.
AGATTCATAACTCAAGGTAAGGTAAATCTGAGTCCATCTGAAAACAAGAAATGCACCATTTTGGATTGGACTAACTCAAAGTTGGTCGATAAAACTTCTCACAAGTCACAAGCGATATCAAATCAAAATGCAGCTTAACCGCCGACATTTTTCAATTATCACGTAAAACAGTTAAAGGTCAAATCATGGTCAAAGTAAGAAAAAGCAAGGTCATTTCCTACTCGATCCAAAACCTGTATGCTTACTTTTTCATACTGCAACAGATCGGAGATATTTATACTGAAGCCCAACAAGGCCGCGAAAGACAATTTGCTTCATCACACCACAGAAAACGTAACAAAAGTAAACTACGCGATAGAATTTCTATTCAAAAAAATCGCTAACCCTATCGTTACGTCAACCTTTCTAAACGATAGAATCGTGCGAAAAAACGAAACATAGTTGTATTAAGACCCATAGCCACGTGTAAAAGACTACTGTTTACCAAATAAAACGTTTAAATAAGCTATCATGTTCCCGGCAAGCTAATTACGTTACCGTATTTTGGTAGTTTTTTCACTTAAGCTCTAGTCACAGGACGAATAGGCTGTTAGCAAAGCCTACAGAAAATGGGCGTTACGTACACAAAAACAAAAGAAATAGTAATAAAAAGAAGCTACGCAAGGAGATGAACAACCACCAAATAAACCAATACAAATACTACTCTCCGGCGGTAATCAAAACAGGAGAATTCCTTCCAGCCAAATCACTTCAAGTAAACTTTACAGTGAAAGATTGATGCTTTACTTTTTGAAAACTCACATTCAACAGTTTAAAAATGCATCATCATGCAGAAACGCAGCCTGGGAAAAATTTAAAAGGGGGCAAATCACAATCGCCACAGATTATAGTAGAACATTTTACAAGAATGTCTTACGCAACTTCAGATTTGGTCTCGTCAAAAGAAGGCAGTGACTCCCCCGTCCTACCTAAGTCAGTCAAGATAACGTCACAACGTAACAATCGTGATATCGAACGGTTTGCATCTGATACCACCATCATTGCAAAGCAACAAAGTTTCATCATTTTTTTGCAAATTGAGAAAAATATAGCCGAGCTGACGATAGTAAAAGCACGGTATCCTATTCGATTTGTGGCAAGGTGATAACAGAAACTGAACTTGCGTGTTGAGTGCAAGTGTCTTTTCGCTGGTTATTCACCCAGTTTACTGCAAAAGCAAAATCAGAGCAAACTTTTCAAAGCTTTATTTAGGAACAACAAGGCATCAGCTACAGCAACCCATCACCTCTTTCATAGAAGCAGCTGGATCACCTCTCTTGACGCTTTTGTATTTTGGTGCTTTCTGTAAAGTTACATCTTCGGAAGGACTATTTGTCTCCATCGCATTTGGGCTTGATAAGTTATTGGCAGTACCGGTACTACGACTGAAATACCTACCTGTTCTACGTTTAGCGAAGTAAACAGCGCAAACAAAAGCTGAAAATAAAGCATTTGGTGACACTAAAGGCACTGCACATTATCACAATGGTTATATCTATTTGTTCCGGATCAAGCAATCCGTATCAAGAGCAGAAAACTAGTTAAAACAAAAACTACCAAAATGGAGTATGGCATTGACAGTGCTGACATCGACTTGACCCGACCGTTGCAGGAATGTAGCAGAGACTACTAGCAGTTACCAGCGCTCGAGTTGTAAAAACACTTATGAAGGAACAGTGCAACTTTTCACGTAGACTTAAGGAGGGATGGTCATTATACTTGTATTGGAATGGCTACGTTAAAATGTTTTATGGGGGGATGCCATCCCCCCATAAAATTCGAGTACTGGTACCGGTTACGGACAACTGATGTTGCAAAACTAAGCTTCTACGGAAAATTCCGTGTGTATCTCTCTGATTCTTAAGTACAATACTCCCGCATCATCGCCAATAACCAACTGCAAGTTCAATTAAAGCTATATATACTGTATTGTTCATTGCTGCATAATATAACCTTTCAGTGTTTCAATTTACCTGCTTTTTTACGATGTCTTACACCCGAAATGAAGCTACAAATAAAAAGTTAATTCGACCCTTTTCTGGTACAAGAAGGGTAGTCTATCCTGTAACCTATCGATCAAATTCAGAAATGGAAATCGGTCGCTAGTATCAGTCACTTGCCAGTTTGACCTTTTCTTCATCCAGCATACCAGCGGATTCATTTTGAAAAGGTCGAAATTTGCAAAGGGAAAGTATAAGCATTGTCAGCAAACAATGATCTATGGACGTGAGCAAGAAAAGCGTAATGTAGAAATTGGGTAATTTTGAAAGCGACGCAACGTAACAGAAACGTGCAGTACGAGCAAATTGCAAATTTGATAAAAGTGATAAAAACTCCGACGTAATTGAAATTCGTTTCTGGTGTGACTTATCGATAAACATTCGTTTAGGTACTGGTAGCCCACCTGGTAGACAAGTAGGTAGGCATAAGCTGGATAGGTCAAGTGAAGAAGTAACCCCAACAACTTCGCCAGATTTAATAAAAATTACGCCTCAAAATAAAATTCAAATTTAGAGCAATTGCAGGGATTAAACACAGCCGAGCGTTACCGGTATGAAAGCACTAAGTTAAATTTTTCTAACGAATATTTGACATAATTTAACATAAAACTCACTAGCCTAACACTCTGCTAAGTTAAGTTCTTGTATCGGCACGGACACAATCGATGGAGTGGTTGAGACACAACGTTGATCATTTTCGATGCAGCCAATTTAAAACTAATGTAATTTTGCTCAACTGCTGATGCGTAATTGTAGCTACAAGCGTTTAGGGTGTTAATTAAAAGATTAGTTCAAAACAATTCGTGAGTAAAACCAACGTGTCAAGTGAATATCTAGTGAGAGAAAAACCTATCTAAACATTATGCTGCCAGTATTTTTCCCAATTACTACAATAATGAAAGTTAAGAACTGGTGAAAATGCAGCACAGTAAGCTAACATGTGCACATTTATTGGCATACCGGTACAAAAAGCACGGTTAGCTGCGTTTAAATCCAATTTAAGGGGAGAAATAGCAAATTTTCCTTCTTTCAATACCGGTAAACCTAGCTGCCTGTAAGTGCATTACAGGCGAAAATAATTTTTATCGTCCAAATAAGTGATTTTGACATATTAACTTACTGTGCAATTGACTACCAATCACTTACGCTATACGTTCAAGCAAAGCTTAAATATATTAACGACTTTCTTTTGCTTGCAGTGATTGACAATAAACTTTGAATTTCCAACGTCCATTTTCATGGCAGCACGAAGTGGCACTGGCACAATTTCATATTCTCTTTCATCTGTTAAATTTTTGAAAGTGAAAACTGGCAGTGGCAGTACATTTTAACTAACGCTGAAAACATTATTCTCAACGAAGCGCTATAAACAAGATCGTAAAAAAGCTGAAACTACAATACCACAACATTTCTGTCTGCCCCTCTATCATGAAAGCTCATGTCAACACTTATCCACGACAGCTTTATCTTTTTAGCACCATTTTCAAAGGTGGAGTGGCCTCTTGACAAGACGAACAAGCAAATTTTTGCCTAACATGCTCATTTTCGTTTTCTAGTCTCTGTATTGTAAAGGATAGCGGCTTCGCTCTCCATAAGTAAACAAAGGTTTAAACATTAACGAGTTTTTGGTGCTCGCGCTTATTTCAACGTGTCTAGCTCACCTTTCTACTGTAATGTACAATTTAAGCTTGCGTAAGACCTTATCAGCTAAATGAGAATTGCCGTCTGATTGTAATAGCCAATATGCATTGATAGCACAATCGACTGCCAATATGGTACTCAAATTTAATAAAGCCTCACTGGATGCTCCATAGGCATGAGGAATCACTTTCTTTTTCTAGAAATAAGGCTGTAATAGGCCTAGGCTTCCAATATTTACCGATCAATGGGCAGAGTACCGACAAAATAATACTCCCACGCTGGCTCACGTGATTCTCGTTTTCGCTCAGGCATGGCATGAACCTCGTTTGTTTCTCGATATTGATTGATCTCAGTCAGCCCAAGCGCTACCTAATACAATAATTTTTTGGTGAAACTGCTCACTAGCTATTACCACACAAAGTATAGCCGCTGTTGTACCTAAACTTTTTACCATATTACACCGTCATATTAAGTTATCACCATAATAGGTGATTGTTGTGCTAGTATTAACGAATTTACTGAAGATTAGGTAGGTAATGCCAATTTGCGTGTCACAAACGCAAATTAAATCAAAAGTCGGTAACAATTATTTATTCAGATTAAATAAGAACCAATTGTACGTAAACATTACTCCTTGCGTTTGAAATCAATTCAATGAAAAAAATAGTCCCTCACTTGATATCTCTGATTCGCCATTACCCGATTCTCTGATAAGTTACACAGCCTGTTTCTACTACGTTACACAAGTTTTAGCCCAAAATCCTCTAATAACTAGTTCCTTTAGGGCTAATAGACGGCTTGTTCCTAACCGACTAGCGCAATTATACATTTGACGAGCGAAAGCAGTATCTTGCTGCGTAGTCAACCGCTACAAATTATAACGTTGAAAACAGTCTACTGGTTCACGTCAGTAACGCGGTTATGTTAATAAGCAAACAAAACAAGTTCAGCGTTGGAGATAGTGTCGTCTCGTTGTAATGCAAGGTCAAGTTCAAAAAGCTATACTATTAAAATAAAAGCACTTAGGCTACATTTAAGTTGTAGAAATATTGAACAGTGTTACGACTACTGGTAGGCCTACTAAGAGCTTTTTGTTTGTAATGCTCGTAATTTCCTTTTCCCTTTCTGCCACAAATTTTCTCCTATTTTCCAAACCAGGCTGCTGGTCCAACTGCAGGCCCGCGGGCCAAGTGATTTTCTTGGCCTGCACAGAGTTACGGTGATTTGCACATTTAGGTCTGAAAATATTTACTTAATCTTTGTTTTTGTAGTTTTCGACTGCGTTTACGTTTTTGTTTTTTAAATTTAATTCTGAACAGTCTGTCTGTACCGCTTCGGTGGTGTTTTATTCATCGAATTGCAGCCCACTTTCCAGTTTGTAGCAATTGTAGGAGCCGAAGGGCAGGTCCAGTACTTCGGTAGCAAGAAGGACGAGCCGGAGGCCAACATGCAAAATAACATAACACTCGACTTCCACACGCTTGCTTAAAACTCTCGGTCGTATGATCTTTCACGATCACTTTTAATCGCCAACCTCACTGAAAAAAAATAGCGACAGCTATTTTGTGCGGTTGATGGTTATATTTCATGCAAAGTAAGCTTATCTACACCAGATGACCAAGTTGTTAACGTTTGCGCCTCTGGAGCGGAAGTTTGGAGTTCAAATTAGCGAAGCTAATTTTTTCACTAGCGGATTAGCTGTTCAGCTAACGTTCAAAAATGTTAGCGGTTATCGAAGCTAATTTTTTCAGCCAAACCGCTAATCCGCTAGAATAAGAATAGTTGCTACCGCGGTTTTAATAAAGAAAAGCCTTTAAGTTGCCATTTTTCCCGTTTTTTTGTGCCGGAGAAACATCTACCGGTTCTCTTCTAGCTAGGCGCTTAGATCTAGCAATTATAACTCCGTCAATGACATCATACTGCTGAGCTTGCGCAATCTCCGTATCGACGTGTAGAAGTTCAGAGGTCATAGACCGGCAGCTGAGAGGGGTTAGCATTTCCTTTTCTAGGTACCAATAACCAAGGATATTGCGACCTACTAGGTACTACGTCAAAAACCCATCTGCGAAAAGTGATTTCTGCCAGGTCAGACAGATTGGATGCGTTTGGCCGTAATGGGGGTCCAAAGAACCTAAAAATGAAACCGCTAGCATACCTTTACTAGGTACCACATGAAACGTAGTGGAAATGAAACCTTACAACGACCAGATCACGAAATGGTATGTGACACAAATTTTTTCCTCTGCTTTACCCCCGGCAGAAACCCCCATAGTTCGAGTGATGACGTCACAAAGCTATGCTAGCGTACCTTTTTTACGTATTACATGAAACTAAGTGCAAACGAAAGTTTACAGTGCACTGATCACGAAATGGTATGTGACAGAAACTTTTTCGGTTGCTTTACCCACGTTTGAATGCACACGGCAGAAGCCCCCAAGGTTTGAATTTGATGTCATAGCAAAAAATTTTGACTAAGAATCACATGAAACTTAGTGCAAATGAAAGCTTACATTGCACTGATTACGAAATCGCATGTGACAAAATTATTTTCGGCTACTTTACCCCCGGCGGAAGCCCAAAGTTCGAGTTCTGACGTTACAGCGAAAATGACGTCATAATTCAAACTTTGGGGGCTTTTGTCGGGAGTAAAGCAGCCGAAAAAATTTCTGTCACATACGATTTCGTAATCAGTGCAATGTAAGCTTTCGTTTGCACTTCGTTTCATGTGGTACCTAGAAAAGGTACGCTAGCATAGCCTTGTGATGTCATCACTCGAACTTCGGGGGCTTCTGTCGGGGGTAAAGCAGCGGAAAAAATTTCTGTCACACACCATGTAAGCTTTCGTTTCCACTAGGTTTCATGTGGCTCCTAGTAAAAGTATGCCAGCGTTTTTTTTTGGTTCTTTGGGCCTCCATTACGGCCAAATGCATCCAATCTGTCCCAGCAGAAATCACTTTTCGCCGATGGTTTTTGACGCAGTAGGTCGCAATATACTTATGGTCATTGGTACCTCGAAAAGGTATGCTAACCCCTATCAACGGCCGGTCTATCAACCTTGCATTTCGCAAAGGCGCGATAGTCAGACATGGTGAGATTGGTCAGACTGACGCTTATTTTAGTAGGCCTACTGTGCTTATTTCCCTGCTCTACTTACTGTATCTCTGCAATTGCTTATTTCAGTACTGTGCAAATTTCACCGCCAAGTTCATTGCAATGCTGTAACGTCTTTCAGCGTGTGCCCAAAACCTTCACAATATACCGTGCTATTAAATAAACTTTTGGAAATTGCGTTGATACGATATCGTTTAGATTTGGTTACTCAACTGAAAAACGTTGTTTTCTGTCTCAAATAGATTACAATTTGAGACAGAAACAACAAAAAATCAACTTGTAGCAATCATTTTAATTGAGACAGAAACAACGAAAAATCAACTTGTAGCAATCATTTTAATATCGCGTTTTTCAGTTGAGTAACCAAATCTAAACGATCTTGTATCAACCGCTAACTAACGAAAAATTCTTGTTATTCGCTAACGAAAAATTCTTGTTATCGGATTAGCGTTAGCGAAGGTAATCTTTTTGATTATTATCGGACTTGCTGTTAGCGGAGCTAATTTTTGCGTCAGCTGTGCCCACCTATGAACAATACTAATAGTGTCAAGTGATTGAACTATGTCAAATTCTTTCGATGGTTTCTGTAGCTTATGGCCAGGGGCGAATCCAGAGGGGTAGAATGAGGGATATGCATCCTCCCACCAGCCATTTTCAAAAATGCTTTTGATGCATACAATTTTTCTGTAATTTCGAACCTCTTCGATAGCTATATGCCTTACGCTTTCAGCACGCATAATTAAAAATGTGCGAACAAAATGTATCATACTTGCCGAAGCACTCAGAATTAGAGTCAAAAAACTTAAACACAATTTGCCTGAAAATTATTCAAAAAGCACTAAAATAGCCATTACAGCATGTAAATTTTCAAAATTTTTCCGGGGGAACATGCCCGTGGACCTCCTTAGAAGTTTTCTTGTTTCTCACTCAGCTTCAAATTAGTTCTGCCGAAAAAAAAACGCTGGAAAAAACGCGGAAATTATGCCCCCCCCTTTTTAAATTTCTCGCTACGCCACTGCCGGCCCTGGTTGTAGGTGAGAAAATCTGGTCATTGGTTTTGGGCCCCCTCATTTTAGAAATGCTTTCGCCGTCGCTGGTTGTAAATTAAGAATTTCAAAGGTAGCGAATTTCTACAAGCGCTTCAAAATTGCAAATTCAGTTATTAGTAATTGGAAAGTATGTTCAGTCGTTCATTTTGCAGTTATAAAAGCAGAAACAAACACTGCAGCGCAACTTTCTGCATGCCACATGCAAAAATGATGCCAAGTTTTTTGCCTATTGCAGTAATTTTATGGCCTGATTACTGCAAACTTCAAGCTTAATATCAATAGGAGGTAAGCTACTATAAAAATCTCCAACAAAGCCAAATCAGTTTAAATCTGACTGTTTTTACCCTAACATTATTTGACAATTTGTGTTTTTTAGCAGATTTGGAAACTTGCATCTCATACAAAAATCTATTTTGTGGGGGAAATATCGAAATGCTGTCACACGCTAGTCCGTAAATCGTAATAGTCATGAAAAACCTTTTTTGCGGTGCTACTGCCCGTAAATGCAATCAATATTCTCCAACAATATGCTTCGAGTTTACACTGTAGATAGAGACTGTAGCCTAGTCAACATTGGATCAATCGATATCAAGAGCTTCGTACAAACAATTAAAAAATATGACGACAAAATCTTTGTTGAGTTTGATGTAACATGGAAAATAATAATTTAATATACTTCGCTTCAAAAGAGAGGTTATTTGCTATTAAAATATAACGAGTAACTTTATAAATAACAATCTGATTAATCGACAATCCATAAATCATTTTTCATCAACAAAAAAGCAACTCAAAACTTTGCCTTCATTTAAAATAGCGATGGTATATAATTAACTCAAATCACAATCAAGAAAAGCCAAGGGCGTATTAAGGGAGGAAGGGGGGGGGGGGGCAGGGGCGGATCCAGGGGGTTGGGGGATGCATTCCCCCCACCAGCCATTTTCAACAATGCTTTGGATGAATAAAGTTTTTCCATAATTTCGAACCTCTTCATAACAATATGCCTTAGTCGTCTTAAGCACGCATACTTGAAACTGTGCGAACAAAATGCAGCATATTTGGTGAAGCACTCAAAGTTAGGGGCCAAAAATATGAACTAACTTTGCCTGAATTGTTCAAAAAGCACTAAAACGGCCATTACAGTATGCAAATATTCAAAAGTTTTCCGGGGGAGCATGCCCCCGGACCCCCTAAAGTCGTTTTTGCTACTTAAGATGTTTAAGACTAATTCTGCAGAAAAAAAATACACTTGAAAAAGTGACGAAAGTTGGTGCCCTCTCTCTGAAAAAAATTCTAATTACGTCTCTGACATGAAACATTTTCAAAGGGCTTATTTATGCCTATTTCCGGGTCTAGACCTCTTAAGGTCTTCGTATTAAGTTAACATTTAACGTAATTCAAAATTACATCTCCCCCTCACCAAAACTTTCTGGATCCGCCCCTGGGGGGGGGGGGGGCATTGTGCTAAGGTATCTCTTGAGTCAATCAGTTGGTCTACAACAAATTAGCTAATATTTGTAAGTTTAAAATTGTGCTTAAAAAACAGTGCCTACATACTTCCAAAATACAGCAGGGCTGCCAAGTGACAGCTGCTTTTACAATCAAATTATTTGTGACTAGAATTTCGCAATGAATTTGTTTAGTGGTTAAAAATTATGAATAAAACTGTTACGAAACATTGTCATCAGAAAATCTTAGGAGGCTATAGTTTCACCTCTATTACATGTTTTTATGTGACATCTAGAAAAAAATGGCTTAAAATACTGATGAGTATGCACAATTGGGGCCACTCATCTCCCACTTTCAATTTCGGGTTCAGGCCAAGCCGTAGTCCCAACAATTTTGCCCATCTAAAAAATTCTTCGCTTTTCTTTTCAAACTAAGTATTACGATTTACAACTCACCATACTATTGACACGACACAGCATTACCAGCCAAGTTATGCAAAACAAAGTATATTCTATTCCTACCTCTGATCGTTCCGACCCAGCAATAGATTCTTGATCTACGGTTCTTCCGGTGTTCATCATTGCAAGAAGACAAAACTCACTATGTAGTTCAAAACGAGAATTTTGCCTCGCCTTAGCTCTATCCTTAGCCTCAGAAAAGCTAAAGTACCCTTTAAAATTCAAGCTTGGTTAATTTTTTTGACTCTGACAGGGTGTTTAGTCGTATTCACGAATATTGTAAGAGTAAACTCAAGTGCACTTAACACCGGCAAGTATTGAAAGAGCACAGATAAAGCATAAGCCTATAGCTTTTGTACAGATCGATAAGCTGGAAAAGCAATTTGCCAAGTAGACGAAATTCAATACGGAGCAGCTTGAAATGCAGTAAAATTGACGTTCTTTTATACCAGAGCAATTACACGTAACTAGTAGTCTATAGCATAATTGCAGCTAGTAGCGTTGCCAGGACAGGGGGAAGGGTCACTACCCTCCCCACCACATTTTGTCGTCTTTTTTGAAGTGTGATTAATCATTCGTATAAAATACCGCAATTTTTATAATCGTCGGCCGGTTGTAACGTGGTCCCCTAATTTTTCCATTAGTTACGCCCAGTATTCCCTCTAGGATTTTGACTAGTGCGAATTTGCCCAAATGATAAATTCATTGAAATTTTTGCCTAAAGATTTCACTACTTTGAGGACCCTTTTACAAATTTTTTGCATTAAATTTGCTTTTCCAAGATACAAGCTACGGTCTTACATTAAAATATTCAAGTTTTTTGTTTAAGTTTTTCAGGTTTGCATATCATAACATTAATTTCTGGTTTAAAATCAGTAAAATTTGCTCAAAAATTTCGCATTTTTCTCAAATTTCTCACTCTAGAGGGAACACTGGTTACGCCCCTCGCCCTCGTTGCTCGGGCAATTACAGGGTCGGAAAGGAAGTAGTGACAAAACTCTTTATACAGTCAGGTATCATCTAAGATTTGCAGCAAATCTTCCAAAATGTTAAAATGTGAGATTGTATAAAATCACCAACAAACTTGTGGAATCAACACATCCATCGAATTCAGGGCTGAATTTTTACCCACGTTTTATATACCGCAACATAAACCCATAATCTTCACTAAAACTTCCTAAATCACAAAAAACTGGCTGAGTGTCATAGAAATGCTTAGGTTTCAACTATCTTCAATCAAATCATCTTGCTTTTAAAGTTTTTTCGCTTTCCCAAACTATCTGAAATTTGCAGTAATAATTTTTCATATAGCCAAAGTCCATCTTTTGTTTCTGATTTTGCGGGCTAATATGTTCAATAAAAAAGTATCAAGAAGCCAGCAACTAAACAAGTTTCTGCAATGTCTTATACAACTTTCGAAGTGCAAATTTAACCCTTTCTCGAGCGAAAAGTTTATAACTCTAGGTTCTTGTTATAACAAATTACACTAAAAGCTTTCCAATAACGAGCGTCGCTACGCTTAACCTGCTGCACAGAACGAAAACTAGTGAAAAGAAGACAGCTTCGAAAAAATTGTGGTGAAAAGCTAATGAATAGCGCCGAACAAAGTTTAAACAATAAGCTCCGCCTGGTTCACCTACCGTCAATAAATAGTTCAAAAAAGACTGAGAAAAGCTATTTGTTCAGCGACACGCACCACTTGTTAAGTTGTATGGGATGCAGGTAAGAAATGCAAACGCAGGCCGACTTGACTACAGAACAAAATAAGTTCACAAGTTTATAAATATTCAATGGACGCTTAACTTCAATATATTCTCGTACATAGGAAAAGTCGACTCAGTTTCGAATGAATGGAATATCGACGATACTTTTTCGATATTTAGAAAGCTTGTTTACCCAATAAGTTTTTGGTTCTAATAACAAAAAAGTCAAACTTTTTGATTTTAGACTATCCCGCATTTGAACTACTGTAACTTCTACAGTACACGTGACTGGGCTAAGCTTGGTTTTACTTCACAGCAATTCAACGGCAATGGACAGACTATATGCTACAACATTGAAGCAACTTTAATCACGAGCGCCATCTGGCGCGATTGTCAATATTAATGAAAGCACTGAAAAAATGTGCCTTGCTGGTAAAGATAAGATGCCGGGGCATTATATCGCAGGTTATATCGCTCAAGTTACACAAAATCAGTGAATACCCAATTAAAAATGTGCTAATTTGTAAACTGGTACATTTCGTTGAATACAAATAAGCGTTTTTTCATAATTATGTTAGCGATACGCTTAATTACACATCAAACACGAACAGCATTAAGTAAAAAGACAAAATACCTTAGAAAGTTTCCCTTTAAAATCAGCACAACAGGATCTGACAGTGAGTTGTGGCGGGTATCCGTTTAAATCTGTCACATTAGCAACTAGGATCTTTTCACACCCAATGCATTTAATGCAAGTGTTGACTTTACATTCGAGAGGTAAATTTGTGATGTCATGATTACGTCGACAATGACGACATCCTCTGGCACGACGTCGTTCGCGTCTGCTAGTTGACGTCAACGTTCCATTTCTGTCCCATAAACTTTGTGCGTCACCAGTCGAGCCTGAGAGGCTCTCTTTTTGTTTGAGTTTCTTTTTCTGGTTTACGCTTGAGAGAACGTAACCTGCTCCTTTAGCCACTGGCATTCCAAAAAAATGTTACGCAACTTTATCACTCATTTCAAATATACAGTCAATCTTCCAAAATCAGAATAGTTAACCTTTAAAACAGTAAATGAAAAAGTTAATTGGTGAAACAGTTTGTAATTTTGTACCGAACGGTGTCCTGCAGCGTAGTCAACTTTGGACCTAAGGGAAAAGATATTTTGGCGATCTCCAAACCTTTCCTCGGCTTTGCTTGATAAGGTTGCAACTGATATTCTGCAATAACGCTTTTGGGTACTGTATTTACACTTACAAATTTCACAAACAACTGAACTACTGTACTTAATTTCGAATTTCGATTAAATATAACACTGCAAATGCCTTCACAACCATGCGAAGCAAGTGCTTTTTTCAAATTGCTAAAACAATTGCATTTGAATAGTTATTTTTTCAAGTTTAATAAATCAAATATTTTCATGTCTAAATCAAAAATTCGATTTTTATTCTCACAACTTTGTTAACTTTTTAATATTTTCAAATAAGATCAATACATTTTCTATCTGTTTTATAAAAAAAAAACTTAAGCCGAAATTTAATTGTTCAATAAAGCAACAGCGATGGAGTATGCATTTTAAGTGATGTATAGTAGTCGGTCGTTATCGAAAATTTATACGATGTACGACTTGAACTAAGAATTTTAAATGGCATCTTGAGATTCGAACTTCTGACCTTCTGATTTGAACTCATCATCGGCGAAAATGGACTTTGCTGCTGTACTAAGATCCAATTTCTTAAATACAACTTCAGCGACTTTATATACACGACTAAAGTTTGTACGAAGCCATTTGGCAGTTTATACTGCTGCTACTGAACTACTTTTTAATGCACAACAACTCTCTGTGATCGTTTAAACTTAAACAGCTCTCAACTGCTTGCAATTATCTGATCAACTGCGGTCATGTCACTTCTTATATCTTTATTTATGGAGGGTCTCGAGATAACCTTTTCTTTGCTAGGGTTAATTATATATTCGAACCAGCGTTAATTCCTTGAGCTTCAAGCTGTCCAAAAGACAATAATAAACAACATGGCTCTGGCCTAATCAATTGATGTCAGCCCTCTAAACTTGGCCTTTAAAACTCATATTGATTTTTAAAATGTTTTGCCGATACGAGCTTTGCTCGCATGATTAAACTCAAAGCTTGCTGAAAGCGGTTAAACTATGCTGTAAATGACATTAAATAAACAAAATTTTTGAAACCGCCCAAAATTTACCAACATTTTCTCCAGCTTTATGTTAGTATATTTAAACTTCTGCAGGTAGGTTTTTTTTGAAACCGCCCAAAATTTACCAACATTTTCTCCAGCTTTATGTTAGTATATTTAAACCTCTGCAGGTAGGTTTTATACACTTTACTCTTCCGATTTTCAAAGATTTGTACGACAAGAAATAGCAAGCAGCACACTTTACCGCATAAGCTTGCTTATTCTTCAGCCTGCATCTCCCTACAAAAATCGCTAACAAAAAGCCATATAAATGACTTCTTATGTTTCCAAAACTTTCTATCTTGCCAGTAAACAAAAAACATCAATTTCCTTTTCATCTATTCTACGACCAGTATTGACCAGCAGATTGAAAACGTAGTTAATCAAATCTAACATAGAACCAGATCGTCCTTCAAACTGATTAACTTCAAAATCGATAGGCGAAGAGCAGACATGACAAAAGTTCAATTTGTTAAAAAAAAACAAGCTCCTATAAGAGAAACAAAAAGCATCCACTGACGCAGCTGAAAATTGAGGAGCAGTTTCTCCTGAAAAACTAAGAGCTTTAGGGAGCCCAAGTTTGGAGCTTCAATAAGTTAAAAAATTCAATCGCTGTCGCTTTCATTTTGCGTCCGGATAACTCAGTGGTTAAGCACACGCTATCGGTGCAGGAGGTCTGAAGTACCATTCCCGGGCCGGTCAAATCGGCGCAGTCCCGCTTACGGCTCACCACCGCTGCGATGTTTCTTCGAAGCCGGAGCGGTGTTACCCAAGCCCTAAGCCGCGGAGAAGGGCTCCGCCACTCGTTACACGCTTTGGCGTAATACCGCGAGTATAACGAAGATTTGATTTTTTTTTGAACGTTTTCGTTTTATAGTTTTGTAACTCCTTAAGCGGATTCAGAAAAAGGGGTAAGAGAGCTCAAGCTCTTCTTCAAAATTTTAGATATTCATATTAATGCATAAGTGGTGCGACACTTCAAAAAGCACTCAAAACTGCAAGAGAGTATTTGATTTTTGCTGTTAGTCAATTCTTAAAAGCACATAGAAAATTGTGAGTCCGTGGGTGCATTCGCAATGATTGTCTCGACATTAGATATAAAAAGTTAGCTGAAAGCGACAACAATTCCACTTCAGCAACCGAAAAAAGTAAAAGCTTTACAAATGAGGTTGTGATATCCTCGAAAACATTCAGAAATTTGAGGACATTGATTTTTGGCCCTCTTGGCAAAGCTTATGGGAAAATTTGTTTTCTTAAAAAAATCTCATATTTTTTTTCTTATCCCGATATTTGGTATAGTCTAAACTGAGATTGCTATCAAAAACAGACTGTTCCTATGTAAGGTCAATTGTTCGCAATAATGGGAGTACCTTTACCCGAGTGCGGCTGATGAAGGCAAATAACCCGAAACAACGCTGTCCCGCACATAAAACCACGTTTTCCCTAATTAATAATTAATTAAAATTTTTGCATCTCACCACGCTGCTGCTTCTCTTTTTTCGTTTCTGTTTCGATCTTCGGCTTTTGGAAGATGAGTTTGAGGATTCATTGGAGCATGACGGAGTCACATGATCAGCAACAGTTTGACCGCTGGTTGCACCAGAAACTGCAAAAAGATGCAACTAAATTAGTTTGTACAAAACAAGCAACGCAAGAAACAGAATGAACGAAGTAAATCACAAAAATTTAAATATTTTTGGGCTTATAGTCTTATACCGAATCGTGTAACGAGTGGCGGTGCCCAACTTCTTGACTTAGCACCTGGGCAATGTAGCTTCAAAGAAACGTCGCAGCAATAGCGAGCGTTGTGCGTCGATTAGACTGGCACGGAAATTGAACCTCAGACCTCCCGCATTAATATCGATGTCGTTGATACTACGCAACCCGGCAGTACACCACAAACAGCTGTTTTCATAAGTCCAATCGATGGAATCAGAATAGTGGGCGGTAAAGATAAAAATCGTCTATATTTTTTCTAACCAAGAACACCTAATACCCTATTCACAAGTCCAATTTAAAAGGGCCCAAAACCCACGGCTTTCTGCATCATGATCAATTTCTTATCGTCATAATCTACAAAGTGATTATTCTAAAAATTCATATCTTCATTATACTCGCCGTATTACGCCGAAGCGTGTAACAAGTTGCGGGGCCCATCTCCGCGGCTTAGCGCCTGGGCAACACAGCTCCGAAGAAACGTCACAACGGTGGCGAGCCGTTGGCGACACTGTGCCGATTTGAACGGCCTGGGCATCGAACCCGAGACCTCCCGCACCGATAGCGTGCGCTTAGCAACTGAGCTAACGACCGGTCACAAAGTGATTATGACGTCGAAAATTTGATTACAATGCAGAAAGCGCGTAGGCTTTTGGCCCGTTGAAACTAAACATGTGGACAGGATGATGATCATCTACTTCTGCGACTTAGTTTTATGTTATTAAAGTGCATGCATCGCGAAAAATGTCGAGTATCAACTTGCGATATATCTCCGCAGAGTCGTGAATTTTTTTGGCAGTTTAGGTTTTATATTAGAGAAGTACATGTTTCATGAGCGATGATCTAGTTGAGCATTGAATCCGCGAAACCAGCTCCGAAATTCAATGTGGCAAAAAAAAATTTATTTCAAGCCACATAATTGCAGTTTTTCAAATCAAATCTTCATTATACTCGCCGTATTACGCCGAAGCGTGTAACGAGTGGCGGGGCCCATCTCCGCTGCTTAGCGCCTGGGCTACACAGCTCCGAAGAAACGTCACAACGGTGGCGAGTCGTTGGCGACACTGTGTCGATTTGACCGGCCCGGGAATCGAACCCCAGACCTCCCGTGCTGATAGCTTACGCTTAGCAACTGAACTAACTGGCCGGTGCTAAGTTTTTGTATAAGTGAAGTATATATATATATATATATATTTTTCCTAATCTATTGCAGGACTGCATAATATTGGTGACAAATATGTTAATAAAAACCACTCAACACTCACAATAGATCGATGCGATATTAATATATCCACACTTCATTAAATTTTATAAATTAGCCAAGAGATGCAGTAAATTCGTGTAGCACCCCACAAATGACTAAGGTGGCTGCTCGACTCGATGACCGAAAGGTCCCCTCGCAGCTTCCTGGTACAATTTCAACAACACTGCACATTACTTAACGGTGTGCCTTTATGTTGTCTTGTTTTATTTTTTGTGACTAATTTAACTTATGTAACGAAACAAACCAATAACGTTTTTTTTTTATCCATCATGGAAAATGACCTACAGATGGGCAGCGAAACACGAAACCAGTTTTGCAGCCCAATGCACCTGTCACTCGGCCAACTCCATGTGCAATGCGCCAAATATTTGTCCCGGAGCACCGACACATTTTCGACAAACCAGCACATTTACGTGGTATAAAACGCGTCGCATCGAAGTCGCAAGAGGGAGGAAAAGATTGAGTATGAGCACGTATACATATTTGCACTTTTAAATCATACGTATAGTGGTAGGCCAAACGGTCAGCTCATTACACAAATTATGTGGGCTCCATATTTCGCCAAATCTTACATGATGCTTGCACTTTACTCTGATAAATCTTAAGCTGAATTGTGCAACTGTTTGTGGCTGAGTTATGGCAAATAAATGAAACAAAGCAAACTTAAACTTTTGCGATCAGGTTGAAAACTTTATTGTTAGTAACTGTGAACACATTTTTCCACTCCGATTTAAAACGATAACCTATCTACGTTTTCAAATCTCTGAATTTGTTTTGAAATGTAAAAAAGCACCTTGACATTTCTGTTACAAAACCGCAATTAAGTGCGTATCTGGAGTTGTCACGGTAAGTAAGCAGGACGCAGGACAAAATGAACTACTGTTCAGGTAAAACTCCAAAGCCTTCACTAGATCTCCCTCACTTCAAATCAAAAATTTTTCGAGACAAAAGATAAAAAAATCAAACCGTCATTAAACTCTCGGTATCACGCCGAAGCGTGTAACGAATGGTGTAGCTCGTCTCCGCGGCTTAGCGCCTAGCCAACACACAAAAATCACAGCGGTGGCGAGCCGTTGACGATACTGTGTTCGATTTAACCGGAATCAAAGGTTCACCTATAGATTGACTCCAAGAATAACACTTCAATCAAATTCAACCTTATGAAAATCTCAACTCAAAGAGCGAGTTAACAACTCAAACATGCGCAGTAATCAAAGTGCCAGTGCAATTTGTTGCTGATCGCGTTACAAATCGGGTGTTATTTTTCTTGTACTCGCGCTTGTACTCGCCAAAGCGTGTAACGAGTAGCGGGGCCAGTCTATGCGCGGCTTAGGGCGAGGGCAACACAGCTTCAAAGAAACGTAGCGCAGAAGGCGAGCCGTTGGCGACAACGTGTGTGAGATTAGAACGGACCAGTAATCGAATCCAAGACCACGTGCTCCCAATAGCGATGTCCTCAATAGCGATGTCCAATAGCGATGTCCTCAACCACTACACCAACCGGTACTGACATCTAGTACCAATTCTTTTACATTCTCAAGTATTTACTTTGAAGCACTAAACTCACTTGTTTCATTTTCTGGTAACGACGTCACCATTTTTTCTCTTTACGCCATTCGGACAAATAAAACTCTTATAAATGCAGTAGAGTCTACGTTTTACTGTTATACTTTGCACACAAATTTATACAATGGCTGAAAAACAAGTAGTAGTAGTAGTAGTAGTAGTAGTAGTAGTAGTAGTGTCTTTTGTTTTCGCACCGTCAACACAACAGAAGAATACGATAAGAGTAAGGAAATATAACGCGGCACAGGAAAAGGGAAGAAGCAACAAAACGATTAACGTTATGGCATGCAGGTAGGCATAGAGGAGTTAATAGAATACAGGAGTGGACATGGTTGCAACAGTTTCTATAGGCAACAGTTGGAACTGTACCGATCGAAATGAATCTTATTTTAAACTTTCACCGGCTTTTCCAAGTTCATTTCTTGTGCGACTTCATATAAATTAAATTCGAAATATTTTGGTTATTTAATGGCATGCCATCTCTGCAGCAATACCTTGCAATTGTGAAGCATTATTGTTATTTTGGAGCTAATCAGGAAAATTAACGGCTAGCAAAAATGGTGAAACACGTGACAATTGACAAGTAGTCGAAAGAGACTTGCAGTCTTACTAATATCTATGCCTTTCAAAGGTTTGTTTTTGAATCTTCTGAATTTAATGATAGTTATTTTTACCCTGGTGGATAACCACAATAAATTGCTTTGATATCTTGCGCAACCAAACAGCAGTGCTCCTGCTGAGACCAAAGTACGACGTCGTCGATTTAAAATTTCATCGACAAGAAAGCGAAATCCAACATAATCAAAACCACATCTTCAGTATACTCGCGCAGTTATGTCGAAGCGTGTAACGACCGGCTGGGCCCGTCTCCGCGGCTAAGCGCCTGGACAACACACAGGGCCGGATTTAGACAATGAGAGGCACTAGGCTAATTTCACTTCATGTCCGCAAACTCCTATATTTTTCACCAGAAATCGGTGAAGATCGAAAAAAAATTTTATTTTTCCACTGGAAATTGGTGAAGACCAAAAAAAAAAGTCTTCGATGATCGTAATGAGGCCCCTCATTTTCTTTGAAGCCCTCCATTTTCTCCGAGGCCCTAGGCTTCAGCCCGCTTAACCTACCGACCCTGGCAACACAGCTCCGAAAAAACGTCACAGCTGTGGCGAGCCGTTGGCAACATTGTGCCTGATTTTACTGGCTACGGATTCGAACACCTGCCTTCCCGCACCGACTTCGATGAGCTTCACAACTCAGCTAATCGTCCAGTCAACAAAATATAATGAAAAACAAACACCGGTACTGTAGCCTACATTATCAAAGGTATTCAGGGTTTTCTCTAGCAATCCCAAAATACAACGTTGCACATTCAGCTCGTCCCCACCTCCAATATTAACTTTTTTTAGGCGGCTCAAGCCCCAAAATAAAGATTAGCAGCAGAATGGTTGCTGGTGATTTTTCTATGCAGGGGTGTAGAGAGAAATTTTAAAAGGGAAAGGGGGGGCCATAATTTCACCATTTTTTTAGGCGTATTTTTTTGGCAGAGCAAATTTAAAGCTGATTGAGAAACAAGAAAAACTTTAGTGGGGTCCGAGGGCATGCTCCCGCGGAAAATTTTAGAAAATTTTCATACTGCAATGGCTATTTTAGTGCCTTTTGAATAAGTTTTAGGCAAATTTTGTTCAAGTTTTTTGACTCTAAGTCTGAGTGCGCTTCGCCAAATATGATGCATTTTGTTCGCACATTTTCAATTATACGTGCAAGGCGTAAGGCTTATTGCTATCAAAGAGGTTCAAAATTGCAGAAAAATAATATTGTATTCATCAAAAGCATTTTTGAAAATGGACGGTGGCAGGGAGCATAATCCTCATCCTACCTCCCTGTATCCGCCCCTGGCCATACGCTACAGAAACCATCAAAAGAGTCTGGCATATTTCAGTCACTTGGCACCATTAATTTTGTTATTGTTACTAAAAGGCAGAGTCAAAAAGGGGGCCATGGCCCAATGCCCCGTCCCCCTAAATACGCTCCTGGTTTTGTGATATTAAGGCTGCGTATTCTAAACCAAACTCTCTATCTTGGAAAGCACGAACTGCTTGCTTTGTCCGGTTGACCAGTGAAACGCTTCATCGGTACCATGAACTCCGTATCGGACAAATCAATAAAAAATAAATTGAACTAATGTCAAAAATTAGTGAATTTACATGCATGTTTATTCATCGATGTAGACCCAAAAATGTAACTACATTGAAATCTGATGGAAGACTTGAAAAATAGAAAGTTTGGGCGCTGTAAAGGGTAAATTAAAAAGAAAGCTTACGTGGAAGTTAAATCAAAATCAAATCTTCATTATACTCGAATTCCGCCAAAGCGTGTAACGAGTGACGGGGCCCATCTTCGCGCTGCTGGCGACGCTGTGTGCGATTAGACCGTCCTGGGAATCGAACCCCAAACCTTCCGCCCGCATATCATTGTGCTTAACAATATTGAGCTAACCGGCCGGTTCTAAATGGAAGTGTTGACTCTTAAATTGACGTTGCTGGAGATATCGGTGCGGCACTGGCGCACCCAGGGGGAAGGGGGTTGGGGAGTCGAACCCCTCCCTTTTGAAACCGAACCCTTGTTTTTAAAGTGAAGTGTTCAAACTGTGCCAGTGCAGTTCGTGCTGTTATTTCAAAACAGCTGTGACAGAATTTGCCCCACATCATATGCAAGCCAAATCGGCTGGTTGGTGTAGTGGTAAGAGACTTTGTTATCAGTGCGGGCAGGGACGGATCCAGGGAGGATGCATTCTCCCCCATTGGCCATTTTCAAACATGTTTTTGATTAATACAATTTTTCCATAACTTCGAACTTTTTCGATAACAATAAGCTTTACGCCCTAAGCATGCATCATCGAAAATATACGAAGAAAATACATAACTAAAAAAAAAAAGAAAATACATCATACACTCAGATTTAGGGTCAAAAAATTTAAATAAACTTTGCCTAAAAATTCTTCAAAAAGTACGGTACTAAGATGGCGACAACAGTATGTAAATTTTCAAAAACTTTTTGCGAGAGCATGTCTACGGACCCCTCTAGAGCTTTTTTTATTCTCAAGATGCTTCAGAATAATTCTGCCGGAAAAAAATACGCATGAAAATATGTCAAAATTTGGTGCCTCCTCCCTGAAAAAATTTCTGAATACGCCGCAGACATGAAAACATTTTTCAAAGGGCTTTTTACGTCTTCTTTGGGTATAACGTTTTTGTATTCAGTTAAGATTCAACCTAATTCAAAATTTCATCCCTCCTCCCACAAGAATTTTGTGAATCCGCTCCTGACTGCAAGATCGAGGTTTTTTTTAGACCCCCCTCCCTCTTTGAAATAAGCTGGGTGCACCCCTGCGGTGTGGTGCCTAGCAAATGTGTTTTAGCACACTAAATTCTCGGAATTGGAAGAATAACAAATATGTAATTGCATGTAGTAAATTTTATTGAAAGCAGAGTTTCATTTCTTTACATTAAATGCGCTTGTCATCGATTACTTGTGGTTGTGATGTTTCCAATAACAGCATTTTTTAAAGCACTTTGATGAAAATTCACGTTTGCAAAGTCATTAAAAATTAATGGGAAAAGAGTAGATTGATAACCAAGTGACGTTTCCTGATATTGCTTCGCTTGTTTACGAAAACAGACAATATGAAATGCTTTTAGAATATCACCTTTCTTAGATATATACGCCAATGTTTTAATTTATTTAGAATTAAAAGCACGCTGTTTTGATGAGCTGTCTTGTTTCATGTGCTGCTTTGCATGTGGAAGCGCGTGCAGTTTTCCTGTTCTTTTTGTTCGAACTAATTTTGTTTCTACTGTCATTTTGGGAAAAAGTTGGTGACAAGACACAGCGCAGAGCACCTGCTCTAACTTTTTGTACGACCAAAAATACACCATTTGCTGTAATTTGCTAGGACTGTTTTTCGTTTCGAGACATCAGGTCTCTCGGAAGTGCAATGCAGTTGTGATTGGCTGCGAAACCAGAGACTGAAAAAGCGCAATGGGCGGAAATGGTAGGCCAAGACTTAACGTTTTTAGACTCGAATTCATGACTCGATTTCCCGATTTACTCGGACTTGAACCTAGTTACCACTTAAAAAGCATAAAATTGACTCAAACCAAGAATTACACCTCAAAGAATTGCGGCTTTACGGGAATTCACTCGCAACTGAACTTTTTGGACAACGATACGCATTATTTAGATTTGATTATAGCTAGAAATATTTTAGAAACCACGATAGAAGACTTTCTGTTATGATTTACTTTGCCGTTGCCTATTCGCACTGGTGCAAATTCAAGCGCAGTATTTTAAGCAAAATGTTAATAGCATGATTTAATTTTTGTGCAAACAACAAAGAAACTTATTCATTTCAAAAAAGTTTTCGAATTCTCGATTACCAACTCCACGAGTTAACTTGAAGTGAATTTCTAATCGCCACAAAATGACTTGACAGGAACATCGACAGTGATGGCTGAAAACTCGACTCGGAACTCGCTTTTAAGCACTTGTTGTCATTTGTAGCAACAGGGCCGTGTTTTTGGATGTGTTATATCGTGCTTTCTGAGCAAGTGGTAGAGCAGGCGTATATTCACAGCGGCGTACTATTCAAAATCGGATACATTATTCATTTAAATTAAATCAAAAAAAACCATGGCCTTGCAGAGTCGGTTTATCTTATTGTAGTCCATTTGAAGCTCGAACGTGAAAAGAGTAAGCAGTGTAAAAAAAGGTAAAGGTATGGGACAGCGGGTGCAAGCACACATTGTTTAGGCCATTTTCAATTGTCGGCCCATTACAATTTTCAATCACGAACGATTGAACGCAAACACAAACACAAACCTGTTAAGGGACATACATGACGAACAACACATACACAAACCCTTCGCACTTCCGCTTGTGCCGAGCGCTTGGCGCGAAAGCTGCAAATACTATTTTTAAAGTCTTTAGCATGAACCGACTGGGAATAAAACCCCAGTCTACCGGCTAC
This sequence comes from Trididemnum miniatum, assembly GCA_964006365.1. Taxonomy (NCBI): domain Eukaryota; kingdom Metazoa; phylum Chordata; class Ascidiacea; order Aplousobranchia; family Didemnidae; genus Trididemnum; species Trididemnum miniatum. The sequence continues at coordinate 8,720,267 of OZ023231.1, read as the reverse complement.
CAAGTAGACGCTCTTAACCGATACACCAAGCGCCGGTGTAAATCGTTTATAATGCAATTAAACCATCTCCATAAACTCTTAGTGCTGGCATCAAGGGTTGTAAAACGTAACTTTTAAAACACTTGAGGCTAAGATTAAAAAATACAGCACTTTTCCCATTTGTTACAAAGCTTAAAATCTTTTAATGCGGCTCCAGATTTTTATTGTATTTATAGATAACACCACAATCTTTTTCAGCTAAGATCATATAGCGCCAAGACTAATATGCTTTCCATTCGATTGATTTAAACAACTATCTTTTTCTATTTCATACTCCACACTAACCCTGGTTAAGCGCTAAGATGGGTAGCTCTGGATGTTGATTTCAAATTATTGATATGGCTCGACCGAGTATCTAACCCCGTCCTCCTACTTCAGAGCGAACGATTTGACCGAAAGCCGGAGTTGTACTCAGCTTGCTGTAAAAACTAATGCTAATTTATCATCAAACTATGTGGAATAAAAATTCAACAGTAAGTGTAGGAGACTGCAAAATTAGCATGCGCACTTCGAATCAGCAGCTTTCCAGTATACCTGTCAAATGCGATTGGCTCCAGCTGTGAACCGAACTCGTCACGAAGGATCTGTAACCTGCGCGCGGTATGTCTCATACTAAAAATGCTGACTGGAAATGTAAATGCAAACGAAGAAAATCATTGAAGGTGCTTCAGATACGAGCACAAAGCAGAACAGCAGGTCTGAGTTTTGAACTAGCTAGCTGCAACTACAATTGAATTAGGCGCAAAATGTCGCCGAACTTTATCATTATAGTCATTGCCTTTTATGTTAATAGTTTCTGACTCCTTGGTCAAGGGGTTTGAGCTTTCGTGTAGCAGTCGGTGCTCTGGCATCGATACTCAATCGAGTCATATAATGGGCTCCAGCTTAGCACTTCAGATCAGAGCGATAGGGCTGAGCACGAAGAAAGAGCTAAACAAATTGGAGTTGGCACAAAAAGATTTAAACTAGTATTATATTTTTTAGTATTCAGTTACGTATTTATTCTATCACGAGAAAGCGATGAAAGCGCTATAACGAGCTTGCTTGGGAGTTGCCAACCACCTGTCTATCACACCAAGATGAGAAGTCCCATTAAGTACCTTTCCCAACTTCACGACAAGTAAACTTGCCGACTTGTTCTCCACACTGTCCCTTTGATGCTAAGCGTCAAGCAGGGAAGCTGTGAATACCAATTTTACAGTCATTGATTTGACCCGACTCGGAATCAAATCCGAGCCTACAGCTCTGGAGGCAGAGGCTCTTACCACCCGGCCATCTGAGTTGTAAAATTAAAAACTGCTGAAAATCGCCGAAAAAGAAGTATTTTCTTCTTGTAATTTCCTTTCCCGTAAAAATGCTATTGCTGCTTCAATTTTTTGCTTATCTTCCCCGCTTTCGTTAATTAATATTGCAATTTTTTTCACATTCGAGACTTGTTTTATAAACTTATTAAATAAAAGTAAGACTGCTTACAAGACTTGTACAATAGCTTGCATCACCTTTGGCAGTCAACAAGATGATCTTAAAAATTCTGCATAATCCTGTGTTTTAATATTAGCTGAGCTGGCTTTGTTAAGAAGAGGTCAGTGCGCTCCAACCTTGGTACAGTTGTATTTTTATTCTTGCATTATTCATGAAAGAATTAGCACTTTTTTCTCTGCATCCTTTCGAGGCAATACTTTAAGAACAGTGGCACTGAAATTAAAAACTAGAAAAAGGTCTTATTTTAGAGCAGAATACAGAGGCGCACGCAGGATTTTGGATAAGGAGGCATTTGACTTACACAATTACATGGGATGTAATAACGTATGAATGTTTCAATGCAGCACCGCTAAGCTTAAATAAGTATCACTTAGTCATTTGCAGATCAAAAGCTCCATTAAGGCCTACGTTGTTTTCAACTCTGAAACAGCTACGCTTGTTTATACAGCAGAGACACACTGTCACACTGTAATTAAATATAAATGGTAAAGGTACGGGGCAGCGAGTGCTTTACCCACACATTGTGTAAGCCATTCTCAAATGCTGGGCTATTACAAATATCAATCAGGAATGATGGAATGCTGTTGGTGGGCATACAAGGCTAACGGCACAAATGCTCTTAACCCTACACCCTTCTCGCTTATGCCGAAATCGTGGCACGAAAGCTGCGAATACCATCTGTAAACTAAGACCCAACCTGGAACAAAACCCCAATCTCCTGCCTACCAAGTGGATTTTCTTACCAATGCACCATGCGCCAGTTACCTACAATATGCTCGTAAATATGTACTAACAACATATAATTTACCAGCGCGTTTTTTGTATCCATAAGCGTGAATTGAAGGGTCCGAGTAATTTCTGAGGATCTGTGTTTTTCCTCTAAATGCAAACAAAAATCTTGAAAGAAATTGCAAAGGAAATTAGCAAAGGAAATTGCAAAGCTAATTTCAACTTGTAGCCGAGTTGTTAACAAGGCTGAGAGATCGAAAACGAACTTGAAAATACTACGAAGCATTAATAGGGAAAGAAACTCAAGCTGTATAAGTTCTATTATCCGCAATAAACCAATTAAGTCAGGGAATAAACCGGCACTTTTCAATTTTTAATTTTCCATCGTCTACGCAGAGCATAAATGCAGTGCTTGTCTGTAATCGATATACGCGGCTTGGAAGAAACAGATGATTGTCTGGAACACACAGGCTTCTGTTCGGATTATTCCATACTATTTTTATTGTTATCACTAAGCAGGTTGTTTATCCTCCTATCACGAGAAAGCGATCGAGGCGCTATACTTTCGCAGTAGCCGTTTATCTTCTACAGCTCCAAGATGGAAAATCCCGTTAACTGCTTTCTCCAACACCACGAGAAGAGAGCTTGCCGGCTTGTTCACCACACCGTCTCTTTTATAATGCTAATCTCTTCAAGCAGGGAAATTGTGCTTACCAACTCCAGCATCATTGGTAAGACCAGATTCGAAATCAAACTTCAGTCTGTGGCTCGTGAGCAGACGCTCTATCCACTCGGCCATCTGAGCAGTTTTACTAATTGCTCTGTACCTGAATTTATGGTTTCTTGATGAACCACAAATATAGGTTATAAGTTTAATGAAATAGACGACAGAAAAACACTAAACAAAACATTATAAACGAGTATCAAGGGTCACATATGTTATAAATACGTTTGACAATAATCATTATGTATACGCATGTATGCAAAATGATTTTTTTGCTGCTTCATTTCATTTGCTTGAAACTGCGTTCATAAGGCTGGTCTTCCAGAAGTTTTGACAAACGTTAAGTCATAGGCCTATTTAAGTAGAACTAAATAAGCTCTTAAGTCTTACTCTTTAAGAATCGATTTTTCCATTGTAGTGCGAGTGCTGCACTTCACAAATTTCTTATTTTCACATTCGGAATCGAGTTTGACTCTGTTTTGACAGGATTTTGGATCCATTCCTTGAGGTATTGACATCGCTCGTATCTGCCAAATCATAACTCATGAAACGAAACATACTAAATGGTTCAAAATTAAAAAGTAAGAAAAGTTACTCCTGCCAAGGAGGGTGTTGCCACTCAAAAAACATTGTTGTTTTGCTTCATAGGTAAAGGTAACATAAATCTTCTGAGAAAAAAGGTGTTACCTTGAAATAGATTACTGTATTTTTTTTACCTATAAAATAAAATATCAAGATACAACAACACCTCGCAGCTGGATGCGCATTTGAAATTTAGTTGCAATAACAATATTTTTAAATCAAAAAGATAATTTGGTTTGGGGTGCGCAAGTTTCCCATTGAGTTGGTAGCTTGTAAGAGGCGTAACTACAACATTATGTAGGCTGTGATTCATAGCAATGAAAAAGTTAGTAATTACTGAGTTGCAGTGTAGTATATTTTACAGAATAGAAACCTAAATGGTGGTGGGAAACACTGCCAAGAGTCCTCAGAAATATCAATGGATAAATTTTGTATATAATTTATTTAAACATCGGTTTCGGCCATATAGCCATCGCCCATCATCAGAATCTTTTTCACGCTATTCAAATATGAATAAAATATGTAAATATGATGTTCACACAGACCAATTGTAAATACTGAGAGCCATTAAGTATTTGTAACCGACACAAAAGTGAGTTGCAAATGTATAACGGATTGACTGATTTTCGCAAACGAATTTTACGAATTATAGTATATTATTAGGACTCACCCCGTTTGGTCGATAGTCGAGCAAAGTGGCCGACGTTCGCCGATAGAGAAACTGAGCTCGGTCTCGACGTTTGTTGTAAACCGAGCCCAGCAAATGACCTGACTTGACAGCCATGTTTTTGCAGAGTCACCAAGCAAATATTCACTAAAACTACAGAAACAAATCTAAACCGAAACACGGCACTGTGAATAGGAAAAAACAATAGTGATTAATGCAGCATGCTAAGCTATACTTTTATTGAAAAACAGGTCATGTCATGAGAACTCATGGTTGAGAATCGAAAAACTGAACCCCAGTAAATCCCCTACGCCTGGTAAGCTAAATCCGCAATGCCAGAGCTAAATTTGCTGTAACTACTAACCAATAATTGTGCATGATCTGCGATGAGCAAAGCTGAAGCATGAATGCGTACAGAATATGCAAACCATCCATTGGCTTGATCAGTGGTTTCAAGCTTTTTGGTGGAGCGGAACCCCAATAAAACATTTATGAGGCTCGAGGAACCTCTGTGCGTTAATTTAACTTACTAATTTACTTGAACCCAGCTCTAAATAGTCAACTTGCGAAACCACCGAACGGTACTGGCGGAACCCCGGATAAAAACTACTGGGCTAGACTCGGCATGGCTACCTCGGTTGGATCTTGGACACATTGAAAGCATTCTGCAACGCAGTAAACCATCGATGTCATGATTCGAACGATATCCACAATCGTAAATGTCGCAATAGTTCAATTCTCATTGTCCTGGGTAAGATACATAAATGATAATTTGAATTTTTTTTAACTTCCACAAGCAGCAAAAGCACAAGAGCATAGAAATTAATCCTTGTAACTTTATGCCAACACCTGGTCCCGCGTTAGAGCGTCGATTGTTTTTAGTATTAATTGCTGATCAAGCAGATCAATGGACTTTGTTGTCATTTAATTAAAAATAAAGACATGATTTTCGTGCCCACAAATACGAATTCAAAATTGATTGATCCAAAACAAGTCAAGTCTAGCCTGCTCATTTTTCGCGCTCGTTTCTATTATGACCTCAAATCAAATGTGTTTATGGTCCTTGGTCTAATAATCAAAATTAGCGTATTTATTCCGTAGCCTAAGAAATTAAAAACTATCAAAAAATGTTGCGGTTCTACTGCACAAAAAACAGAAAGGTGCGAGACAATAGTTTCGAACTATTTTGACACTGCTAAAACTCTTTTCTTGAATCAATAATTCTAATCCACCTAGCAATTCTTTAAATCTGATCAATTTCAGGGGCATCTTTTGCTTATAAAATTGACCTTGTGGTCGATATTGGCCAGTCATAGAGGTTATTATAATCTTGCGAAAATCGATAAAAAGTTGTCAATGACAATGTTTTTCTGAATCAAAAAGGCTTTTAAAGGCAGTCAAATAGCTATATTACTTGCATCCTTAAAGCAATATTTGGCCCGAAATGGATAGTCAAAAATTTATGTAGGCTAACTGAAAAACAAAATTTTATACAAATATGGAAACTTGAAAACTTGTAGCCGGCTATATTAAGCCTACTCCTCTAACGCCTCATATAAAAAACTTGGAGATGTCTCAAAATTGGCCGATGACAGTGGTGTACAGTATGTTAGGGGAATTAAAGCTCTTAAACCTCCTGTATGCACACGCCCCCTCCGGTCTTCTTCGATACACGTTAAACAGAAAAGTCGTGCCTTTTTGTGGCAATTCTATGTTAGACGCCCCCTTCAGAATATTTCTGCGTGCGCCTCTGGTCGAAGAAAACGTGAGAGCGAAGATTTTAAACCCGCGGCGCACTGTTTTTTTGGTTGGCTACGCTGCAGTCATACAAAAACACTTTAAAGTTGCTGCGACTTCGCACCAGAGAGTAAATATGCAATATTCTGTTAAGTCAAACAAGGTTAAGCCATTGGTTAAACTTTGTTAAGTGTTCTGAGGCAGGATGCCAAATTTAGGATGTCTATATCAGATTCAAATTATGCACCCCTACTTAGACTGGGTAAGCTGCACATTCAAAAATGGGTAAAGAATAAATTTGATTGAAAGTTACAAATTACTAAATGCAACAAGAAATAAACTACTATTTTCAGTGGAAGCAGAGGTGAGCATTCCGCAATTTGCGCAACTTGCGCTGCGCTTCAAACTAAGTAAATGATGCTTGCGCTTTATTGCGTTACGAACTAAAAAAATGTTGCAGTTTGCGCTTTATTGCCTAGCGAACTGAAAAGTTGGTTGCGCTTTGTAAGCGCAAGTTTCTTAAGTTAGAAAAAGCAATGATTGTTTTCATAAAATATCGGTTCATTTACTGAATAAAGGTCGATTGATAATGAATTCAAATTTTATCGGATTAGTTGTCCAACAAAATTTCTTGTGATTTTTGACGTAAGCAGTTGACGAAAATATTTTCACGGAGTTCAAATCCAACGTTTTATGGGCTGTTTTGCGTAGCACCTTACCATTACGATTGCTTCCTAGAATGCCGTGTAAAGTGACGTAGCTTTACGTCATAACCTCCAACTGTTTCGCAGCTTACCTTCGCTCTAACCATCACTTTCCTGCGAAGAATCATATCGTATTCGGTGTGAATGCTCTGTAATACTGAACCAGTTTTTTTGAGGATAGAATGTCCGAGCTTCTACCACTAAAGTTTTTGTTGATTCGAGAAAAAATAGTAGGCCTACTGCAAATGTTTAAAAAAAATGATTACTAATTTTTAAATAAATTTCATTAGTTTGATTTGAAATTCATCGTATTTGCAAAAAATCAGCTGCAATGAACAGAGGAGGGCAGTAGCGCGCTGCTTTTTTAGTAGCGGTAGCGGTTGCATCGCTTCTTTTAAAGATTAGTAGCGTGTAGCGGTAGCGTCGCTACTTTTAAAAAAGCATAGCGGTAGCGTCGCTACTTTTGTACAACGTCTGTATATCGCCACCGCTACTTAAATTGGCCTGTAGGATTTTATGAATTGAAGAAAGCCGTCTTTTTAATTTTCTCAGACATAGATTAGGTGAGGAGTAAGTTTAGAAGTTATTAAATTGAAACTACGGTGCAAATTTGGCGTAATATGAGTGTGTAAATTAGTCGTATTTTGAAGATATTCACTTTTCAAGAAAAGTAAAAAGGAAACTAAGCTCAAAGAGTAAGCTGGGCTTTAATTATTGCGGAAAAAAACTTAGTTGTGCAGCGAAAAGTCAGTGCAAATTAGTTCCAAAATGCTTTTCAAACAAAAGCTTAAAACCGACTCGACTTCTTTCTCTGCATTAAACGGATGTAGGTTTGAGTACAAGTTACTGTCATTTTTCATATTACTTACAAAAAATGCAATGAGCATATAGGCTAAGCTAACAATCAATAGGACTGCAGTTGCTTGTATTTATCGTGTTTATGTCTCTCTTTGTGATTGAGGCAGTTGAAACCACCACATTTCTATTACTACCCCAGGCTGGCGACATTGATCAGTCGACCGAAAAACCTACTGTTACATTTTTTGTTCAGAAGTAGGCTATCGGTAGCGAGTACGATAGCGCCACTCCTTTTTTATCAAGTGGCGGTAGCGCTCTACAAATCTAGTAGAGTAGCGATAGCGTCGCTACTATTTTGGGCTAGTAGCTGTAGCGTCGCTACTTTTGTGGTAGCGGGTGCCCATCTCTGGCAATGAAATGCTTTTACTGCAACCAGATCTAACACTTTAGGTGCGATCACTCTAATTGACACGCTGAGACCTTTGAGACATTGTGTAGATTTATCTTATTATGGCATCACGCCACGTGCGGATGTATGTCATAATGAGATATATCTGGACAATGTCTCAAAAGTCTCAGTCTGTGTGATTGCACCTTTAGCCTACAATGTTTTTGCATCATTTTTATTTTTTGTCCGTCGACCAAGCGAACTATGCTATAAATTATGTTCACCAAATTATGATATAATTTTTGCGCTTTCTTGCGCTGCGTTTAAGTCTATTCAGAAAAGATGCCCACCTCTGAGAGGAAGTGCCTCATTTTTGAAAAAGATAGCTGGTGGTGGTAAGCTGAAGTTTGTTTTAACTTTTTTACTCATTTTTTAGAATTCTGTTTTTTTTATTCAAACATTTATATAACCATAAATAAACTTTTGAGTGATTCTCAAGGTGTAGAATCCACGCTTCTTGAAAGGGGCTGCAAGGCTGCTACTTGACTTGAAGACCTATGATCCCTTCGCAGTAGCGGTTGCTCCTTTTTATTCAAAATTGCGTCAGTGATTCCTGTAATTATAGATGTTATGTATGAGCAGGGCCGGAGTTAGGCAATGAGAGGCCCTAAGCTATTTGATCACACTAATTGGAAAAGCAAAAAAAGGCCTTTATATACGTACTCACGATGTCCTATTTTTACTGAAAATATTGGTGAAGAGCAAAAAAAAATCTTCTTTGTTCGTGATGAGGCCCCCCATTTTCTCTGAGGCTCCAGGCTTTAGTCTGATTAGCCTATACGTAAATCCAGCCCTGTGTATGAGCCAGTGATGGCGGAAGCATTTCTAAAGTGAAGGGGGGGAGGGGAGGAGGGAGGGCAAAACCAATGACCAGATTTTCTTCACCTACAACCAGGATGGGCTGTGGTGTTGCGATAAAGTTTAAAAGGCAAGGGGGGGGGCATAATTTCCACATTCTTTTTCAGCGTCTTTTTTCGGCAGAACTAATTCGAAGCTGCTTAAGAAACAAGAAAAACTGTAGGGGGGTCTGGGGGCATGCTCCCCGGAAAATTTTAAAAATTTACATGCTGAAATGGCTAGTTTAGTGCTTTTTGAATAATTTTCAGGCTATTGGATTTAAAATTTTTGACCTTAATGCTGAGTGCTTCGCCAAATATGATACATTTTGTTCGCACATTTTTAATTATGCGTGCTGAAAGCGTAAGGCATATCGCTATCGAAGAGGTTCGAAATTACAGAAAAATTGTATGCATCAAAAACATTTTTGAAAATGGCTGGTGGGAGGATGCATATCCCTCATTCTATCCCTCTGGATTCGCCCCTGGTCATAAGCTACAGAATCCATCAAAACAATGTGGCATATTTTATTCACTTAATTGGCACTATCAATTGTTCTTAACTTGTTTACTTAAAGGCAGAGTAAAAAGGGGGGGGGGGGCATGGCACAATAGTCCCGCTCTTAAATACGCTCCTGAGGGCCCGATTTAGACAATGAGAGGCCCTAGGCTATTTGATCACACTGATTGGAAGAGCAAAAAAGGCAGTGGTGAAAGTAGAAAACTTTTCTTACCGGTACTGGGCCAAAAGCCCAGAACAGTGGTGAAAGTAGAAAAAATTTTCGTAGTTGCTGATAAAAAAAGGCAAATGAGTCTTAGGTAGGCCTATCCACTTATCCAACCACAAAATCCTAAACGCTTTATTTATACCCAAAACTAAAAAATTTTAACGAACTGTGAAATATCAGATAATCCGAGAATGGCTAAAATGCAAATAACTAATTTGGGTATTAGAATGAATCGTTAATCTGAGACTCGATACAATGTCCTGTAGTAGGCTACTGTTGCCTGCATATTGGAGAGTAAAAGGTTTTCCACAGAACTATTTTGACATCAAATTTGGAAAAGCGATTTGGGGGGGGGGGATTTAAGTACAAAAAATTCCCAAAATCTATTTTTGACACATTATTCTAAGATTATAACCACTACTCCCAAAATCTCACTGAGAGTAGGCTTACCATACGTCCTCCTTTTGGAGAACACGTCCTGCTTTTTAACAAATAATAATTTGTCCTCCAAGGACGCTAAAAAAGTACCGAAGTGTCCTCCTTTTTGACATTTTGAAACAGTGAAAACGTCAAATCATGCTTACACGAAAATTTTTGGATGTTTCAGCTCAAACTATGGCTTGGCGGACGTGTTGTCCTTTTTTTGCTCTTCACTTGATTTTGGGCGGAAAATTGGTCATCTGCCGACGTGATTACCTTTCTTCTTTTTTTTGTCCTCTCTTGATTTTTGGCGGAAAATTGATCATCTGCGGACAAGGTTACCTTTTTCTCACTTTTTGCTCTTCACTTGATTTTAGGCGAAAAATTGGTCATCTGCATGCGCACATGATTACCTTTTTTGTTGCTCTTCACTTGATTTTAGGCGGAAAATTGGTCATCTGCGGACGTGATTACCTTTTTTTTGCTCTTCTCTTTGATTTTAGGCGGAAAATTAGTTTTATCTGCTGACGTGATAACCTTTTTTTTGCCCTGCACTTGATTTTAGGCGGAAAACTGGTCATCTGCGGACCTGATTGCCTTCAAAGAACCTGTCCTCCTTTTGCGCAGTGAAAATATGATAACCCTGACTGAGAGAGAATATTAAATAGCAATATGGTTATCAGTGGTGTAAAAAGTATTTTGAAACTGTACTTAAGTAAGAGTATTGTTACTGACGGCAAAACTACTTGAAGTAAAGTAGAAAGTATAGACTAAAAAAAGGACTTAATAAAAGTAAAAAAGTAGTCATTTAAAAACTACTCAAGAAAAAGTACTCGTATAGCGTTTTCAAACGTTAGTGTCAACTACACGCTTGCCGATGCGGCGATGATGGACTTGCTTTGAAGGTGGCAAAATGGTGAACCAAAAGAAATTATTACCGCCCAAATGGCCGATTGGATAGAGCGTCTGCTTCTGGAACGGTATACTCGGGGTTCGATTCAGAGTTGGGTTAAACCAATGACTTAAGAATTGGTATTTATAGCTTCCCTGCATGACGTTTAGCATCAAAGGCGACAGCGTAATTCTTATCGCATGGAGTGAAGTTTCCATGGCGATGACGAGACCGAGTGTTATGGAGTTGAATAATCGAGAATTGGAATGTAAATACAGATTTTAGGCGCAACGAGGGATTTCAAGGCGAGACTGTAACTCAAATGCCTCAATAGTAAACTACTTCTACTTTTCTAAAATAAAAACTACCCAAGTAAAGTTACTTTACACTAAAAGTACTTAAGTAAACGTAAAAGTAGCCAAACAAAACTACTCTAAAAAGTACTCGTTACCGAAAAAAACTACTCAAGTAATCTACTCAAGTAAAAGTATTTCGTTACTTTACACCACTGATGGTTATAGTGTAAAAACTGCATCCGGTTGTGAGCTCATCGTTGATGAGTCGGATTAATGAGGGTACCTTACCACAACTCCCTCCAGGTCACCCTTGGGCAAGGTGTAGTACCTGTAAGCCCCCCTCAGCAAGGGTTACGTGCCTGAAACGGTTAGTACCAAATCTATTGGGAATTAAAGGATAAAGGGCTGCTGTACGGTGTAGGCATACATAATGGCTGCATTTTTTTTGCGTATGTATTTGTTTTTGATTTAGGTTGTGCAACCATGCACAGTTATCCGTAACTGGCATGTTTCAACGTTTTGCGTTTTTGTTGCATATTCCTTTTTCTGGGCCATTTTATTTTCATGCGTTATTCTGGTTGGTTATTGTTGGCAGTCAGAAATAAAAGTTGTGATTGATTGATTGATTGAAAAACATTTAGCGGCTTATCTGTCTGCGTAACACAATTTTCTCATACAGTATATCCTTGTAAAAACAAAACATGTGATAAAATCCTTCGCGCCCCCTTTGCAAGCGTTTCGCGTCCCCAGTTTAAGAACCCCTGGGCTAGTAGGTTACTGGTTACGTCGTCATTAAAATGAGGCAATCAATTGCGCAAAGGAAAATTTTAGATTGTGGTGTCACAGTTTGTGCTGATTTGCTTTAACCATTGAGTAAATTTTTCCATCTCTGCTGCCATAATCCAAATAGGCCTAATTCCCCTCATAAAATTACCAATTGCCAATTGTCAATACGTGGCCAAACTTTCGTAAAAAAATGCCTATAGTCTAGGTGAGTCCTAAAAAACTTTGGGAATTTTTTGGGCTGCAGACGAGACCCTCAAACAAACCTAGTTATTTAGATTACGGGCCCTTTGAACAAAAGACTGTTCGCATTAAAGAATTTTGATTTTGAAATTAATTCTATACAAAAATAAATTTATTTAATAAAAGTAAGCCCATTCTTGAATTTTTTTTGGTGATTTGACTTGTGGAATGTGCTATAGGCTGGATTTATATTTAAAATCTTTTACCGGTACGGCGTTCCGGCAGCAAATCTTTTACCGGAACGGCGTGCCGGACCGTTCCGGCTTACTTTCACCACTGAAAAAAGGTCTTCACGTTCTCAGATGTCCTGTTTTCACTGATAATATTGGTACCCTAGTGAAGAGCAAAAAAAAGGTATGCACGTCCTCAGATGTTCTGTTTTCCACTGAAGATATCAATAAAAAGAAAAAAAAAGATCTTCATTGTTCGTGATGAGGTCCCTCAATTTCTTCGAGGCCCTAGGTTTTATCCTGCTTAGCCTATATGTAAATCCGGCCCTATGCCTACAATCCATATTTAGCCTGTCCACATATGACATGTCTAGTTTATGTGGGCTTCAGACCCACGGTTCTTGCTTCTAGTTTTTGCTCTCCTCACCCCACAAACAAAATTTTAAAGAAAACATCTCTGAATTTAAGCTCTTTCCTGGGTTTCAATTTCGATGATAGGCCTATTAAGTTTGAAATACATTCATGCAGAGGCAATATTGTAGAAATAAACGCGTAAATTAGGCCCCCCCCCAGGCCCCTCCCGAAAAAAAAATGGGGGGGGCAGAACCCTCCCGCCCCCCCCCCCCCCCCCCTGTTCCGTCACCTATGGTATGAGCAACAAATAAAATTCTGGCTTTCAGCTACAGTACAACGATCTGTTTCTAAAAAGTTACCTTACAAAACATTTAAAACAAATCAACCTTAACAGCTTGAAATAAAATATTTACAAAAAGTAGCTTTGGGGTTAGAAAAAAATTGGAAATTAAAATTAGAAAGTGTGCAGGTGTGAGAGCCACTGTACGATAGCGCCGTATCAGTACGCGTGTTGTAAAATAAATGACGCCAAACATTTTCCATTAAGCTTCCGATTTATTGTAGGTTAATAATTAAAACAAAATTAAAAAATTCTGGTTTATATTGCTAGCTATCAGAGTAGGTCTAATTCTTGGCTCAGGCCTGTTTTGATAGGAGCTCTACAGCTCTTAAGACCACGACAACTAAGCCGTAAGCAGACAAGGCTTTTGAAAGTAGACTACCTGTGTCGAGTCAACCACTCACTCAGCTGAGAAGAGTATTCAACTAGATCAAGATAAAATGAAGATGTGTGAGAACATTAAAATAGATTCCTAAACTAATTAGTCAGTAGATTTTTCATAACCATGAAACATTTTAATATGGAAGTCACGGGGCTGCTGGGTATACTCTCGATCTTAGATCTAAGCATTTTGTTGTGAACAGTGGATAAACTAGTACCACTGCTAAAGTGGCCTAGAGAACCTGTTCCGATACTGCGTTGGTGGAAGAAGACCAGGATAGATTTAGGCTATATACCCTCCTTGCCCAGCACTGTTTTAGTTAACCACCCGGTAATTCCCAAAGTTACTGGTGTTACAAAATTAACACCTTGCAAAACAAAACGTTGCTTGTATCAGTGAGTGTTGTTACTGTATAGATTATTATAAAAGTAAGTTATTTGGAGTTTTATTTGTTTTTTGCAATTAGGGTTGCTCCTAAACAACTCAAAATGTTTAAAAGAACATTTTGTTTGTTCTTTCTTGTTCCTATTGTACATGGTCAAACTTTTCCTTTTGTGGATATATCAGCTTGCCTGCCTGGTCAGTTTTTCAATTCTGCAAATCAGCAATGTCAAGATTGTGCATCTTATGTTGCAAATACAGAAGCAACAAGTAGTAGTAAGTTTGTAAAATGTGGCCTATGCTAAAATTAGATATTAGTTAACGAAAATATGTTCAGCACTGTAACTGGTATACAGTACCTGTATATGAAAAGTTGTACCTACAATATTTATGCTACTTCGGATGGTGCACAGGATAAAAAAGTCCATCTTTGAGTTATTGGCAGAGAGACTTGTTCAAAAAGTACTGGTAAGCTACAGTTTCCCCCACAAGCTGACCATCATCGTAAACCCATCTATGCAGTCGTAAAGCGTTTGGGTGGGCAAATGATGGCAGCACACAGAAAATGTACTCAAGTTGGACCAAACTGCCGAGATCTAGCTCTCAAGATATATATATTTTAGTTGAAAAAATTGGGGTGTATATATTAGGCTACATACCATACCGGTACATACATATCAGTAGTCTAAATAGTATATTGTTTTTGTTTAGCTCAGACTTAAAATATTGCTTACCAATTTAATGCTCAACCGAAATCAAGTCATTGAACTCCAGCTTAAAATGCAAACCTGTTTTGAACCTAAACCTGTAATCGCAGTTGTGGTAGACAATTTTGAAGAAACAACGTTTTGACAATATAGCTTATAGTGCTGGTATGTTAGACTTGAATTTTTTAAACCAATGTATTTTTATTTTTTAGCTTTGGAATGTATTTGCTCATCAGGTTTGACCACACAGCTATCAGAATTTGCTTCTAGCACAAATACAGCATATTTCACATGTACAAATTGCACGGTCAGTATTTTATTTTAAAAAAAGGTGGTGATTTTAATCTCAACAAAATGTTTATTTACTGATAGGTTTTATTGCAAAACGTTTATTAAAATTGATTTTGTTCATGTTCAAGCTAGGTCGAATAGTACAGAAATCCCAGAACCAAAATAGGCCCAAGATGTTTTGAAGAATGTTTTTATCATTGATGGAATCTCAAAGCTTACAGAGTTTTAATTGGTCTGACCAATATATGAGTCAACAACAGTGACGTGCATTGAGGCTCGTGGTTGGTGAGGCACTGTTTATCGTAATCAATTCTTCATTATCCTTAGGGTATAATGCCAAAGCATGGTAATGAGTGACGCTAAAGCATATCATGAGTGGTGGCTGGTGGGGTTCATCTCAGCAGCTTAGCACCTGGACAACGCAGCCCCAAAGAATCGTCGCAGTGGCGGCACTGTGCCGATTTGACCAGCTTGGTAATTGAACCCCTGACTATTTGCACTGAGAGCGTGCGCTCAGTTTTTCAATACTTATGAATAATTGTCTTTAAACAAGTAAAATTATGCAGATGTAAAATTGTTGCGTTGTGGAAACTTGAATTCTATAATAAACAGTGCAACTAGTCTGATAGAAGTGTGAGGTTCCTGTCTAAGCAACCACCTAATCGTGGTCCTGGCACTCCTCATATGTATTGGCCTAATTCTGTGTTGTTTAGGAATTGATTCAAGCGAATGTTAGGGCTATCATATATATTAATTCTTATGGTATAAGTGACTAAACAATTGGCCATCTAGTTTTATTCCAAACAATTAAGTTCAGTTTACATCTTAAACTAAATTTTATGTTTAAAGCTATTTATAAAATGTAACAGTAGTCTTTGTTGTTTTAGGTTGACCCAACCAATCCTGTGTGTACTTCTGCTTCTCCAACATGCTCAGCAAACCAAGCGTTTGGTAATAATATAAATGATTATAGCAATAACAATATAAAATTAAGAGAGTTATTAACAATTCGGTTTTTCATTGCTATTAAAAAGTTCGTTGTTTCTATAGCTGTTTTGAACTTTTTATCAAAGCTTTTCTAGTCTAATTAGTCTGCAATATCAATAAACGTGTAGTTATTACACTTCAAACTATTTTTAACTCTTAGCTATGTTTTATGGATATGTTAATCTGATTGTAATGAATATTATCTACTGCTGTTTTGATTGATTATTGATTCTTATTTTTCAGTTGAGGCTTATATGAATGGTGGTAATCTACCAGCAAGCGAATGTCTTGCCTGTTCTTCTTTAACTTCGCCTTCCTCACAGTCGATTGTGTAAGTTTACAACAGTTTGTAAATATTTGCATTTTACAACAAATCTTATGTTTTGCTTAGGCGACCCTCAGTTGATGTATCAGTTAAGAGCGTCGGATTAGTGGTCAGAAGGCTGGGGTTTTATACCCGATTGGGTCCTGGTAAAGACTTTAAAAATACTATTTGCAGCTTTCCCGCCAGACGCTCGGAACAAACGGAAAATGCTAAGGGTTGCGTGTATGTGTTTTGTATGTCCTCTCAAAGCGTTCAGTCGTTCGTGCTCGACATTGTAATGTGCCGGCATTCGAGAATGGCTTACACAATGTGTGCTTAAAAGCTCCGCTGTCCCGTATCTTACGCTTTCGTTTATAAATTTTAACGTTTTTTGTTTAGGTGTGACTACAATGCTCCTGTTAACGTTGCTTCAAGCTCAGTTTCCCCTACGGTAAAAAATAATTTGTTTTGATTTATTGGTTATTGTAAGAAAAACAACACTTTTATTCTCTAAACTCTCAGATAATTGCTGTAATGCTACTTTAATAATACAGCAATTTTTTGCTTTGTTATATTTTACATACACCGGTCGGTCAGCTCAGTTGCTAAGTACATCGCTATCGGTGCGGGAGGTCTGGGCTTGATTCTCGGGTCGGTCAAATCGGACACAGTGTCGCCAACGGCTCGCCACCGTTTCTTCGGATCTGTGTTGCCCAGGCTGTAAGCCGTGGAGATGGATCCCGCCATTCGTTACATGCTTCGGCGTAATGCCGCTGGTAATAAAGATTCAATTTTTTGATATTTTATGTTTATTTTTCAGGACCCTATGTACGTCCAGCAACAACTGCCCGCGGCCCAAGCTGGTTGCCAGGTATAATTTTTACTTTGTTGATTTTGGTATAGTTATTGGCTTTTGCGATTTATTTTTGCACTTTTGCTTTGGTTAATTTTGATATAGGCTGCCTGGTCTGGTGATTTAGATCTTCGTTACAACAGCTTTGTGATCATGGGACTATTGGTTCAATCCTTATCCTATTTTCTTTACTGCGTTCTTGGATAAGAAATTTCAGATGTTCCCTTATCAGAGCGTTCATTGCAAACAGCTAAGTGAATCAAAATGAGAATTTCGATCGAAAATATCGCCCATAAAGACAACGTGTAAGCAATGCTAGATTCCCGTCAAGCTTGTCTTTCTCGCAATTGGAGGATAAAAATGACAAAGGACTCATGTTAACATGCTAGCCTATACCTGAATTTGATGTGGTACTTTTCAAGTAGTAGTTCCCTTACTGTTGCAATGTTTTTTTTTTCGAGACTGTTGGCTCATCAAAACGTATTCTCTAGTATTCCGTTGCACCGAACATAACAGCTTGCCAAGTTCTCGGCAACTTGTGTGTTCTTCAATCGTACAGCAGCACGGCGACTGCTTGCACCGCTTATCGGGAGATTTTCGTCGGCAGAGATGACATTTTGAATGGAATTGAAAGTTGGTAAGTAAAAAGTATGTTGTGGGTCGTTAAATCGATCTTTAGAAAATACCTCATGATCGTAACTTCTGCTTGGCTGGTTGCTACTGGATGTAGTATAAAGAAATATTATTTGACCGAAAGGCTTGGAGTCAACATCGATTTCTAACCCTGAATTTGTTGTGTGCTTAACGCGTCTGTAACTTTTCTATGAGTCATGACGAAAAGTCGAAATTGACGTGTTTAAACTGCTGCGCCTCCAATACTGCAGATGCAGGTATTATTTATACACAAAGTCTTAGTAGGTTCCATGTGCTGCTTTAAGGTTAAAAGTCTTTTGGTTGAAAAATGGGGTTTAGCGTAATTTTGTGGTATTACTTGTGCCACAGGCTTTTACAAAACACTGTAGTTAGCCAAACTGTTGTATTGATGTTGGTCGATTAAGCGCAATTCTTAGATTTATGGATTGGATTTTCTAAGCTATTGCATTTCTTGGTCTACTGAGGACTTCTTTCATTTTGTCATGAGCGTGTGCAGATGCAAATGAGGTATTCGATTTTTTCAAAGTTAACTTTGGGCCGACTATTTTGTAAGTTTGAAGTATTCTTTGCTATGACACAGCTCTGGAACAGTAGGCTGATCTAAAATTTGGTAGACTACCATAAAACATCGATTGAAACTAATTGGTTTTATTAGATAAGTTAGTGTTTTTATAGATAACATTATTTTTCCTAAATTTATTTTGATTTTTTTAGGCAGAGAAACTTACCAATGATTTACTACACAACTGTAGATTTCGAGACAAACCTTATCAGCCCAGGTTCGATTCTTTCTTCCGCTGACATTACAGCGACATATTCTTTCCGAGGAGGAGTAAGAAACAATTGTTTTTTGGACTTGTGTAATGTGTACACTGCATTTTTTTTTTTTTGAGGCGTTTTGAGGAACCGAGATGGTCTCTCAAAGTTGTCCAGGGGTCTCTCAAAATCTTCAAATTCCAGTTGAAATCGTTATTAAATGCAGCTTCATTTACTACTGTAAAAATTGGCAGTCTTTCAAAATTGCTTGGTGTTTCAAAACCAAATCTTAAAAAAACACTGGAACACTGTACAGATAATTTTGTGTGAATAGCTGCGAATTTGACTTATTGAGCAGGCAAAAATATTTTCAGGCAATCAAGAACTCACGTGTTACGCCAATAGGTGCCGATTTATTTCTTTTTGTGGTGGTTGAATTTTTTTCCTGACTTTTTAGCTTTGAAGATCTTTGTCTTGCATTTGGTGTTTAAGGTCGGCGAAGAGGTTACTTCAAGACATCGCTATCGGTGCTGGAGGTATGGGGTTAGATTCCCTGCCTGGCCAAATTGGATCAGTGTCGCCAACTCTGCTACTTTTCTTCGTAGCTGTGTAGTGTGCAGCCCAGGCGCTTAACGGCGTAAATGGACCCCGTCATTAATTACAGGCTTCGACATAATACCGCGAGTATAATGAAGACTAGATTTTGAGATTTGGCGTTTCCGTTGTTGCATTTTAAAGTGATATTTCCCAGTATGAGCCATAATAAAAAGCACTTCATGTTGCATAACTGCAGACAGTGAACACTATTTCGACGTTTTACGCTTCATCAGTGCAGTTGGTGTGACTGACGTTCACTCAAGGCAATATATATGCCCGAGAACGATTTTTGCTTTTGGTTTGTAACTATACCGGTTGCATGAACCTGCAGAAACTCTTTCTGCCAAACCCCTTCACCCGTGAAAAAGCCGGGGACTTGGCAGATAAAATTTCATGTTGTTTTATTTGTAATGTTGCTTAAAGTTAAACGATGTTCTTGCTTTCAGAACACTCTTCTTGATTTTGTACTGATGAAATATGACTTCAATGGCACCTTTCTGGGATCAGAAAGCGCTGTGAACGGCGCATTGCAGGTAATCTATAAGTGCTATCGTTATTGTTGCTGAAGATGTTTAATTTTAGTGAAGATCCATTAAAATTGGATATTTCTATTCGAGTCTGAACTGCTTATTGCTTAGTTAAAAACTTGCAATTGCTGCAATGCGCTGTATGTAGTTGTGTGTCGTTTTTGTTTTCTAGCTTTGTCCAGACAGACCAGCAGTTGAAAACAGAGCTTTTGTTTTTGGCACTACGTTCCGACAGTCGGTAAGTGACAGAGGTGTGATTTTTGATTGCGTTGTGTTGAGGCAAGACTACCTAGAGCATTGGCTGAGAGCAGCAGTTTGCTGAAAAAAGGACGGTTACTGTAACGTCATTTGGCCACGTGGAGGCAACTAAATATCTGGTAACTTGAATTCTTACAAATGTAGGATTTCAAAAAAAAAAAAAATGTAGGATTTCATTCTTTTAATTAACTTTCATTTAGTGCGAATTGTCCTCGGCTGAGCTTTCAGACGCCGACAAATATCCTTCAGTAATGTACGATTTAAATTTACGATTTACTGATTCATCGGGACTTCCTCAGCTTTATCCAATCCCGATCGGTAAGTCTCGTGTAATTTCCTTGTGCCTAAACTCTACAAAAGCATGTGATACTTCAATGTCACAGTTTTTAAAACATTGTTTTGTTAGTTTTAACTTTGAACTGAAAACGACCTACTGGCTGGTCTAGCTATAACGAGATCACTAACGGTGCGGCAGGATTGGGGTTCGACTCCCGGGCTGGTCAGAGCGGCCACAATATCGCCGACAGTTTGCCACCACTGTGACGTTATTTCAGAGTTAGAAGCTGTACTGCCCGCCATTAGTTTCACTCTTCGGCGTATTAGCGCGAGTGTAATCAACATTTAATTTACATTTATTTGGACTAACGGTGGACTAACGATTTAAGAACAATAAGGGAGACTGTGAGCGAACTTGCGCTGTTTGAGTCAGCAGCCTTACCATTGCTTACTTCATCTCAGAATTGCAAGGGTCTCACTTTTTCGATTTGGGTTAGTTCGTTGGGGAATCGAATTGTCAGTACAGCCCTAAACCCGAGATTTTTTTTGACTTGTTAATTTTTTTGAGAATTTTTTTGTTTGCGCTCCATTTACGCTTACAGTGTTCTTTATGCCTAGCATTTAAGTTTGAGCTACTTTTTTTAAATGTTTTTGGTTTAGGACTCAGCTTTTTGCCTAACGATTACGTGAGAAGATTCGTGCTGGTGGACAGAGAGAGTTTGGCGACTAGCCAGTTAATAAGATATGCAACTTCAGTTGCCATCAGGTGAATAACTTCAGTTGCCATCAGGTGCATCGGTTACTCTGAGATGTGGTTTATTTAATTTTTTGTCGTTGTGCATTATACAGAAACGATGCTCTGTAGGAAATATGAGAAATGACGCTTAAGGAAATTACTTGGGTGTTGGTTAAACTCGCTAACTGGTTCTTGCTGAGTGTCTTTGTATTAATTTGAACTTATAAATGTAAAAATGTGAAAACTTTCCTTCCATTGCTTCTAACACGAATGTTTTTAGTGTAAATCTTCGCAACGTTGAAGCAGGAGGATTGATCAATCCTCCATTTGTGCAAATAACGTATGGCACCATAAGCACAACTGCTACTTCCACGGTGAGAAATGTCTTTGTTTTATTTGTTATCCCAACTCATTTCCATTCCTCACCTAGTTGGCGTAGTAGTTTAAGACTTTGTTGTCGATGCGAGAGGCTTTCGGTTGGATTCCCTGCTCGGTCGTTTCGACGTTTCTTCGTAACTGTGTTGCCGCGTAGCTAAGCCGCGGAAATGGGCCCCACCACTTGTTACACGCTTCGACGAAATACCGTGAGCATAACGCAGATTTGTGCGTTTGATCCCCGCCTTACGTTAACACTCCAAGAAATAATATGCTTCAACAAAGACTCTAAAAAACGGCGTTTTTGTATAAGTTGATGTTTTGATTTCGATCAGACTTTTACCTACAAGCTTAATAATGACGTCATTTCATTTGTCTTTGAATCAGTGTTTTTTAACCTTTTTTGAACTGCTGACCCGTAAAACATTTTTCTAAAGCCTATGAAGTCTCTTTAAAGAACCACATAACGGCCAATATCAAATAGTTCTAGGAGCACATACTCGTATCATATTTATATTTGGGGTTGCGACCCCTTGATTTACCTTTGTGGATACGAAGATAAGAAACCCTGCGTTAAATGTTGATTGACTTGTACAGATAACAGTAAAGTTTTTGGAATGTGGTTACGAAAAAAATTTTATGCGTAAAAATATTCGTGGAAACATAGTTTTACCACAAGTATTACGATAGGTTTTGGAGCTCAATTTTCATAAAAAGAGTATAGCCAGTATATTTGTAATCATTTGCAAACGTTTCGGTAATAATTAGGGGGGATAAAAGTCATTAAAATCATATTTTTTCTGGTAGCGTTGAAACTTATGCAAACGATAATGGCGAAAAAACGGCGTTGATCCGAGGTCTACTTAAGAAGTTACAAAGTCATAAGAAGTCATATTTTGTGTTTTCGGTCATAAAATATGACCATTCATTTTTCTTATGAAATGCAAATATTTAACCCCAGTTACACTGCTGATACTGTTCAAAGAGTTCCTGTAGACATTAAAACTTGATAGTTTTATGATGAAGTGTACAACAAGGGCGTGGCCAGGGGGGCACGGGGTGGCTTCCCCCAATCCATCCTGGACAAAAACAAGGATCTTGGTAATTATGATAAAATACTTGCCATTGCGTGATTGTTTTTTGCTGAGCTTTAAGTAAGTGGGCTTACAAAGGAGAAATACATAACAATTTTGCTTTTTGCGTTGGCCAGAGTTATGATGTCGCAGTGGCAACGGTCAGGCGTAGAAGTCACTTCAATGATTGTTTAAAACGAATCTTCATTGGTATATCATTTTCACTGTGTTACGCTTTGCTTAAATTTGAGCACTTCTGCTGCTGTAAAAGTTTCAGCAATGCAAAATGCTGAAAACGTTGCACGAAAAGTTTTAAAAATGTTTAAGACCAGTGCGAAGAAAACAGCGTTGTTATTGCTTAGACTTACATATTAGATGATAATTAATTCTTAATACGTACGGAAAATAGCATAAATTTGCTATTTCCAAAATAAAGTCATATATTTCAAAAAATAAAATCATATTTTTCGATTTTATTGATCATAAGAAAATCGCCCTAGTAATAACTTATGCCATCGTCAGTGTAAGAATGATATGATATTCTAGCCTAGTGCCTCGTTAGTTTTGGGGATGTGCCGGATACCGGATATATACCCGGTTTCCGGCACTATCCGGCGCTTTTTGAAATGTCCGGTATCCGGTCGGATAGTGCTTCTTTATCCGGCCGGATACCGGGTATTTTTAAAGTTCAGGGAAATCGCGTGTAGTAGACTCGGTAAAAATAAAATTTACCTTTTCGATCCTTGTGAAAAAAATTTGGTGCAAGTTTGAAAACTTATTTTGTGTAGGCTCTCTACAAAAAGTAGAACCGAGTCCAAGCCTTAGACTACGTTGGTAATTTCTGATATCAAGTGGATTTAAATTTAGTTTGCAAGTTTTTTTTCGTTTGGCGCTGTGAGTTTTGTATTCGGGAAAACCACTTCGATGGTGTAGCAGCAAAGCAGTAATCACTCTGCTTCAACCGAGACGGTACAAGTTCGATGACCACTACCGTTGTTTCATCCGTGAAAACCATGGAAATAATTTACGTTTAAAAGCCAGTCTCCTGTCCTATAACTTGCAAATTTGTCTTTTCAAAATAATAAAAAAAAATGCAATAAGCGGCCTACATAGGCGCCAATTTTTTCTCGAAGGCAAACAGCAGGGGTAGAGAATTTTTATAGAAACTCTGTTTTCTACGTTCAAAAAACGACGTTTCAAGGTACCAGTAGCATTGTAATAAATGTGTTTCTACTTTTAAATGTTGCGCGGTTTTGTAACGTTATGCAAGTTGAATTCTTTAATTTAACGTTCTTGGTTGAATAATCGGCTGTTTGTATTAAAGTTTGACGTAATTTGCCCATCAAATAAATATCATCATTCCAGATTTACCGCAGGATCGATTTTCGCAGTAATTTAACGGTATTTATAAATTATAAACGTTGCGTGTTTTAGCAGCTTTGATGATAGCGCAAAACATATTGTGAAAATTCAAATTCAAGCTTGCCTTTTGCCGACTTCTTTGCGTAGTGGCTAAAGACATCGCTATCGGTGTAGGGGACTCGCCACCGTTGCGACTTTTTTTTTCGGGATTCAAAATCGTGTTGCCCAGGCGCATAGATGGGCTCCGCCACTAGCTTCGGCGTAATACCGCGAGAATGATAAAGATTCGATCTTTTTTGAAGTTTGCTTTTCGATGGGTATCACCAATTGCTCACAAGCGCAAAACCGCAAAAATCTACACAATATGTGTGGTAATTGTTAACTCGATTGCTTTACTCGTAAAATCACGCCGCTGACGCAAGCCACACGCTTGATAAAGTTTTTTTCTCGCTTTATACAGAGCATGAGCGCAAAATTTCCTCAAAGAAATGCTGAGATTTTGCGCTGTTACATTTTTTGGAACTGTTTTAACTACTGTGCAATGTGCATGCAGTCAACTTTTAATAAAATAATGAGAACACCCCGGGGACCAGACATATGTCACCCCTTTGGTATTAAATCGGAAGAAGCGCTGCTCCTGCTCCCGCCGAATAGACGATTATGGCAGCCGACCGACTTGCCGTCCGATTTTCAACACACTTTTGACCAAAATCCATACTTTTAACACAATTCTTTTTACCCAAAAAATAAAGCCTAACGTTAAAAACGTGTTGCTACTTAGACGTAGTGTCGTGGAGTTGAATCAAAAACGATCAGTAAGATGGTCATTATATCAACTGAGCTACTACCGCTCGAACACGTTGCCAATTCGGCCAACTTAGATAAAATAATGAAGTCCAATTTTAATGACGCAATGCTTTTGGAAATTTCCTGAGCGTCACATAATCTCATGCAATAGTTTCATTGCTCGCTAGTCGAGCAAAACGATAGCCTGGACAGAAACCATCAAAATATTAATTTTAACTTAGTGATGCTATCCAGTGTCCGGCCGGATAGTGACGCACCGGATATCCGGCAAGTTAGATTTGCCGGATATGCGGTATCCGGCACATACCTAGTTAGTTTTACCCTGATGATGATACAAGTTTTTACCGAAACGTTTGTAAAATGACTACAAATATGCTGGCTATGATCTGTTTTACCCATGGTTTCACCAGTTTTCTTCAAAGTCCGTAGAACTCACGTATAAGTTGAGCGAATCATTCGTTACATTGTTAAGCGACAATGGAGCAAAAATGTGTCCAAAAAGACAATCGCCTGCCTATCTTTCGTAATGTAAAAACGCTTGAAAGTGTTTCAAAAAAGGTCATTACTTCGGTTATGCTTGTTGAATTTTAAAAATTTTGACTACATCATGAAGCTCTTGACTTACGCTATCGTTTAAAACAAATTTCAAGAAAATTGGTTGTATTTTAGGCACTCTACATTGTAAATAATTTGGACAGAGATATAAATTTTTGTAGCGGTTTTTTAACTAATACTAGCATTTCTTGTCATTTTAAAACATAAATATAGAGCAGATTTGCAAAGAGTTAATTTGATTGAAATTAAAAGGTTCAATCACAAAAATTTAAACTTCACTTTGAAATTAGCCTGGCTATTGGTCGTGGTTTTTCAAACCCTTGAAACTTTTTTGCTAGCAAATGATTGCGTAAATTGTTTTAAACCTCATGTAAAAGAAGGCTTCACTGTATAGAACTAAATTTTTACAAACATGTTAGATTGGTAGTGTGGTTGTTAACTTCTGTCGTGCTTCACCCTTGGGCTTTGGACCATTTATTAAACGAAAAATTCAATAAGCAAAATTCAAGCGGGAAAAATACACCGGTAACTATTTTACTTTTTGATTTCACTGTTTCACATGCAATAACATAGGTCTACGTAGTTTCATGGCCGCAGCTTCTTGATTTTCAAACCCTGGGCTTTTAAAATCGAATATTGTGGGCCAGAATAAAATTAACTAAAGGCTCGTTTTACACATGGTCCTAGAGTGAAACATGACAGAAGTTAACAACCTCACTCCAATCTACCATGGTTGTAAAAACCTAGTTCTATACACGAACAGTGAAGCCTACTGTTACATGCGGTTTAAAACAATTTACGCAATCATTTTCTTGCAACAAATCTTTAAAGACTTGGAAAACTACGATCAATATAGCTAGGCTACTTTCATTTTGAAGTTCAAATTTTTGTAACTGAACCTATTTAATTTGAATCAAACAATAACTTTTACTTTTTGCAAATCTGCGCTATATTTATGCTTTTAAAATAGCAAGAAATATTGCTAGCGTAAAAACTGCTTCAAAAATTACTAGGTATGTCCAAATTATTAACCATGTAGAGTGCTTAAAGCACCATCAATTTTCTTGAAATTTGTTTCAAACGATAGCTGAAATCAAGAGCTTTACGATGCAGTTAAAATTGTTAAAATTAAACGAGCATAACTAAAGTTATGACATATTTTGTAACACTTTCAAACGTTTTTACATTATAAAAGATAGGCAGGCGATTGTCTTTTTGGACACATTTTTTGCTCCATTGTCTCTGCTCCATTCCTGTCGGCGCAACTTGTACGAAGTTATACGGACTTTGGTTTTCTTGTGTGATATTACGTGAACGTTGAACTGTGTGTGTGCTACCCAAACCGTTTGTACAAATGTACTTTAAATTAAGTTGCATTATAAGTCAAATTCTATACCTTTTCTTCATATTGTGTTGTTTTCATTATTTTTTTGATTGACTTAATCGGCTTTTTTCAGGTTCCTGCTAGCTTTACTATTGATTATTTCAAGTCAATCGATGTTCGAGCGTTTCAGGTTTGTCAATGCAGTTTTTAAGGTTTTGCAAACGAAATGTATGAGTTTTTAATAATTTTTGTCTTCTTCATTTAGCATCACAGCTTTAAGATGAATTGATAAAAGTTGGGTCCGTTAATATGACCTAGTCAGGAGTTATTATTTTTTGCGCAGCCCTATGAAAATAAAAATTTGAAAACAACTCAAGCACGATTGAATTTTGAAATACAATAGAATGGGACGAAAATAGCTTTAGGAGGAAAAAAAGCCAGAGTAAATCTTTAAACTGGACGTTTCGATTTCATCAGCTGCATCTATGTGGTCGAAACGTACAGTTTTAAGGATTACTGTGGCTGTATTTTTCTTGCTTAAGGATTGAATTTGCTGGTGCAACCCGCATTCAACGTTCTAGTATGACCTGATCAGAATTAAACTAACTGTTACGGCTTTATCGCAAACCAATCGCAATTTTTTAGCTGCAACGTTTATACTTTAATTAGTAAATTGTTTCGCAATTTTTACTCATCTTGTTAAAGCTAGAAGCTTGTTAAATAATTGCTATTTCCAGATTTCACTTCCTGTGCTGGGCTCTTTGGGTTTATTATACGCTTTATCGTTAACCAGTTCGTGGAGGCGAAGACAGGGTTTACAATATTTGGATGGAA
This sequence comes from Trididemnum miniatum, assembly GCA_964006365.1. Classification (NCBI taxonomy): domain Eukaryota; kingdom Metazoa; phylum Chordata; class Ascidiacea; order Aplousobranchia; family Didemnidae; genus Trididemnum; species Trididemnum miniatum. The sequence continues at coordinate 8,693,256 of OZ023231.1, read as the reverse complement.
GTGTAAGTTGTAGTGTAAAATTATTTCTGTTTCGCCTATTTTTTGAGTTTTAGGTTAACATGTTTGTTTTATCTGCTTTTAAAGTAAAACTTTTTCTCATTTAGGAGCTTTGCTAACTGCTATAATATAAGAATTGCCTTGTACATAGAAAAAATAAGAGAATTTTCTTGTTCCGTGGTGATTTGGACCACTGATAGATACTCGGACAATTGGACGTAGTCATGCTGTATTGGTATGGTCTTAGAATAACACTTCAGTTGATCGTTGTTACTGTTTTCTCGCTTTATCTTCGCTGGTCAGTAAAGACGCAATAGTGAACCTTGGGGTGAGATCGAACCCTCTACCTTATAATGCACGTATTTAGTAGCCACTATACCAGGCTACTTATAGGTCAAATAAGGTTAAAATTCTTATCAAAGCAGTTAGACACCACCAGCTTGGAGTATGAATATAGTACAGTATATACGAGACCAAATTTGACCGACCAAATAGCTCAGTTGTTAAGACATTGCTGCCGGTGCGGGAGGTCTGAGGTTTGAATCCCAGGTCAGTCAAAGCGAGCACAGTGGCGCCAACGGCTCCCCACCGCTGTGACGTTTCTTCGGAGCTGTGCTGGCTAGGCGCTAAGTCGCAGAGATGGGCACCGCCTCTCGCAACACGCTTCGGCGTAGTATTGCGAGTATAATGATGATCTGATTTGATAAAAAATATAGGCCTATCATGTTAGCTGTTTATTTTGGGTAATCGACATGTTTTTCTAAATGTTATTGGTTTTATTTATTATGTTGCAGAGCTTTTTGATGTTTTTATATTTTTCGTTGGGAATGTTAGCAAATGCATTCTTCATAGTTATGTTTGGCTATGCGGTGATTACCCTGTTGTTCTACCGGGTGAGTTGGTTTTGTAATGAATATAGTTTAATAGAAAAACTGGTGTTTCGAGAGTGATCTTTTTTTTGTTATTTTTTATAAGACAACATAACTCTACTACATTAATTTTTTGCTGAACTGGTATTTAAGTCGTGCCAAGTTTGGCTAATTTCATCGACCGATTGACGCAGTGGCAACGAAATTGCTCTCGGTGGGACAGGTTTGGGGTTCAATTTCCAGGCCGGTCAAATCAGATGCAGTGTGGCCAACGGCTCGTCATCGCTGCGACGTTTCTTTTTAGCTCTGTTGCCCAGACGCCAAGTAGCGGAGATAGGCCCCGCCACTCGTTTCACGCTTTTGCGCACTACGGCCAGTGTAATGAAAGTGTGATTTTTTTCAGTGATTTGCAATGGTTGCAACTGTTTGCAGTTGTTTTATTTGATCGCTGGATCATGCTATTTAACGTAACTCGTGTCTTATTCAAAACTTTGCTGTTGATCTTTGCAGAACCAGACTGTTGTTACGACGATTCCTCCAGATCAAGATCAACGTCAAATCTTTGTGATATTCACATCACTTGCATTTGCATTTAAGGTGGTTGATCATCATGTGTTGAATCGAAATTTAAGCTTTTGTTGAGGTTATTTCGTGTTATATTGAACAGAAAATTCAACGAATGGAGGAACATTGCGAAGCGAGCTTGCGCTCACAGCCGCAATTACCCGGCATATGAGTGAAATTCGATTGGCTCCAGTCATAGATCGAACCCGTCACGTAGGATCTGTTTTTGTCACCTGCGTGCGATACCGCGAGGCTATGTCGTTGACAAATGACGTCTGATTCTGCTATTTTGAAAAATGATAAGATAAAGAGTTTTGAAAAATGATAAGATAAGATAAAGTTTTGAAAAATTTTTGATAAAGAGCGATTCTGATTGAGTAAAGACGTATGTGAATTTGGGGGTTGAAAAAGAATAGGCGAGATTATTTTGCCCTGGGGTACGGTAGGGTTGAATCAAAATGAATTATTAAATTCCAGCACACTTGTGAGAGTGGAAAAACGGTTATCACACATCTAGTCTTTTTCAAATTTGTTTGAATGTTTTACAAATCAACTAATTCTTTCGATTATAAGCTTCGTTAATCGCGCTATTTGTTTAGCCGTTAAATTATTCTGCCGTAAATGCTAATACCATTCATAATGTGTAATGTGTAAAGCGCAACTAATAGTTATTATATAAATCGTTGTATTCTAGCGCCTTATACGGATTTCGGCGCAAGCGTTCGGATTTAATCGGATATACCTTAATTGCAGGCTGTGGAGGTTCTTGGTATAATTTTCTTTCAATGCTCGTCCGATATCTTTCTTATTGATTGGGAACGTCCGCAAGCACAAGGAGAAGGAAAAGTGAGCATATGGAGAACTTTTTTCATCGCTAACGAATGGAATGAAATCCAGGTAACATCACTGTTTGTTGGTTGATATTTTGCTAGCAAAACTCAACTGTTGCGTTTGATTTTACGGAAATTAGGAAAAATAGTTGCATCAGTATATACTTGTTGGCTACCTATATCTTGGCTAAATACAAACATCAAATTGTACAAAAAAAATGCCATAATAGTATTGCCTAGGATCTCTGCATTGCTAAGAATGAAAAAACGAGAAAACTTCCACTCTCTCTTTTTAATGTATTTTATAAAACCTGTGGTCCGATTTTTACATCGAAACGTCTACCGTGCTCATAAGGCTGCGCTATTGCTGTACCCATTGTTTAAATGCGTTAACAATACATTAGTGTTCATAGGTTGTGAGATTAGCGGCCGGTTGTTTAGTGGTGAAGGCATCACCATCGATGCAGAAGATTTGGGATTCGATTCTCGGCGCTGTCCAATCGAACATACTGCAGTGTCGCTTACGGCTCGCCACCGCTGCGACGTTGTTTCAAAGCTGTGTTACACAGGCGCTAAGCCGTGGAGATGGGCCCGCCACTCGTTACGCGCTTCGGCCTGAAACCGCGAATTCATTAAAGATTTGTTTTGATTGTTTCAAGCTAGTTGTTTGTGTTTCAGACTTGTCGGAAGCAGCGATTCACATTCCAACTTTTTGTTGTTCTGCTGTTTTTAGAGGCAAGTGCTCAACTGCTCATGTTGGAAGCTTTGAAAATAGTTGTATTCACTTTTTAATCGTTTTTTTTTTATCGATTATTTTTGAAGTTACGGCTGTGTTGCAGCATGCATGAGTAGTGCATCACATATTACTGAAATTACGTGTTAAACTCACACGGGTTTGTTAGTGTAGGACCTGACAGCCGAAATTTTTGAGAATAGTGGATGGTCGTGTACAGACCAATATCCTAGAAGTGGAGAAATGATACGAAATATAGTGAACACACACAAATTGAGTAACAAATTCAAAACCCTATGTCCTCGGAAATAGGGGGCCAGTTTCAAACTTCCAACATTAACAGGGTAATTCCCCATGTCGCTGAAAAGGTGATGTCCAAGAAGGATTAGCCACATGGGTCTTCGATGGGTTGCAGTTATTCTAAGTACAGCGATGTTTCGGTTTTGTGAGCGATATTTTGTTAAATTTTTTCTTTTAGGTGATTGGCTACAAAAGTTTAGCTCTCGAAAACTCTAGTGGAGAGCTTGATCAAGCTATTTCCGATTCACCTAACAATCCAACATTAGTATACAATCCCTTCCTTCGTTTCGCCATCGCTAGTCTCATTTACATCATCGCTGCAATTGTGCAGGTAAAAGAATCTTCATTATGCTCGTGGCGTTACGCCTAGGTGTAGAAAGCGGCGGGGCCGACCTCCGCGGTTTAGCGCCCGGGCAACACAGTTTCGAAATCCGATGAAAGCTTGCAGGGCGGCGAGCCGTCGGCGACGCTGTGTCCGATTTGACTGGCCCGGGAATAGAACCATGTAAAAGCATAAATGAGCTGAAATGAAAAGATCAAATTTAACTTTGGTAATTGCGTTACGATGCTTTGATTGTAGTATATTTTATATATATTTTTTTTTTGTTATTTCAAGCCGCTTAATTGCAGCTTAGGGTTTTTGTAGTAGTGAAGTGCATGCATCATGGAGATGGCCTAGTTGAGCATCGAACCCGCGAAGCTAGCTTCGGAGCCCAATGCACCAACCACTCGGCCAACTCCATGTGCTGCTTTGATTGTAATATGGCGCCGCAAAGCTTCGTATTTAAGTTCAGCGCCATCTGACGGAAGTTTATTTTGATTCTTTTTTCAGATTTTGTATCAAGTGCTTATACACGAACGTCGTATCCACGATCAAATTCGTGATTTCGTTGATCTCTGCTCAGTTTCGAATGTAAGCATTTCAGTTTTTTTTTTTATTCTTACTTAAATTGCACTTCTCTTTTCAAGTTAAAAGAAGTAGTGTGCTCTACTGCATTTCGTATAAGGCTACGCTACACGCTTGGTTTGCAAGTCTTCCGTTAGACTGGGCCACCACAGCGGGTAGGTTGCATGACCTACCGGAAATTTATCCTTTTTTGCGAGGGACCAGGGACCTGGGACCTATTGATGCTGTGTGACGAGCTCTACCAGGAGTTGCTGGCCATCTGTCTACCACTCTAAGATGGGGGAATCCGTGAAGTGTCTTTCCCAACTGCACAACCAGTGAACTTGCCAGCGTGTTTTTCACGCTGTCTCTTCAATACCGGAAAGCTTAGAACGCCGATTTTAAAGTCATTGATGTATAAAAATATTTTTCATTCAGATTAGCGTGTTTATTCTCTCAAATCGAAATTTCGGTTACTACATCCACGGACGCTCTGTGCACGGTCGGGCAGATACAGATATGTTGGATATGAATTATATGTTGACTAAAGAAGAGGTAAGGGATGACAGAAGCGATATTTTTGCGCAATTTGTGTTACTCTCTTTGCATTTTACATAACCGTCTTTCTGCAAAAATATTGAAAAATATAATAGAAACGCGTTTTGATTAATAGCTGATGCGAACTGCGAGAAATGTATGCAAATGCGCTTTAGGTAATCTTGCATCTTTGCTTTGATACTGCTGATTTATTAATTTCGTCTTATGACAGCGCTCTGGTTCAGTTAATTGCAGCGCTTGATTCTGAAATTAAAAAATCATGAGAGCTCACCCAGGTTGCCTGGTCTAAATGCACAGCTAAACAAAATCACCATTATTTTAGCCAGCAGCGTGGCGCTGTGGTTAGGACCTTTTTTACGTCTTGATTACAAGGTTACTGGTTCAACTCTCAACCAAGTTTCGTTGTTGCGTTTTTGGATCAGATGCTTAGTTTTGGTTACCTCTGCTTTGCGGATTTTGTAACAAGCTGTTTATTGAAGAATCATAAAGCAAGAACGTACCGGAAAACCCTATGATATTTTTAAACAAATCTACACATGTCCTATGTGTAGCGCCATACGGTTTTCTAAGATAAGTGAATAAAAGTGAATGAATTATTCCTTTTTACACAGGAACATCTGACTTCTGGTCGTGGTCTTGAAACTGGTTCTGATTTGCAAACTTTTGCTATAGCAGTGTCGCCCCTCTTTCGTGCACAATATGATAGAATTTATGAACCTCTAGATCAGGTGATATTGATTGACTGATTGACGAGGGAATGACAAATTATATGATATATTTTAAGTACATTAAAGGATTAAATGATTGTGGAACGACAGTAGGATTAGGAAGAAAAATAAAACCACAATAAATGTTCAAATTGGACGTTTTGATAACATGGATTCGTATTGATGACAGCTGAATCTATGTTGTCGAAACGTCCAGTTGATTTACTGTGGCTTTATGTATCTTTATAAATCACTGGTTTCATTTTTTCTTGGTAATCACTTGATATATTAATTTATGTTGTTTTTTTGCAAATAACGGGGTTGCATTTGTGTAACGACAGAGGTATAGTTTATACCTGAACGTCCATTCCAAAAAAGTTACCGTAAACAGTCGTTTGTGGCAATGTACACTAATATTTCTCTGTGACAATCTTCATTATACTAAAAGTATTACGCGGAGGCATGTAAGGAGAGGCGGGGCCCATCTCCGCGGCTTAGCGCCTGGGCTGTGGGCAACACAGCTTCGAAGAAACGTCGCAACATGCGTTAGTCGTTGGCGACATTTACTCTGTCCACTGTCCACATGTCCAATTAAAGTGGGCTAAAAGCCCTCGGGTTTTCTGCATCATAATTAAATTTTTGATGTCATAATTGAAAAACGTAAGTATGACGTCAATTATTTGATTATGACGCAGAAAGTTTGTGAGCTTTTATTAGTTGGACATGTGGACAGGGTAACTGTGTCCGAATTGACGGGCCCGGGAATCCAAGCCAGACCTCGGCGCCGAGAGCGATGTGTTTTATTCAACCACTGCTCTGACTGATTGGTCTTTTTTGACAATTTTGGACGAATTTGGTGGTCGTGAAGGCACGTGTTCTTTACGTACTTATTACGTCTTAGCGCAATGAACCACGAGACTGCTCAGCTGAATTTACAACAAGTCATTGCATTTTCGTAACCCTACGGTATTTTTAGGCACGAAACCAACCAAGTGCCCGAGGTAAGGTTACATTGGTAGGTTACGAAAATTTCTATTGTATGATTGAACTATAATTAATTTTTGATTGGTTACGTAACTGCTGGTTGATGGCATAAGGTCGACTTCATTTAGTAAGAGCGTCTGCCTCTGGAGCTGTAGACTGTGGGTTTGATTCCAAGTCGGGTCAAACCAATGACTTTAAAATTGGTATTCACAGCTTCCCTGTTGAACGCTCAGCATTAAAGAGACAGTGTGAAGAACAAGCCGGCAAGTTTACTCGTTGTGCCGTTGGGAAAGGCACTTAGCGGGAATCCCTCATCTTGGTGTGTAGGCAGATAGCTGGCAACTCCTAAGCGAGCTGGTATAGCGCATTGATCGCTGTCTCGTGATAGCAGGATAAATATGCAACAAAACACAAAAAAAATACAAGCTTTCGTCCAGCACTTGTCTCGGAAAATCGTCTGGATGGAGAAAAGTGTGAAGGGCAAACGCTAATCCCCCATCAAAAAGAAATACTTGTTTCCGATTAGACTAAAAAACGTTCGATTGTAATTTTTTTGTCCTGACTACTTGATGTCGATGTTTTTCCAGGTTTAAACACAGGTGGAGAGACGGTGGTATCTGAAAGCGTCCGTGCCTATGATGCAATGAGAGATTTTCTATCTGCATTCATCGATCATGTAAGTTGGATGTTCTTCTATTCAACTAGCCTGGTTGACGGAAAAAAGCACATATCCTACTTGATTAATTAATTAATTAGCTATTACTTAATTATTTGCAATTGCACCGTAGCATAGGAGCCAGCTCAGCGTAGGCTCATAGCGTTGACAATGACATCAGAAGTGAAACGTCCGCCCAAGTATTTTTAGCTGTTTTATGGCTTTAGTATATTTAATTAAATTACAGATAACTCCCATTTGTACTCTTTGCCAAAGCACATATCGCTTTTTTACCAAATGTATTTTAATGCCAAAGATTCTTCTATTTACCATTCGTTTAAACTTCATTGCTATGTGTTTTTATAAGAACAGCATCAGAGTGAAGATGTAAAATTCAACCTTACACTGTGAAACATGATATTTGATTGCTACCGCCGTATTTTGTGACAAAAGAAAAGACTATTGCTTGTTTTGAAATTCTTTCAAAGTGTAACTTACCTCAATCTCATTTTTTCAAAACTTAGCTTATTGCTCGAAAATCCAATATTCCTTGTCTGTGCTTTATGTTCATTAAGGAGATGATTAATTTACGATACTTTTTACCCATGTTGCTGTCAAGACAAAAACAATCGTTTTTGCGCAAATAGTTGCAAAATAACAGTCCAAACCTAGATATCATCGAGATGGGAGCACCCGTTCTTCCGCTTTAAAGCTCTTTTGGTCCGTCTTACTATTCCTGAGTACTAACAATGAATATTGAGGGAAATAAAATCAAATCTTCATTATACTCGTTGCATCACGCCCAAGTGTGTTACGAGTGGCGGGACCCCGTCTCCGCGGCTGGGCAATACAATTCCAATAAAATGTTGCAGCTGTGGCGACCCGTTGGCGACACTGTACCCGATTTTACCGGCCCGGAAAGCGAACCTTAGACCTCCCGCACCAATAGCAATGTGCTTAACTGCGCTGACTGGTTGGTTAAGTGTAATATTTTGTTTTTTTTAAGTCCCTACGAGATCTGGATTACACTGTCAAGGATAGAATGTTTGTGGAAAGTTTGCTGGATATGGAATTTGAAGAAGCTTTAAACACATGCTTCTTTTATAATGGTAAGTTTTTTTGACATACTTATCAAATCAAATTTTCATTACATCGCAGTATTACTATGAAGCGTGTAACGAGTGGCGGGGCCCATCTCCACGGCTTGCAGCCTGGGCTACACAGCTCCAAAGAAACATCGCAGCGGTGGCGAGCCGTCGGCAACACTGTGCCCGATGTGTTCGGCTCCATAGTCGAATCCCAGGCCTCCCGCATTGATTGATGTCTTCAAAGTGTTATGTCAGCCGTACGGTTTGCATACTTTGTTTCAAATAACTTAGCTCACCAGAATTGCCTTGCGTTTAACTCAGTTTTAGCAAGTTAGCTGCAAGCATTTTGATAACATTTTAGATCTTCGCGACGGAATAGGGTGAAAGTGTGACGTAATGATTTTATTTTGTAGCAACAGTGCAAGCCTTGTGAGTTTTTAATTTTTACTTATTAAAGTCTCGTTCTTCTTGGTTTCAACTTATTTACTTTAGAGCTAAAGCTTTATGTATTTTACTTTTTCAGATCCACAGATTAGTTTCACGAACGATTTATTTTACGGACAAGAATTTTCTCTTTTACTTTTTGATCTTTTACTTTTCTCGATAATCGATTATCATGTTTTCAACTACGTACTAGCGGCTCTAATTACCTACGTGGTGGGAAAAGTAAGCAGGATTGGTCCAATTTCTAATAATAATTAAAAAAGGTTATTTTTCAAATTATTGGATTTAAAAGTGAAAAAGAGTTGAGAGAGCTTGTGCTCTTCAAGTCACCAGCCAACTGGTCAATATGCAACTGCGATCGGCTTCAGCTGTGAATCGAACCCGTCACGTAGGATGTGTCGCCTTTGCGCGTTCCGCTAAGCCATGGTGCTGACAAGTTGCATTTACTTACCGACAATACGCTTAAATACCCTATTTCCGGAAGGCTGTTTACTAATTGTCAAGTAGTCACGGGGAATGACACGTACATAAATGAAAAGCATGTATTGTATTACTTACTATATAATAATTATTGTATGATGGGTCTGGGTCATGTGTAAACTTAGCGTTTGTAATTTTTTTCGCTTTTCGCAATTAGTTGCATATTTGTTCTTCTATCACGAGGAAGCGATCAAAGCGTTGCGACGAGCTCGCTTAGTTGCATATTTGTTCTTCTATCACGAGGAAGCGATCAAAGCGTTGTGACGAGCTCGCTTAGGAGTTGCTGACCACCTGTCTACCTCTGAGATCCCACTTGTAAACTCGCCGGCTTGTTCTCCACACTGTCCTTTTGATTGCTGCGCGTCAAGCAGGAAAGCTGTAAATGCCAATTTTACAGTCATTGGTTTGACCATAGTCGGAATTAAACCAGAGTCTACAGATCCAAAGGCGGTCGGGGTCGCTGTTATCACTCGACCGTCTGAGTAGCCATATTTTGCTGAGATCACGCCAAAAGCCATTCAATTGACAAATGTTTCGTTTTTTGTTGACTAAAATAAAAGTACAAAGGAGTGTTCGATCGTGTACCTAATATCTTTAATATTTTTCAAGTTATTGGAATTCATTCGTCAAGCTTTTGGCAGAAGTAACCTGGCTAAGAAGACGTTAATCGACAAAAGATTTTTGATTTAACGTTTTCATCTCGCAAACTGATACGGATTGTTCTACAGTGTCCATGCGGGATCCTTATTGTCCGTGTATCCTTCAATGTTGGGGATAGATTTGCATAATGAATGATTTGGTCACGCACCATTTATTTTATGCTTAAAATGATTGGTGATCGACGAGCTATCAATTTTTTTATGATTTCTGCAAGTCATATTTTATTACCGGTACATTTTCTATATTTTTAGTGTAGTCCTCACTGTTCGTTGCATTTTTTCCCTCTGTTTATGCGCATGGCCTACGTAATTTTTGTACCTTTGAAACGTGGTTGTTGGGCAAGAGGCCAAATGATATCTGGTCAGTGTTTCATTTTTTACTATAAGCTCCCAAAACAACAGCAGTTTATGTGCATTTTTATATCTTTTCATTTTAATTAAAGCACCCCAATCTTCCTCTGTTACGTAATTTTAAAATGAATCAAATACATAATGGGCTACGTTTTGAGTTTCGTATCGTGAGGGCCAACAAATAATTCTTGTAATCACTAAATCAGTTGCATGGATCTGTAAGCGCTTTTCTAGTGTTCTCTAGTGTTCAAGTTATTGTTTGTGGGTGCTGTTGTTGTCGTTACTGGCGTAGATTTTTTCCACTCGTTAGCAATCCATAAGTACTTTTTGCATCTTTTGTGTCTAGCGCTCGCGGTACGGTTGCTGTTGCGATCCATTTTTTCTTGCGTTGCTCGAGTATATAGTGTATAATTATAGATTAGATTATTGCTATTTTTGAAATACATTTGTAAAAGAATTATTACTTAAGTTTTAAAGGTCCTAGAAAGTATTGCTGTTGAGGAGCGGTCGGTTGGCGTAGCGAATGAAGATACGTCATCGACGCGCGTTCGACTTCCGGGCTGGTCAAATTGGACACAGTGTCTCTAACTGGTTAGTAATCGTTGCGACTTTTTTCGGAGCTGTGTTGACCAGGCGATAAGCAGCGGAGACTGGCCCCGCTTCTCGATGCACGCTTCGGCGCATTACCGCGAGTAGAATTAATATTTGTTTTTTTTATTGTCGATGCAACTACTTTAGACCAGGTGATTTTCTCCGGCGAAAATTGACCGTTCAAACCGACAATAGCCAATTCATACCATCGCAAAGCGCTGCTATAGTTAAGTTCAGTAGGCACTGCGTTCCAAAGTTGTTTAATTTGTGGGAAGTCGCTGCATTATTTTCTCATTTTAAAAAAGATCAACATCATACACTACCCACCGCCGCAGTCTTTCAAAATTTATTGAACATAATTCGATTCCAAAACAGCAAATCAAGTCGGCCAGAGCAATATTTTCCTTTTGTCAGACGAAGCGGAGAAAAACGAACGCTTTACTTTCCAAATATCCTCTTCCAAGCCATTGGTACATCATAGCAAAAAACTAAAAAAGAAAGCGTAGAGCCACACGATTTGCTTTGACCTTGCGATACGGCGCGCAGGTTACAGATTCGACTAATGGCTGGAGCCGACCGCATTTGACATGTGTTGCGGCTGCCCGCCGACTTAAAAAGCGCAAGCTCACTTAGCAGTCTCCATTACATACCGGCAGTGTTGAGACCGCGGCACAAAACCTCTAGCGGTACTGTTACGCGGTACTTTTTTAGTACCGATATAGATACCGTTGATACTCTTAAAATGTACCAATTTTGGTTCCGTCGTTACTTTTTTGACTGTTTTACTCAATATTTTGGTAACTTTTCTTGAAATGAACTTCGAACGCAAGAGCGCAAAATTTCTTGTAAGTCAACACAATTTTCACTTTTCACGAATTTTATAACAATGCATCTAAAAAACATCTAAGATTCAAGGTCATAGCGCTATCCTCGACAAAATCCGATCAAAAAAATGCATTGTAAGGAGAAATGTGGGACCTATTGGACAGCAGCGTATTTTCGTGATCACGTGATCAATTTGCGGTTGATTTTGGTAAAGGAAGTGAAGTTTTACTAGTGGTAAAATCACAAGTTTGTGTACGGATGGAGCAAGAAGCGTGGTGGCTACAGCAACAGCAAAAAATGTTTTTCTTGGTTCAAAGTGAAAAAAATTAGGCAGGATAATTTTGAGATTTTAGGAAGCTTGTACACCGTATTAAGATATCATTTGCATTGGTAGGTAAGTGAGTCTCGTGCTTACTGAAGGTATTGGGTATAGATCTACAGGTAGATGACATTTCTAAACCAGATTATTTTGGGAAGGAAGTTCAAAATGGCTACCAGGGCCCAAGAGACCTATTGGACATGTTAAATTATTCAAACACTATGAGATTTTATATTATGAAGTATTATGAGATTTTATATTATGAGGTCGCCAGTACTAGGCACCTATGTGTACTAATTGTAGCAACGATCTCTATGAGACGTTTCCCTTTAAGTCACATTTGCAGCTGTTCGGAAGGTCCCGACCCTATGGACGAAAGGTCACCATTGGTGGGGACCGTTCGGACGTTTGAGTGACACTTTTTAGTCGTAAATCAAACCACTCTAAGCATTTCGAATTCTTCTGTTTTGGTGCGGGATAAGTTTATCACAAAGCAAGGTCCGACACAAGCTAAAAAAGTATTTGCGATTGTCAAATCAGTTGGACAAAAAATAGAATTAAGTAAAATTTTCCCGATAGGTCCCACACTTCCCTACTCAAAAATATCGCTTTTCCAAAAATGGATTTTACTTCTTTCGGTCGAATCAGCCACTTAACAAAATTTTGGTTCTGCGCCTCTTCGCAAATACTGAACTGTTGAAAATTTGCTATAACATTTAACCGCCAGCCAAGGTTGAATGTTTTTCAATACGCCACCTCAGCTGCGGTAGTGGGGTAAGGTAGGAAATCATCAAGATTTGTGATAGACTTTTTTATCATACGAAATGAGCTACTTGAAGACAGCATTATCGCTACGCGCTTCATGAAAATTCGAGCATAGCTCCTTCAAATCGAATGTATTCATCACCGGATCGCGTTCCAGATAATTGTAAGGCCTATTTTGTATTTAGTTGCACGTTTATCCTCCTATCACAAGAAAGCGATCAAAGCGCAGCTACAACAAGCTCGCTTAGGAATTGTTGGCCATTTGTCTACTACTCTAAGATGGGGGAATTCCGCTAAGTGCCTTTCCCAACTGTACAACAAGTGAACTAGCCGCCTTGTTCTCCACAATGTGCCTTTAATGCAGAGCGTCAAGCAGAGAAGCTATGAATACCAATTTTAAAGTCATTGCTTTGACCCTACAGCTCCAGAGTTGGACGTTCTTACCACTCGAAAATCTGAGCTGCTAATGGATCGTCTGAGGCAAAATTTTGCTTGTTTGAAAAGTATCGAAGATCGTTACCGCGCTTTGTTATTGTTCCTTTTTAATATCGTACCGTTATTGGTATCGTCGTTACTTTTTTACAAAATATCGGTATCGATGTCGTCGTTACTTTTAAAGTAGGCTACTGAGTGCCCAGCTCTGCATGCCGGTACTCTTGAGTTTTCGGTGCGATACAGTTTGAAAATAACCTCAGTTACATTAGTTAGCAGCTTTTAACCTGTTCCACGTAATTAGCATTCTTCGCACAAAACAAATAGTCTTATGACCACGATGTGTAATCGAAGAATTCGTTTTCTTACCTTCACTACTACGTAGGTGACAACAGCTGAGAGTAGAAAGTCGCACACCATAAAATCGCAAAAAGTGAAAACAGCCGCGTCAAAAATTACAAGTCGCAGTTCTTGTCCGTAGTGAAGGCAGTACGTAAAAGAAGTACTTTTACCATCTAAAAACATGTGGGATGATTAAAACAGGGAGTAAACCCCAAATTAAATCCAATCTATATTTCTGCTTTTAAAGATGATGCTGAGATAAAACCAAACGAATCTAACTTCTATAAAAATCGTAGTAACAAAATTGCCGTGGTGCAGGCCTGAAGGAAAGTCATGACTTAAAGCTGTAGGACAATAGGTGTTCCTAAGTTGCTATGAGAGGTGGTACTGTTTTCACTTATTAGTTATTACAGATTCAACTGGAGACCAATCAGCGATATGGCGCAACGGTATCCCCGATTGATTGCTGATACGAGACACAGGTACGATTCACAGCTGCCGCCTATCCCATTTGACACTTGTCTCATGAGCCCGCTTTTACGGAATCCTGCTGAGACACGCCTTGAAAAAAATTATGTCACATGCTAATATTTTGATTAGACGAATTTTGTTGCGAAAATGCATCAAAGATATATTTTCCACTTTGCAACACTTATTTCGTAAATCATCACCTCAAACGCCGGAGATATAAGATCTACTTACCGGGGTAGAAGATACATACGCCACTTGATGGCTGCTTAAATTCCGTATTTAGAATCCTTTCCAACCAAGTTTTGTACTGAATTCGGTATTGCAAATCTCCCAACGACTAAAAATGTAGCCTATGCGTCAAAATCTGTATTTGAATGCCAAGTCATTAGCAGCCTACATGATCAATAAATGAAGTGAGAAAACTCCTCAAATTGCTGCAAGCTTTAGCACATTCTCTTGCCAGTTGCGCTGACTCAAGTTTGCCTTGATGAAACATCATTGCTCCTGAAAACGAAGCACCATTAGCATTGCAAATAATTTTTGGTAAGCTTTATTCAAAAACAGTGGTAGTATTCACCCGGTTCTACAAAACCGCCTAACGGAATTTTATTCGATCAAAAAACCGGCCGCTATTTCAGCTGTTTATACTTGTACTAGTAGTTGAAACAGAATCGGCTGATAATATAACTTTTGTCATCGAACCGGTTGACAAAAATTTTAAATTCCACCACTGCGTAGAAAGTAGAGTAGTTGACTATGTTTCGGCGAATTCAATGTTATACATGAAAAAAAATCAACCGATTTTAGATGCACATGACGCATTCAATGTTCGATAAAGCTAACAGCAAAAAAATTATAAGAAAATTTAAAGCCACAGCAAATCTCAAAGCTGTACGTTTCGACAACATAGATTCAGCTGTCTTCATCTGCAGTATAAAGCTGATGATGGTATCACATGGTATTGTGTTGAAAAAAGGTACTCAAATGGCAAAATGATTTAATAAATGTAAAAACTTTAGAAGTGTCGCGATATTTATCTTAGTGAAACTGACGTTGCACAAACCATCGGAAAATTTATCTATTTAAGACAAAGTTCACTTACGTCTTATAACTGGATTTCTGAGCAACTGCAAACACAAACAAAAAAAACATTAAAGGTTCTGTTTTTTACGATTACGTATCTATCATTATTCTTTTGTTTAATTAGTTTTTGCTCGCATGATTTACTGTTGGCTTAATTGCTTGCTTCTGTAAGTTTTGTACGTTATTGACGAACCAAAAGGGATTTGCCCAATACTAGATACGGAATTTAAAGAGCCAGCAAGTGATGTAGGCTAATTGGAATCCTTTCGAACAGGTAGTTAATCTTTTGTTACAAGCCAATCTATTGACGATACAATCGCCAGAAATTGACGAACCGATGGGACTTTACCTAATAACGAAACGATTATGTGAAAAATGAGCAAGTTTTTGACTCTGACGACATACGCATGTTCGGCCTTCGAATCCAAACGATGCCAAAGTTGAAAGTTATTGCAATATTCCTTCCCCTGGATTGCATTGATCAAACCAGAATTTGGATTTGATGACCAGATCGGTCAAAGAATTTCGCGCTGGCAGCAAGGCGATAAACAGAGAAGAGCAGTTGCTACATAAAACTGAAACCACCATGCTGGCTCATGCAGGTTGCGACGGTGGAAACCACATTTCCATCCGTGCCAAAGCGTGTAGTAAACTTGTCATTTGTAAGCTTACATTGAGTGTCTCAAAAAAGCAGTTTTAAGTGCAGCGACTGGGCCTCGTGTTATTTAGTCGGTGTTTCTAAAATAGCGAGTTTCACTAAACAATACTTAAACAGTTGGTTGGTTGTACAGAACTTGAAGATAGCCAGAAGCAGAGGTTTCATATTTCCCGAAGCTTTTCGTCTGACACTTGTCAAGGGAATCGTCAGAATAAAGAATGTAGAGCTGAGACCGCTTATAAAAGCGTGAGAGAAAAGAGAAGTAGTTTCTGATTGGACGAAAAGTGTCGACCAATCAAAAAACAGAAGCGCTAGTGATTGGTCGACACTTTTCGTCCAATCAGAAACTACTTCTCTTTTCTCTCACGCTTTTATAAGCGGTCTCAGCTCTACATTCTTTATTCTGACGATTCCCTTGACAAGTGTCAGACGAAAAGCTTCGGGAAATATGAAACCTCTGCTTCTGGCTATAAACAATACTTAATATTCCAGAAAAATTTATATTTTTTTGTGCTGTCGAAAATAGAAATAACCACTAACCAACGTAGGGTGTTGGCTCAGTTGTTAAGCACAAGCTGTCGGTGCTGGAGGTCTGGCGTTCGATTTCCGGGTCGACGTTTCTTCGGAGCTGTGTTGTCCTGGCGCTTAGCCGTGTAGATGGATCTCGCCACTCGTTACACGCTTCGGCGTAATACCGCGAAATTTGATTTTTTTATTTAGAATTTACTTTTAACACTGCTATTTTTGTTTTACTTACCGCTTCGACTGATTTGTAGGGTGCTTTATACTTTGCTCGGAATTTAGGCAAGGTCGCGATCTGGAAAGTTTGTGAGACGGTTTGATCAAGTCCACGACGAGGTACAACGTCAGCCTAAAAAAAAAGTTGTTGTGTGAAAATAAATAACAGAGGTTATTTTCAAATTATATTAAACTGAAAATTGAGCAGTTGAAGGAAACTGCGCAGTGATCATGCGCTTTTTGGTCAGCAACCACCCGATATAGCCTACATATGCCAAATGCCATCGCCTCCAACCGCGAATCGAACCCCTCACGAAGGATTTGTCACTTGCGCGTGGTACCGCCAGGCTATGTCGCTGAATGTATTTGCTGTTGCGTTTCTAATAAATACTGTACGAATACGACACAAAGTTCAGCATCTATTGCTGTGAAAGCAGAGATGTTCCAAGGGTAAAAAAAATTTTCGGCTCGGTGCAGGTTGGACTTTTAATAAAGCGTGGCTGAAATATTGAATCATTTTCGACTTCGTAGTAAAATGTTGTTCGTGCCAGCATGCATATTAATAAAGCGCAGTGAGAAAGTAACTCTGGCAGAAGATTCGTCGGCCTATAGCCTAATTAGCAAAGATGGGCAAGTCAATGCAAAACGTTAGCTTCGTTAACCATTACTTCGTTAACACAGTTATGTACCTCCGTTAACGTTAATTCGTTAAATTCGGCTCCAATTAACGGAAGTTGATTAAATTCGTTAAATCGTTATTTTTGACTTAAAACGGCATTTTTTTTCTAAAAAAATGCTCAAAATTTTTTATTATCAATGTTTGCGTAAGCATTTAAGCAATTTTTCTGCGCACAAGCAATATGTTTTGTTGTTTTTATCTCGCTTTTTGACCTCATTGGTCGTATTTTGCTGATTTATTGATGTCAAACTTAACCAACAATAAGAAAAATATGCGTTTACAAAAATTTAACGGAAGTTATCAAGCACTAACGGAAGTTAATTTAGTCCGTTAATGTAAAGACATTTAACGAATTAACTAGTTAATAAAAATGTTAGCTTCGTTATTAACGAATTAACGATAAACGAAATTGTGCCCACCTCTGCTAATTAGACAAAAAAATAATTTTTAAAATTAACCCTTGTTTTTTTAAGAATAATCAACTACCCAAATAGCAAAAAAATCGACGACAATTCATTCATTGTACGAAATTGCTGCTGCTGCTGTTTCGTTATCAGCAATTGTATTTCCAGGCCCGTCAGAGTCATATGACGTCATACGTAGCTTGGCATACTGAGGCTATACCTGTTCTCGCCTTAGCATGTTGTTCAAACCTTGCATATCCGTATCAGATCGTCCAACTGGAGAGCGTCCGTGAATGTAGTAACCAAAGTAACGATTGCGCAAAATGAACACGCTAATCTGAAAAAATATATTGAACAAAAAATCTACTCAACTCGCTCTACATTTTCCGCGAATCACTTAGTTTTTCTCATAAATTAACACAGTGGTTCTCAAACTTGTCGGAAGTATCGAACCCAACAGGTGTCATGCAAGCATACATCGAACCCTTAATTATAACCAGGAGCGGATCCAGAAAATTTTAGAGGGGGATGCAGTTTTGAATTAGGTTGAATGTTAAATGAGTGCAAAAACGTTAGACGTCTTAACCGGAAAAGGGCAAAAGCTCTTTGAAAATGTTTCACATCAGGGGCGTATTCAGAATATTCTTAAGGCAGTGCAGTGGAGGGTGGCATAAAATTTTTACATTTTTTAAGCGTATTTTTTTCCGGAAAGTTAATTTGAAGCAAATTGAGGAACAAAAATATGGCTTTAGGGGGGTCCGGGGGTATGCTTCCCCGGAAAGTTTTCAAAAATTTACACACTCTAATGGCCATTTTAAGAGCTTTTTGAACAATTTTTATGGCAAATTCTGTTTAATTTTTTTGCCTCTAACTCTAAGTCCTTCACCAAATATGATACATTTTGTTCGCACATTTTCGATTTATGCGTGCTTAAGGCGTAAAGATGATTGTTATCAAATAGGTTTGAAATTATAGAAAAATTGTATTCATCAAAAACAGCGTTGAAAGAGTATGGTGGGGGGATGCATCATTCCACGCAGAGATAGTCATTTACTACAACTGCATGCCTTTTTGCAAAAACTTATTCTGATCTTAGCCGAACCCCTGCTACAGCCTCACCGAACCCCTGGGGTTCGGTCGAACCCAGTTTAAGAACCACTGAATTAACACCATTGCAACAGTAAAACAAATAGCAAATTTCACTCAAAAATGTTAAAAGTATGGCTTGAGCAGTATTTTTTTCAATTGTTTGACGTCAAAAAAAGTCACCTACGTCGCATCTTGATGAAACTCGGGGTATTACGCTGGAACGTGTAACGAGTGGCGGGTGTCCCATTTTCGCGGTTTAGCAACTGGGCAACACAGTTGCCCAGAAAGTTGCAGTGGTCGTGAGCCGTTGGTCGATTTGAGCCACCGGGAATTCGAACTCTCCCTTTCCAGCCGACCGGTTGACGTTCAGGGTTAAATCATGGTCGGCCTAGCCACAAGAGCTATAGCCATCACAGGTTCTTGCCACGCTGATATCACTGAAATTTAGCCTTGGTGCGGTTTATTGCTACACGTACAAGTGTAGATAGCGAGTGCAAAGCAAATTTGGTTCATTTTCATGCAATATTGCAACTTATTACTATGCTTATACAGTAAAGATAGCAGTAGGAATATCTTTTATAATTGCATTCGCACTTAAAACACAATAATGCTCCAACAAGATAAAAAACATGTAAATATGCAGAAAGAAAAAAGCAATAACAAAACCACAAACGCTATCTCAACATTAAAAATTGAAAAATTGAGCAAAAATCGCGAGTAGGCGGGCTGCTTGAGATTACTCACATTTGAAACTGTGCAAAGATCTACAAAGTCGTTCACCTTGCTTCGGATAAATCGCTCGTGAATGACCAGTTGATAAACCACCTGAAACGTTGTCAATGCATGGAAAACCTTTTAATTCAAATCAAAGTCAATAGCTGAAATTAAATGCCAGCCGAGACTTTACTTTGAGAGATACACGAGGCAAATTTTCGGAATAGTTGAATCCCCTTTTAATTGTTTTCTATCCCATTCCTATCCCTGTTTTGAGCCATGTGGTATCCCCTGCCATGGCACCAGCAGTGGTTAACTAATAATTCTGCAAAGCCACATTTTCGCGTCAAGAATGACTCCAAGCAGTTACCAAGTAAAGACATGGTGTTGCAATCTGAAAGTCTTGACAAAATCTAGCGGGGTCAAAGCCTAACGGTCAGCCAAATATTGGCGCTGGTTCACCGAGCAGCTTTTTGTCCCCCGAATACCTTTTTTCGCGCACAACTGACATTGGCTTGCCAATAGACCCGCAAAACAAATACTTCCACTATACTTGCCTATAAATGGTGAGAAAGTAAATTTGAACATCGATAAAACCCAATCAAACCTGCAAAGCTTCCACAGCCACATATGTCGAACTTGCAACAGCAAATCGAAGAAATTTGTTGTAGGCCACAGATGGATTTTGTTGCGAGTAACAAGTATATTCTGATAAGTTAATATTTCCAATCAAATTTCTAGGATTGACTTGAGCGAATTTTTTTAGTTCAAATATCTAAACAATATCTTAAAATTTTTGCAATCAAACTGCATTAGCTCAAGCTGCATGCAACCTCAATGTGATATACAAACAACACAAAAAACATAATCGTTTTCCACACCAACTGTTCTAAACCTTTTGATTAAAAACTGATTTACATTTGAAAACCTTGATCAGTAAGCGATATGGATATCACTAAAATATACGTTAGTATTGCAACCAGCAGACGCGGATTTAGAACGTTTTTAAAGGAGGGAGTGAGGTGGAGGTTAACTGCTTATGTTGCAGTTCTGTGGATCTAGTGGAGGTATCGAGTTACCCCTACATTACGGTGTATAAAAAAAATTTAATGTCTTCTTTCTGCGTACTCCACTGACTTATCCATTTTCTTTTGACGCTAACAAGGCGAACATTTGGCAGTGGAGATAGATACAGATTAACATTATCAAACTAATGGCAGCCCATTGGTGTAACCACGTCGTGTTTGTTTCGCTTGAGCAAAAATAGTAATACTCACCTCTAGAAGTAACAAAATGAGAAGTAGCTGAATGGTGAACCTTGTTTTTCGAAATGTCTGCATAAAAGCAAGGTAATCACAGTTATAATATTTATATTACTGGTAATAACATTCCTCGACCAGACTTACATTGAAAATAAAGAAACCAGAAGTTCTCTATAAATACATCTCTTTAAGGTTAAGTCCACTTCGAATACTTGCAATTATGCATGTAGTATTCAGGAGCGTAACTAGGATTAGCTAAGAACCTGGGCATCGCCCAAGAGGGGCGAGTTTTCCGCCTAAAGTCAGGTGAAGAGAATAAAAAGGTCATCACCACCGCAAATCTCCACTTTTCTGCCCAAAGTCAAGGGAAAGCAAAAAAAGCCATGGTCCCAGCGCCCCCCCTGGATACGCCCCTGAACCCCTGGAAAAACACCCTTGGCATTTTGAAAAAGACCCTGGGCATTTGCCCCCCAAAAGGCCTGGTTACGCCACTGGTAGTATAATTGCTGATTGTACCTGAAGTCGGTTCCATTCTCTTGCGATCAAAATCCTTCTCCATGCGCTGACTTTCGCTCTATTTCCAGGAGGAGGTTCCCAATCGACAAAAAAAAGCTCAAACCTACACTGAGAGGTCACCAATCCAATCATGTCGAAACACTGTAACATACTGCACTGTCAATTGAATGAACGTGTATCAAGTATTCGTTTTTAGACATGTTACAGCACACGAGCTTAGCAAAATATCAGAAATACAAAACTTGCATGAAGTTATGAAATGCATGATGAAACAGGATTTTGCTTCGTGGCAAAAAATTGAAAAGAGTAATATTACTCCATTGCCATTGGCTTATCATCGTTGCAATGCTTACGGTCACAGCAGCTGTGTTGCCTGAGTGCAAAGTCGCAGAAATAGATATCGCAAGCTCGTGATGCTCTTTAGCGTTAAAAACAGTTTTAAAGAAAATGATTGCTTAAAAATGGCATCATAGTTTCTGTGAATCGACAGCATGTTTTGTTCAAAATTAAACAGACAAGCTAGGATGCAGTTTTGCTCCAATGACGAACTTACCTTTAGAAAACATGCGAAGATCAAGCCTAGAACAAATAGCGAACTTTCACTCGCTTCAGGAATAAGAAAGTTTTCCATTGAACGATCCTGTAAAGAGCATTTTTTCAACAAATTAAGCGTGTCAGCGTCTGGAGATGACTTTGTAAACCAAAGTAGCCTATATCACGGACCAAACCAAATTATCAAGAGCTTAAAACAACCTCATAACAACCTAAAATAATCGACTTTTTTACACCTTCATAAATAGATTATTTTGTTTGATTTGTTTTCATTCTTTTTCTCAAATTTTTTGGAATTTATCACTACAGAATAAAAGAAGCCATAACAGCGTTGGAAATTGCGTCATTGCACGAATGTTCGGAGGTAACGCAAGTCCTTGGCGTGAGCTTGCAATAAGGACAGGAAGCTAGAAGTACTGCCTACAATTCGTAACAGCAATCTTTTACTTAACCCGCTTCGAAATTAAAGAAAAAGTTAATGAACTCGTGTTCACAAACCGGCCGTTGGCTCAGTTGCTAAGCGCACTCGCTGTCGGTGCGGGATGTCTAGGGTTCGATTCCCGGGCACGTCAAAGTAGGCGCAGTCTCCCAACCGTTGCGACGTTTCTTCGGAGCTGTGCAGCCCACGCGCTAAGCTACGGAGATGGGGGCCCGCCACTCTTGACACGTTTTCGCGTTATGCCGCGAGTATAATGATGATTTCATTTTTTTTTATGACTCGTGTTTACAAATTATCGGGGCTGTAGCGAAATGTTTACCAAAAACTCGATACGCAACAACGATTACAATACAAGTAAACGTAGCAGGTTTTTAAGCTGGTCTCTCCATGAACGGCGGAAAATACAAACAAGGTGAGAAAACAAAAATTGTAGCGTTGCCAACGGTAAACGACCCTATAGTCGGTAAACGACCTTATATCTTGAGGATTCAAAACCAGAAAGACGTTTGTTTGATCGCATTTTTTAAAAGTAGGTCCTATTGTGCTGTTATTATTTTGCCGGCAATATATCCTGATTGGCAAAACCAGTCATGCTTATAGACGAAAGCCAATTAGGATTTAGCCGTTAAAGGCAAAAAAAACATTGCCTTTTTAAATTGCCCAGCGGAAAAATGTTAAGGAACTTCGTTGTTCGAAGTATGTTGCTTTGATATACCAAAACCAGTTTGTAACATTCACTTGCAATATGACGTCACCGACCCCCGTTTTCGGGTCAAAAATAAACAAAAACTATTTTGTCTCGAACTTATTTTTTGGAAACATAGTTTCCATTCGACACGATTTTAATATTGGGAAGCAAGTTTTTGATTGGTTTCAAGGTACCGGTAAAACGCACCTTAATAGGCCTAATCGGTAAACGCACAAATTCTGCAGGGAATCCAGATTTTAGTGGATAGAATAGATTGAAGCACGCTTGTCTTCAATAGAAACTTTTGAAACCCAAGCTGCATTGATGAACGAGCACATTTTTATTTTACCTGGTTTTCCACCATGATGTAAACACCGTTAATCAGCAATCCAATGAAGATGCAGTTGCCCATCATTGAAGCGAAAAAGAATGGAAACATCAAGAACATCTAAACAACAACACAACAAAAGTTGTTCAAAAAACACACTAAGCAAAAATATTTAAAATTTTGTCAAATTTTGGCAAAATTGCTCTGCACAAAATGCGATTTTTTCCCTTTTCGCGCGACAGTGTTATCTTGTCGGTTAGCTCAATTGCTAAGCACACTAAGCACAGCACGCTGTCGTGCGGGAGGTTTGGGGTTCGATTCCTAGCAGACAGGAATCAAACCCAGGGTCGCCAACGGTTTGCCACTTAGAATCGGACACATGGTCGCCAATGGCTCGCCATCGTTGCGACGTTTCTTCGGAGCTGTGCTGCCAGGGCGCCAAGCCCCAAAGATAGGCCTCGCCACTCGTCACACGCTTCGGCATAATACCGCGAAAATAATGCAGATTTTGATTTAATTTTTGATGTTGCTCATAGTTTAGCCCGATTCTTGGGGCTTTTTAGTCAACAGAGATATCGTTCACAGACTGTGAGCGCGTACAATTTTGCATTCTTATTGTATGTTTGTAAAGACTTATGAAGCAATGCAATAGTCTACAATAAAATAAAGTAAAATTGATACATAGGCCTACTTTACACAGTCAGCTGTCTTGCAGTCTACGTCATTTCGCGTAATGAAAAGTGTGTTTACACATTGATCCTGGCCACGTGTCCAGCTATCCTCCTATCACCAGAAAGCGATCATTGCGCTATAACGAGCTCGCTTAGGAGTGGCCGGACACCTGTAATTGTAATTACAGGTGGCACTGTCGTAATTAAAAAAAGGGGTTATGGCATTTTAACAGCTCAGATGGCCGAGTGGTAAGAGCGTCTGCCTTTGGAGCTGTAGACTCGGGTTTGATTCTTAGTAGGGTCAAACCAATGACTTTTAAAATTGGTATTCACAGCTTTCCTGCTTGGCGTTCAACATTGAAGGGACAGTGCGGAAAACAAGCCGGCAAATTTACATGTTGTTCCGTCGGGAAGGGCGGTTAGCGTTGGGAAGGGCACTTAGCGGATTCCCCCATCTTGGTGTGATAGACAGGTGGTCGGCAATTCCTAAACGAGCTCGTTATAATAGCGTTATGATCGCTTTCTCGTGATAGAAAGATAAATATGCACCTAATACAATTTAAATAATCCCTTTTTTCAATCTGCATTTGATTATGATGCAGAAAACCAGTAGGTCAGTGTTTCTTAACCCGTGTCGAGCGGCCGAACCCTAACAACTTCGTGGCTGTCTCATCCGAACGCGACGTCCAATCTCCCTCCCCAAATCAGGTGAAGACCAAAAAAAGAAAAAGGTCATCACGTCTTCCGACGTCCAATTCCCCCCCCCCAAATCATGAGGCCAGCGGCCCCCTGGGTACGTCCTAGAAAGTGTTAGAATTTTGAAGAACTTTCACCAAACCCCAGAGACAGCTCCGTCGAACACTAGAGGTTCGGTCAAACCCCGGTTAACAAACACTGCCGTAGGCTTTTGGTCCACTTGAATCGGACATCTGGACAGGACAAACGTGAGCTTTAAGGAAAGTTCATGCAAGTTTGATACCACCAACACTTACTCACTTACCGTGCAATCCAGATCATATAAACCCTGCCTTGTTTTCCATGTCAAGAGTTGAAAAATTGTAAGCAGAAAACCAAACCCACAACACCCAGCAAGGGTTTCCTAGAAAAATAGATATGACAAAAAATGGTGGCACTTAACCTCATCTCTTAATATCGAAAAAAACTTAAGGCAATACTTCGACTACCGGGACTGACGCAAAATCAAAGATTAGTTTCTAAAGTAAGTACCTTAATATTTTCAACCGTTTTTCGAGCATTTTTGTTCTTTGAACATACGGTAAATACTTTCGAATTGAGATTGAACGAGAATGAAAAACGAGCTGCGCGAGTGCAACCAATTTCCAATACGATTGGCCTCAGCCGTGCATTGAACTATAAGATGTACCGCTAGGCAAGTAAATAAACTTATTGTTGATTTATGTAAGTTTTAGGTTAAACAATGTTTGTTATAATTCATATTATGTGTTATTTATTTTTCTTTTTTTTTGTGTGCCTGACCAGTAAAAAATTTGACTGGACTTGCCTAGGTCATGCGTGTATAAACTGATGAAGTTATGCCTTCAATGTTGTTCTCATGGAACGGTAAAAGTATCTATTTTCACGAAAAATTCAGATTTTGGTCTGAGAACTAGATTTTGAAATTCGGAAAGGATCTGAAGTTTTTCAATGGCTTGGCTTTGAATTGAGGTCATCTATACTATTTTGGAAAACAGAAACAGTTAAAAATTGTCTTCTTTCAATCAAATACAGGGTGGGCCATAAGTCGCGCACCAAAGAAATAAGTAAAGTGTGATGTCAAATAATGTAAAGTCGGCGGGGTAAAATATCTTTTCCAGCGTGTACAACGTG
Organism: Trididemnum miniatum; assembly: GCA_964006365.1. Classification (NCBI taxonomy): domain Eukaryota; kingdom Metazoa; phylum Chordata; class Ascidiacea; order Aplousobranchia; family Didemnidae; genus Trididemnum; species Trididemnum miniatum. Next base: position 8,667,737 of record OZ023231.1, on the reverse strand, counting down.
CTTCTCAGTTTATTTGTTAAGTTTGGTTTTGATAAAAAACATTTATTTTTATCAGAATTGTTTTAAATGCTCTGATGCGCGACTTATGGCCCACCCCGTATAATGGCATTAATAAAATAAAACTTACAAAAAGATGCAAAGCCATGATCTACAAACCAAAAGCGGCAGCAGCTTCTCTCCCAGAGTAATAAGGAAATCTCACTCTGCAGTTATTAGGCCTATACTTAGTGTTGCCAGACTACAGATACAGCCGCCATGCATAGGTCAGCACTAGAAAGCAAAATTTTAAAGTTGTTTAACAGCGTCAATTTTCTTTCATCCAGCCGATGTACTTCTTCGTCATATTTTAATTATTCTAACCACAAACCTTTTTTTGAACTACAGCAGGAGGGGTCTTACGAAACACCGCAAAGGACGACAAAGGACTTCAAATTGATATGCTAAACACCGCAAAGAACGACAAAGGACTTGATATCCCTAATCCTAACCCTAATTTAAAGTCTTTTGTCGTTATTTGTTGTGATATGGTTCAAAGTCCTTTGTCGTTCTTTGCGGTGTTAAGGGGATCAATATGAAGTCCTTTGTCGTTCTTTTGCAATGTTTAGTTTTGTCGTCCTTTGCGGTGTTTACTAGTACGACCGCAGCAGGAGGAAGATGATTAGTAGGCTTAGGACTATGTTTATTCCGGCTTTAACAAACTTTTGTATGGCTGAAGAACTTGCAGAGAATACCCTATTATACCGGTTCCACTGTAAAACAATATCAAGGAGTTCACCAACTTAACTTCAGCTGTTTTCACCGGCACAATAAAATCTTTTTCAAATCTTGCTTTTTCCCTGCATCTGAAACGAAACTGCGCTGCTGTTAGACCAGAGTAATGTTTTAGCGGTGCTTTGCAACTACAAATTGCTATTATTCTTCACCATTGGTTTACCCGTATAGCTCAACACTGTGGGGTTCAAGCAATCTAGTGATGCTCGTCGCGCTGTGCGGTATACTAACTAAATTAAAAAGCCAATTATGGTGAGCGCCACACCCAAAATGTCTCAAATGTCTGTGACGACCGCTGTGAGTGATAAAAAATAAAGCAGAAATTTGCGAAGAACCTGTTGCCACTAAGAAGCATCAGAAAAAACCAAGTATGCTCGTCACATTGTAAAATACGATAGTGCAAACTGCAAGGGATCGATCCTCAGTGCCGATTTTAAGTGATTCAAAAAATGTATGAACTCAAATTGGAATCATGGCCAAAATATTATGGATTTGGTGAAACTGAACCAAGTGATCACTGGTGAATAAACAGGACAGAACAACGTTCTCTGGAGTCTGGTCAATGGTCATCACATCGATCTAATTCCAACTTGATCGCTCTCACGAATACCTGCTCCAATAAGCTTCAAAACGAATCAAAAAAAAAAATCTTCACATACTCAGGGTACTGCGCCGAAGCGTGTAACGAATAGCGGGTTCCATCCTTGCGGCTTACGCGTGGACAGCTCAGCTCCGAAGAAACATCACAGCGGTTGGCGAAAGTGAGTCCGATTTGACCGAATCCCAGGCCTACCGCACCGATAGCGAGGTCGTTATCCACTACGGCCACCGGCGAATCTTAGTTAAGTTTATTCATGGTTTATTAAAGGTGAAAGATCACTACGCAGCAAAGACATCGGGGTCGCAATCAGTCCTTACATTTTGGAAGGGCTATGTACATTCTTCGGGGGATTGAAAAATTAACTAACTTTTTTTTTATTTTAGCTAAAAAGGTTTTCGAAAGGCGTTCTCCGAAAAATTATGAAGAAAAAATCTTCAAGGGAGGATTACTAGAGCGTGTTTTAAGCAACTATCTTGAAAAAACTTTGCCAAGTTAAGCTTCAAGTCTGCGAGAATCGAAGTGAGGTCTCTCGATCGCAGCAAGTTGTGCTGCAGCAACTCGATTAGGAAAGGTCCTCCCACTGCTTGCAGCAAATTATTTCACGCCGATATGCAGTTGGCGATAGCCAGTTAGTGTTACCAGAATGAGCTGAAAGTCGCAAATTCGGCTACTTTTTAAGCGCTCTTGCGCCTAGATTTTAAAACTTGCGACTTTTTAGGTTACTTTTTGTAAGCAGCCTGCTATTTTTTTTGTTTTGGGCTAATTTTGATTCCAGAGTTAATTGCTTTATTGGAATAACTTTTTTTCGCATACCGTAAATTATTTTCTATGGTTTTCCGAAAACAAGATAAAAGATAGTTTTTTGCTTAACCATACAATCAGATAATTAAAGTCTCGTCAGCCTTGCTACGCACAGCCAATCCAGGCTAAACTCATTCCAGACTGTAAAGACTCTGTTTTTGCATTGCTTTACCTGTACATCTCAACTTCATCTCTTTTCTAGGTTGTGCCCTATTTTTGTCAGACGACTGGCCCCAAACAACGATACCCAATGAAAGAACCTATAACCACTAACCCACAACCAAGTTACCGTTAGCCTAACTAGCCCACATCACTAGAAGCCCCCATGGTAACCCACTCATCAATGCAAAAACAGAGTCTTTACAGTCTGGAATGAGTTTAGCCTGGATTGGCTGTGCGTAGCAAGGCTGACGAGACTTTGGTTATAGTCGAAACATTAATTTGTCCCTTGCAAATTTCTAATCAGATAATTATTGTTGGTTGTTATTTTTTCAGAGTGACGTCATAAAAAGATTAAATTTTAAATGGGACAGCTTGCTAATGTTAGATGAGCTCCCGTAAGTGAGGTCACCCTCTCGCCAAATCATACTGTTAACTTATTATGGCTGCTTTACTGTAAATTTGAAGTACTTTTGGAGAGAGCACTTGCAATTAAGAACGTAGTTATATATCCAACATGATAGATTAGTGCAGTTATAGTTAACATTTTAGGGAATTAAGCTGTAACAATTGTTGCCAAATGGAAAATGTCATAACGTTACATAGGTAGCGACATAGGCCTACTGGTACCAGTAGTAGGCTACTATACATAATCCTCAAACACTAAAACATGCACAGGTGTAGAAAAAATATCATTTCCTGAATTCATAACGTTACCACTAATCCCAAAGTGAACACTATGTTACTGCGATTGTATATACTGGTACCGGTACTTTACCACAGTAGAATTTGATAATTACTGGTGCATTACAACTTTGTATTCTTTCTACCAACGTGCACGTGTAGGGTAGTAGATAATAAATTTCAAATTTGCAATGATTTTGCACTTTGCTTCCTTGCAGGTAAATCAGTCAGCCCATAAGCTAGAGATTGATGTAATTAACTTCTCTTTTTGTTTCAGATATATTTGTAAGTAGAGCACGTGTGCTTAATTGTTTCGTTAAAAAATTATTTGGGCTACTTTTCATGGCAATTTGCTACTTTTCAAGTCGATTTGGCTAAACCCCAAGGGCGTTGGAAGGTGGGGGATGAGGGGGGCTGAAGCCCCCTCCTAGATTTTTTCAGCCCTCCCATAGAAATTTTGAGCCCTCCTTCAGCCCCCCCCTTTCAAGAATTTATCATAACAGTACAGCCTAGGGCACTTTAACAATGACTTATGGCGTTACTTCTAATTTGTTTCTTTTCTTCATTGATACTATCAAAACCAACGTACTAACTTTTGCAACTTTGTGTCAAAGGTGAACAAAATCGCAAAAACTGTTGGATTTTTGGTAACTTCGTGTACAAGCTCTTAAAGCTTTAATATGATGTCACAAGGAGATTTTCTTCAATTAAAAAAAAAACCTTTGGGCAAATAACAGCGAAACAACAAAATATCAAATTAGAATTAGCTAGCTTACCCTAGGAGCAGTGGCGTAGCGAGAAATTTTGAGAAGAGGGGGGTATGATTTTCACATTTTTTTCAAGCGTATTTTTTTTGGGAAGAACGAATTTGAAGCTGATGATTGAGAAACAAAAAAAGCTCTAGGGGGGTCCGGAGGAATGCTTCCCCGGTAAAATTTTGAAAATTCACATGTTGTAATGGCTATTTAGGTGCTTTTTGAACAATTTTTAGGCAAATTTTGTTGAAAATTTTTGATCCAATTTTGAGTGCTTCACCTAATATGATGCATTTTGTTTGCACATTTTCGATTATGCGTGCTTAAGACGAAAGGCGTATTGCTATCAGAGAGGTTCAAAATTATGGAAAAATAGTAGGCCTATACATCAGAAATATTTTTGAAAATGGCTGGTGGGTGGATGCATACCCCTCAACCTACCTACGCGGCTCCGCTCGTGGAATAAGCTACGAAAACTATCAAAAGAGTCTGGCATATTTATCACCATTAATCTTGCTCTTTTTTACTAAAAGGCAGAAACAAAAGGGGGAATGGCACGGCACAATGTCCCCCTAAATACGCTCCTGCCTAGGAGTTTCAGACTAGGAGCTTGTGAACGGATAATAAGTTATTTTAAAGGAGGTAAACACATTGATAAACGTCGATCTGGCTACTGTGTTTATGCTAGAGAAAAGCTTGAGTTCATCAAGCAGTCTCCAAATGACTTTTACTGAAGTAAAGTGCATGATATGTATTGTATGATGTATGTTGCGAAAACAAGGAGGGGGTAAGTTGCGATAACAAGACGTTGGTATGATATCACAAATTTCAGCCCCCCCTACGTGACAGTAATTCCAACGCCCTTGCTAAACCCCCAAAAATCTGGCAACACTGTAGCCAGTTCCCACCTTTTGGCAGCAACAGCATTCATATTATTTTCTATTGCTGAAAACTGACGAGCTGAGTTGACTGATATTTTTCCTACAGTGTAGTACTAATCTACCTTATACATTTTTGACCATACGCGAGAAGTATCGCTGGCGCATTCTTGTTCGCCGTTTCAGCAGAGAGTTTCATGAGATACTTTAAATGTTAATTTAATGGATCAATACCGTCTTTCCCTACATTTGCGACTGTTCATTCCGCGGAAACTGGTTCAGTTCAAGCGGTTCTGTGAAACTACAGCGTGTGGGCTTTGCAGTCGCAAAATTTTCGGGAGCAAGCTGTTGCAAACTTGCAAAATGACGTGAACTGGACAATGAACATACGAGCGTAAACTTGATAACCACACAACGGGCGGTGACTCCGACGCATATTCTGACAGGCCTGTAACTAAACTGGGCCAGGAAGGGGCCAGGCCCCCCTGTCAAAATTTTGGCTCCCCCTGTCAGATATAGGCTACTTTGCTTGCTTCTTTATCTCATTACTAGGGCAAGTTTTTGTAGCGCTAAAATTCTGAAAAAATTGCATATATTTTTAAGAAAAGTTGCTCTAAAAAGTTGCATTTATTTAAAAAAAAAGTTGTTGTAAATGGTTGGATTTAGGACAATGCACAACGAGGTTATGCATAACGAGCAACTCTGGTTCTAACACAATGGTGCAAGAACTTCTAAGACAGTGTTGCCAGACTTTTTAGTGGTTTACAGTAGGGATGTGCCGAGTCGAGTCCGAGTACTCGGCCAAGTAACAAGGCATTACTCGGACTCGGCCGAGTATTAATTGATACTCGGCCGAGTGTAAAACCGTTATCATTTTGACCTTTTCTTTGCTTTTTATCCGAATTTGGGTCGAAATTAGGACTTTTCTACGGACGTGATGACCTTTTTTTTTTTGCTCTTCACCTAATTTTGAGTTCATATTTTGACGTTGTAGATACTCGGACTCGGCCGAGTAATGTCGTGAATACTCGTTACTCGGCGAGTCCGAGTAATTTTCCTCGAGGCACATCCCTAGTTTATAGCTCAAATCCCATTGAAAAGTAGCAAATTACCTTAAAAAGTAGCCCAAAAGAATTTTTTAACAAAACAATTCAACGCACGTGCTCCACTTAACACCTCAGATGGCCGAGTGGTAAGAGCGTCCGCGTCTGGAGCTGTAGACTCGAGTTTGATTCCGAATTGGGTCAAACCAATGACTTTTAAAATTGGTAGGCCTTTTCACAGCTTTCCTGCTTGACGCTCAACATTGAAGGGACAGTGTGGAGAGCAAGCCGGCAAGATTACTTGCAGTGCCGTTAGGAAGGGCACTTAGCGGGATTCTCCGATCTTGGTGAGGTGGGCAGATGGCCAGCAACTCCTAAGCGAGCTCGTTATGGCGTTATGATAGCTTTCTCGTGATAGGGGGATAATTATGCGACTAAATACATAAAACTAAATACTTACAAATAATTATATCTGAAACAAAAAGATAAGTAAATAGTTAGTCAGTTGCATATTTATCCTCCTATCACGAGAAAGCGATTAATGCGCTATACGAGCTCGCTTAGGAGTCGCCAGCCATCTGTCTACCACACCAAGATGGGGGAATGCCTTTCCCAACGGCACAGCAAGTAAACTTGCCGGCTTGTTCTCCACACTGTCTCCTTAATGCTGAGCGTCAAGCAGGGAAGCTGTGAATACCAATTTTAAAGTCATTGGTTTGACCCGACTCGGAATCAAACCCGAGTCTACAGCTCAAGAGACAGACGCTCTATACCACTCGGCCATCTGAGCTGTTAAATTTATACCGCTAAATTACATCAATCTCCAGCTTATGGGCGGACTGATTTAACTGGAAGGAATCGAAGAGATTCAGAATCACTACAAATTTGAAATTTACCTACTGCAGTGGTTTTCAACCTGGGGTCCGCGGACCGCCAAGTGGTCCGCGAATGATTTTAAGGGGACCGCAAGGGCTGAAGGGTCCGTAAGGGGGGCGCAGTACCGGTGTTTATTAATGTATTTTAAAAAATAATTTTTTTGAGAGCGATATGAGGATAGACATTTTTTTTTAGTTCCTCACCGATATTTTCAGTGGAAAACAGGACGTAAAAACCTTTTTTGATCTTCGCTTGATTTTGGGCGGAAATTTGGAATCGTGTTTATGTGCGTTGATTTGTGTGGGGTCCGCAACAATAAATTGCTTAACTTAAAGGTACGCGACTTGAAAAAGGTTGAAAACCACTGATCTACTGCATATGAGCACAAAGGTCGAAAGAATACAAAGCGGTTAATCTGTAATGTACCAGTATCTGTCAAATTCCACTGTGGTAAAGTACCAGTCGCCTACATTCTTTTGTGCTAGTATGAACCTTTTTTTTTTAGCTAGCGGAAATTTCAGTTGAATTGAATTGAAATTAAAAATGATTGATTGCTAAAGTTGCGTAGTGCTTTTGTCTTTGTAAAATACAATCGCGAAAGCTGCGCTTCACTTAATTTAAAATTCAGACTGCGCTAGTTGCGTTGCCAATCATTATTTTTCAGAATCTGTGCGCTTTCTTGCAAAAAATGCCCACCACTGGATAGTACGGGTTTTCGGTTTACGTTTCTGCTCGGCGCCCTGGTTTCACTTCCAAGCGGAATGTAATGTTGCATTTAATTTGGAAACACTATTTCGCTTTAACCAAATTTTTTTTAAATTACGCAGTAGCATCTGCAGTGTTGCCAATTTAGCGGAAATCCCGCTAGATTTGGCGGATTTTGCTTCTGCTTAGCGGAAAATTTTTGCATTTGCGGACAGCGGATTTTTTAGCGGATTTCTGAGCAAGTGTTGGTGAATTATTTTCAAAATGGCGGATTTTTGGAAAACATTTTACAATGAAATATTAACCAAAGTCTATGAGTCCGTGGTACAGACTTTAATATAAAAAGGCTCGATCCACTTCAAAGCCTCTTAGTAATTAAAAAAGTTGCTTCTTGCAAATAAGTGGCTATACTAACTTAGTGCAACTGAACGGACGTGCTTTTTGAGCTCTGCAGTGAGTGAGGCGATCAGTCAAAGTTGCAAATTTAAACAGCAAAGTGGCAACAAATTTTACGAGCTTTTCTGGTAAACTATCAGGCTTACATTTAAACAAAGGCAACAAGTATGGATCTAATCAATGCGAAACTCGACAACATATTAGATACTTTGAACAACAGAATGGACAAATTAGAAGAAAATATTGAAAAGAATGCAAAAAAACTAAATGAAATAGAAGAAAGCCTAAGCCTACGTTGTTCAGCTTTAGAAGGAAAAGTACAGACTCTCGTTGAAATAACTGATTTTGAAGATCTGAAAGAAAAAGTTAAAGAATTCGAAGAGTTGAGAAAACTTAACGCTGAAAAAATAATAACTCTCAACTCAAAATTAACTCGCCTTACTGATGAAGTAAATAGTTTTCAAAAATACACCGCGCACGAACTATTGGCAAAAGAAATTTATGACAAGAGATTTAATATTCTTGTATATGGCATCGAAGAAAATAAAGACAAATCTTGGGAATCAAAATATGAGTCTGAAGAAAAATTCAGGGCTTTTCTCAGTGAAGCCTTGAAAATTCCCAATAAGCATAAGATATCTTTAGCAGATGTTCATCGTTTACCGCAGCACACTGTTTCTAAACACGGAAAGCGCATAACTCGACCTATTATTGCTAAATTAACCAGCTCTACTGATAAAAATCTAATCATGCGTTCCTTGAAAAACCTTCGGGAGCACAACCTTCAACGAAAAACGGAGCATGGTGATTCTGCGGAATATGTCTATGTGACAGATCATTTACCAATTGAGCTTCAAAAACAGAAAAAAAGACTACTTCCAGTGTTTAAAGCAGCTAGAAAAGATGGAAAAAAGGCTACTTGGAAGATTGAAAATTCGAGCTGCAATCTTTACATTGACAATGTCAGATACTGCGAATCGCCATAAAGCTGGCTATATGAACTAGGCCTATTCATGATATTTTGCTGCTTGTTATTTATAATCCGTTGCTTATTACCGTATATCTATTTGATTGATTGATTGCTTTCACACTTAAGGTACAAATGGCGCTTGATACTGATATGGATCTATATAGTTTTCTTGATCCTAATCAAGCAGCCACCTTGAGGGAAACCGACCGTTTCACTGACGAAACAAGTGAAGGCGTTTTTCATTCCTTAACTAAAAATATTAAAAAGTGTAATTATTGTGACCTAAACCAAAATCAATTTTTTATTAGTAGAGTAAACTCCTTGGTACTTTTGCATGTGAACATACGTTCTTTACACAAAAATTTCGATTCTTTTCATGATTTCTTAATTGCATTAAATGTCTCTCCAGATGTTATTTGTTTAACTGAAACCCGCATTAGAACTCATCTTCTGAGTAACATTGAAATTCCTAACTACAGCTTTGTTCATGTTGACTCTAAATCTGCCGCCGGTGGTGTTGCGATCTATGTCTCTTGCGGACTTCAATACGAATTATGTCCTATTCAGCATCATTTACATGATTCTGAAAGCCTCTGGATAAACATTTTTGAAAATAAACCCAATAACAATTATACTATAGGTGTAATTTATCGTCATCCAAGTCAAGTAAATATTAACGATTTTTTAGAATGTTTTTCTAATTGCCTTACAAATTTATCCAAAAGCAAAAATGTGTATTACATTCTCGGTGATTTTAATTTAAATATTCAATCAGATAATCGAACTAACTATGCCACTGAATACATTAATTTAATCGTAAGTAACGGTGCTTTTCCTATAATCACAAAACCAACGAGAGTAACTGAAAATTCTGCCACTATAATTGACCACATAATTACCAACGACGCAATGCATGTTCTAGAACCAGCTATAATTAAAACTGATCTAACCGACCATTATCCAATAATTTGCTCGGTTGAAAAATTCCAGCACAAAGCAAAAAGTAAAGCTCCCAAAATATATCATAGAGATAGATCACGATTTTGTCCTGAATCTTTTTGTGAAGAACTTGAATCTAATTTATTCGACTACTTTTCTACCCAACCCGCTTTAGACAGCGGAAACTTTAACAAATTATTTGATGATTTCGCTCGTATCATTTTATCTGCAATTGACTCCCATGCCCCTATTAAATATTTATCAAAAAAACAAATGAAACTTCATCGCAAACCTTGGATAACAAAAGGCATATTAATTTCCATTAAGAAAAAAAACTCAATGTTCAAAACCCATTACATAAATGGCAATCTAAATAACAAATCTTATTTTAAGAAGTATTCCAACAAATTAACAAAAATCAAAGCATTATCTAAAAAGTTGTTTTTTACTAATAAACTTCAAGAAAATCATAATAATCCCCGCGAAATGTGGAACGTTATTCGTTCAACTCTCCCTAATGGCTCGAAACATTCTTCTCCGAATATTGAATCGTTACATATCAATGGTAATAAAATCGCAGACAGTCAGCAAATGGCTAATCATTTCAATGATTTTTTTTGTAACATCGGAGCGCGCTTAGCCAAGGCTCAAAACATCTCTGATACCAATTCAAAATTATTTAACAAATATCTTCGTGATCGCATCTCCAAATCAATATACCTGGATGTACCCAATTACTCTGAAATTATCAATACAATATTTTCAATCAATATGAACAAAGCTGTAGGCCATGATAACCTTCCTCCCTTCTTTCTCCGAGTAGCCTCGACTGTTATCACTCCTTATCTCCATTCATTTATGGAGTATTCTTTTATCAATGGTATATTTCCTGGTAATTGTACTATTGCCAGAATAGTACCAATCTTTAAAAAAGGTGAACGTGACAAACCAACCAATTACCGTCCCATCTCAATTCTATCTTGTTTTACCAAAATTTTCGAAAAAATAATCTACAAACGGCTTATCAATTTCCTGAATAAACACAATGTAATCCAAAAAACACAATATGGCTTTCAAAAAAATATTTCCACTAACCATGCTCTCATTGATGTCATAACAAATTCTTTTGATAATATTAACAACAACTTATATACAGGACTAGTTTTTCTCGACCTTACAAAGGCTTTCGATACCGTCAGCCATGACATACTTCTCCATAAACTTGACCATTACGGAATTCGAGGGAAAACCAATGATTTAATACAAACTTTTCTGCAACGAAAACAATATGTTTCTGTAAATGGTGTAAATTCAAATGTTCTTGCCAATAACTACGGGGTGGCACAGGGTTCGACTCTAGGGCCTCTTCTATTTTTACTTTATATTAATGATTTACCATCCTCAGTTAATTGTGTGCCGAGGTTCTTTGCCGACGACACCTGTCTTGTCTACTCCAGTTCAAACCCGTCAACACTGAATACAGCAATTAATCAAGATCTAAAAAATATCTCACAATGGTTTAAAGCTAACAAACTTACTGTGAACCCATCCAAATCCAATGTATTAATTATTCCCCCTAAACTAAATAAAACCGTTCCCAACATGAATTTTTTTTTGAATAACACCTTGATTCAACAAAGCTCCAGCGTTAAATATCTAGGAGTAATTATTGACTTCAAACTAAGTTTCGATATCCACATAAAATCATTAGAACATAAAATCTCCAGAGCTGTAGGAATCATGTCTAAATTGAAATATTTTATGCCCAAAAATGCTCTTCAAACCATCTACTATTCTTTTATACAATCGCATTTAATCTATGGTCTTCCAGTCTGGGGTTCTACTTATCATTCTTATCTAAAAAAACTGAGAATTCTACAGAACAAAGCTGTCAAATTTATTGGCGGTGATCTTTTTCAAGATAGAATTACACCATTGTATGCTCAATCAAACATTCTAAAACTCCCAAATCTTTATAAATTAGAAGTTAGCAAACTTGTCCATGCACATATTCGAAATCAACTCCCTCACAAACTATCAAACTATTTTACTTTTACTAGTAATATCTCGAGCCGTAACACAAGAACTACTCAAAAGAAAAATCATTTGTATACTCCTCGATATAAAACATCTCGAATGCAAAAATGCATCAAGTATCAAGGTGTCAAAATATGGAATGATATCCCCTCCGAAATACAAAATTCGAACTCAAAAAATTTTAAAAGAAAAATGAAGAAACATTTACTTACATTGCAAAGCTGAATAATTCAAATTTGACTCACTATTAAAGCAAAGCTGACACGTTTCTACAGAGAAGCGATCGGTTACCTTTAGTCTCATAATGACTACCAGGGTGGCGGCTGACATAGATGACCGAAAGGTCTTTCGCCGTCTCCCAGCGGTCGAAACTATTTATGCGATCAAATACCGTAAATGGAATTTTTTTTTTTTTTTTGTGTTGTATTATGTATTGTTTCCCGTAAATAAATATGTATGTATGTATGTATGCTGTACATAGGAAGTTGGAAGGAACTGCAACTTGCCCAGTCTAGTGGATACCGGTACCGGATCGGTGCTCTGTTTGCTGTGCGGGATGAGCAAGTAGCTTTTAACTTTTTTTGTGGTGTTGTTGGGGGTAACAGACTAACTATAAGTTGTTAACTAGTTAGTAGTTACCTCATCACATTTTTTCGTCGAAGACTTATTAACTTAGTCTGCTTCTATGTAGCCTATAACTCAGTGGCGTAAATCCGTAAAAATTATTGGGGGGAATGAAACATAGCCATGAAAAGTTGCACATATAAATAAGCATATAGGCCCAGTTGCGTAGCTGCAATATTAGCCGTACTGCGTCTTGTACGCATCACATCCGCCCAAGCCTTTGGTTACTAACAACCAGTGGTGTAGCCAGGATTTTGCAATGGGAGTATGTTTTGTATTGCAGAGACGAACACAGCAAAGGGGCGCTGGGGCGAAGCCCCCGCCGCTGAGAAAATTTTACGATTTTTAAAGCCAAAATAAGCGTTTTTGGAGCATAGGCCCATGATTCAATGCTTTATTAAAGTTGCCCAAAGGGTTCCAGTTGAGGAAAACATGATGATTTATGTAATTTACATTCTTCCCGGTAGGCCATCTTCAGTTTAAGCCCCCTTGCCTTGAGCGTCATGCTGCTTAGTTTTGAATAAGGGGGGGTATATACATCAAAATAAATTCACTAAAATAAATTCTCTTCTAAAGTTGTTCATTTTATCCTCTGCGCGTTTGGCAAGAGCAGGGCAGACCAGTTTCAAAGTTTTTGGTATTACTCGACATTACGAAGGAGGTGCTTGTCTTTTCGTTTTTCCCCTGTACTTGCCTAATAATATGTGGGCTGCATAACGAAATCTAAATAATTGCAGCGCTTAAATTGCTATAGTCTTAATTTTTTACGCCAGGGCTCTATGGCTGAGTACTGAACTGTTGACGACTAACGTATCTTCATTTTTCATTAATTACAGTTTGTTTCTTCGCGCTATTGCTGCCACACTTAAATGCCTCGCATTTAGCAAGACGACAAGAAATGAAAATAATGTTAGGTTGTTTTATGGCGCTTTTTAACTGCGACGGTTTTGTAGCGCCACGACCGATTTGTAAATGCGACTTATATCTCATTCACCATCCCATTTCATTCTCTACACTAACCCTGGTGCTGAGCGCTGAGCTGGGTAGCTGTAAATACCATTTTTTTGAGTCTTTGGTATGGCTCGACCGAGTATCAAACCCAGTCTCCCAACTGCAAAGCGAACGCTCGAACATGCTCGAACCACTGGGCCATGCTTTTTTTTACTGTCAGCAACGCTCGTCTCTTTTTTTCTAACTGCATCTCTGTTCCGCTGCATAAAGAAAGCAGAGCTTCATCTTTTTTCTCCAATGCGAACGATTGACGGTTGTCCTTTGCTGATTAAGTGCGTTAATAAAAATAAGGCTGTGGCAATCCGTAACCATAGCAAGAAACGGGAGGCCAGTGAATCCGCAAGATAATCGTCAAAAATAGCAGCGAACGATAAATTATTGGGGGGATGATTGGGGGGGATGCATCCCCCCCGGATCCCCCTCTCAAAAATTATTGAGGGGATGCATCCCCCCATCCCCCCGGGATTTACGCTCCTGCTATAACTGGATCAATAAATGTTTTAGAAATACTGGTATACCAGTAAGTCGTAGGTTACTAAGCTATAGCCTTGTTGTGCTAACTTTATCTTACACACAATCTCTGTAGAGACTGTGCTTACATGCCCTGATGCTACCATCTAGATTCTAGACCATGGTTTTTCAAAGGGGGTGATTTCGGCCTTCAAAGGGATGATTCTACCAATTGTTGAAATTGGGGGGCGATTTTACTTCTCAGGTCGATTTCAGAATTGCCAACAACATATGTAATGATCTTCCGAAAGAAACTCTGCCGACGTGAAGACCTTTTTTTTGGTCTGCATTTGAATTCAATAAAAAAATGGAGCTCTGCGGACGTGAAAACCTTTTTTTTGGTCTTCTGAATTTGGTGGCAAAATTACATGAACGCTCTCTGGCTGTTAGGGGGGCAATTCGGTGCCTCATTTTCCAAAAAGGGGCGATTGTGCAGAAAAGGTTAAAGGTCCCTGAATTCTAGACCTACAATCAATCAATCAAGTTTATTTCACCGTATACGTTTAGAAAATTCGCATAGGCAGGAAACAGCGCAAGACCACAGGGGTCATCTAAGTCTGCTGCACCTACTACAGCAATACTTACAGTAAACATATTGGCGTAAACTTAGCATGATATAAAACGTTAAAAAAAAAGAACACATTACAAGACAGTACTGCCATCTGATCTGGAAATCTGACACTAGACACCGATCTGGAAATCTGACACTAGACACCGATTACAGGCATAACTACGAAGTGTAGTATAGTGACCGATTACAAGCAAAACTGCTAAGTATGATAAAATAAAAAATGGCAGCACAGGCACAAAAAACAAAACAATATTTACAGTGTAACTCAGTTTACACATTCGTCTGTACCAACAAGTGAAATTTTCGGCGGACAATTTTCCTACAAATATAATTCAAATTTAGCTAGAACGTTTCTTAACAATAAATGAGTTTAAAAATTAGTTGTTACACTCATTGGATAATTTCACTGTGCTTGAAATAAGCAGGCAATTAAGATAATTGATAAAGTTACACAAGATTTTTGGAGTAATGCTCAAATAAAACTGCTTTATAGTTATTTTTAAATCTAGAAAAAGAGCACTCTTTTTGAGCAAGAGGAATAGTTTCCCACTCCTGTAAGCAGATGTGTTGTAATCTTTTCCTCCCAAACTCGCTATTGAAAGAATGATGATAATAACTGCCAATTGATTTTTGTCTAGTGTTGTGTTTATGTACTTTGTTGAGATCTATAAAGTAATTATTAAATGATGATGGAAGCATGTTATTTTTGAATTTAAAAATAAACTTTGCAAATTCCAATCTGATCATGTCTTTTAGTTTTAGAGTTTGAAATTTAACATATAGAGAATTGGTAGGAGAATTTCGAGGAAGAAATAAACTGGCTCTAATAAATTTATTCTGCAAAACTACAAGCTGGTGGAGATATGAATTTGTAGTTCTTCCCCAATTAATTAACGAGTACAATATGACGGAATGAAACATGGAATAATAAATTAATTTGCGAGTGATTAAAGGTACATAGTGCCTTAGTTTAAAAATTAGCCCACAAATTTTTGAAAGGTTTTTGTTTAGTTTTTGGACATGATTTTTCCAGCTTAACTGTTCATCTAATAGCACTCCTAGATATTTAATACAATCACTTCGTTTGATGTTTACTTTATTCATTGATAAGCTAAATTTTGAGGCATCAAGGGGCTTGCGACTTATAATCATAAAACAACACTTTGAATAGTTCAACGTTAATTTATTAAAGTACATCCAGTTTTCAATTTTCTCGATTTCTTCATTAACCATTACTTGCAAGCTGTGTGGATTTTGGTGGGAAATATGCAACCAATCAGTAATCTACAATCGTTTCGACCAGTAATCTACAATCAGTAATCTACAATCGTACTACAGGCAACCAATCGTTTCGAAAGTCATGAATAACAGTGCTGAAGGTACAGTAAATTTTTTAGCGGATTTTTTGGCGGATTTCAACCATGTTTTAGCAGATTTTCAAGCATGATTTAGCGGATTCTTGCCTTACAAATTTGGCAACACTGAGCATCTGGGCTTACTTCGGTCATGAAGGTTCAGTAATGATTCAGAACAGATTGAAGGTAGTACTAGTGTTTTATCCTTTGAAATCTTGTTGCATTGGCTGTTATTTCAATTTCTAAAAGAACATTTAGTTTTCCTGAAGTAATTGGATACAAATAAAACATGTCTCGATCATTATGGATGGGTGATGTGAGTGAACAATTATTTTTGATTAGATTATACTGGTTTTCAATACTCAAGAAAAATGGTTTGTTGGTATTACTACACCATACAAATTATTCCTAATTTGTTCTTTTAGCTCTGATGTTCTAGCAAAACATAATTTTTTGCAGGATTGATTGTGATTATTGTTGTTATTATGCACGCCATTTTCCATTATAATGGAGTTGTTGTTTGCATTGAAGATATCTGACTCTTATACTCGGCAATAACTTCACTTGGGTAACCTCGTGTGAACTACCGATATTTGATCTTTCATTCAATGCATTGAAGTCTGTTTGGTAGTCATGGGTATCAGGTAAACTGTGTGTCAATGCAATACCTCTGTTGGCCAATCAGCCAATCACACAATACATTTTTGCATGTAAGATGAGATTTATAATTGACTTTGTGTGTGTTTAGCTTGAACCCTACATGGATGAGCCATTTATTGCCAAGGTTTTTCAAAACATTAGTCTGCCAGCTTCGGTGAAAGTAATAAGAAGGTAAAATATTCTGGTAACCGGTGACTATTAGCAATTAGTAAAGGAAGTGTCTAGCGCACCGGCAAACCTTTTATAGGAACAAACAAGCAGTCTGGTGCAGCAGCATTTTGGTAATGGAAACCAGCTGACCGGTTCCACCTGACAGCAACGTCATACATTGGTATAGAAACAAACAAAGCTGTCCAGTGCAGCAGCGTTTTGATTATAGAAACTGGGCCGGTGCTCTAGACACTGCCATTAGTGTGCACCAAGTTTTTGACTACTGATCTTTGATTAGACTAGTATGTTATGGTACTAGTCAACTTTTATGAGCAATTGATGGGTATTGGATCGGTACTCTCAGAGACGGGCACTTGTGTTGTGTGCCGCAGTTATCTTTATGGCAGTGTCTATCTGTCTATTTTGCTGTCAATGGCAAAATACTGATTGGCACTTCAACTGCAAACTAACTTCTTGTATAGACTCATATCCTTATCCCCATTTCTCTCAAATATTTGCTGTTACTGTACATTACAGATTACTGATAATGTCATCATGCCACTTGACTCCATGTGATTAAAAATACTCTGGCAATCTGGTGAAGCAACGTTTTAAAATTTGACACTGGTTTGGTGCTTTAGACCACCAAAGTTCTTCAAACTTTTTTTTGTCTTGACCAATTTTGCGAGACCATTTTTTTTTGACCCTTAAGAACAAAAAATATCTCGCATCACTCAAGCTTGCTACATTTAATTTTGCCACATCATGCTGCATGTCAGGAAGCTGCAAACCCCAGTTTGAAGGACACTAGTCAGACCTGTAGACACTGCTATTATTCATTGCACATTGTATTTTTTAGAAAAGACAATGGATTGCCTGCAGGATATTGTTTCATAGAATTTGCTACTGAAGCTGAAGCAGAAAGAGTATTAAAACTTGTTAATGGAAGCAATATTCCTGGAGTGACTCCGGTAAGAAGTTCAAGACTTATGTACAGATAGAAGATATCATTTTCACTTACTTTATCTGATACTTATCAGATATACTGATTTTCTTTATCGTATTGTTATTAGATGAACTTCACACATTCACTGCTTTCCAACAAATATGTTGTTGTAAATCTTTCATGTGTTTACCAATATTGTGATATTTTGTGAAAGTAAAAAGGAAACAATCAGAACTTAAGTAGCAATTTATTTTGATTGAGTTTTGGTAAAGCAGTTTGCATTCTTCTTACAAAAAGTTTATTTTATTAAGTCAAAAAGATTTCGTTTGAATCGGTCTCAAGCTGGAAAATTGTGGGATATTGGGTAAGTGAAAAATGAAATATTGTCTGAAGATTTGTTTTGTTTTTCAATTATGTGTTTTTGTGTTCCTAATCATTCTTTTATGGTGTAAAAATATAGATATTCAACCAACGAATCAACGACATATATGAGGACGAACTGACGACATTTTGGATCCAACTGAGTGCAAGATGTCATAAGCCATATTCATTGCATGCACCGTGGTATTTTACGTAACATTTTTCCTCTTTTCTGCAGACCTTCCTTTTCTGTATTTGTTGGTGATTTGGATCAGTCAGTTACGGATGATAAATTAGAAGATTTTTTTATGTCAAAGTATCGTTCTGTGAAAGGAGCAAAAATAGTTTATGAAGAAGGTGGTCTGTCAAGGTAAAAAAAAACTAAAGCGAATGTTGTTTTGTCGGAACTCAGTTGTATATTTTCTTTTTTAAATGAAGATGAATGCGTGAAAGCGTGCATTGTTTTGCAGCAGTCATAAACTGAACACAAGTTTATGGTTCAGTTCTCCTTGAGACAGCTAGATTTATGCAAACAGCTCGTTTGATTGTGAAGTTCGCAATAAGGTGCTACGCAGTAGCTTGGCGGATTTTTAGAGGCAAAGTCGAGTCGAATCAAAAAGAAAATTTTTACCAAGAACTTACTGCTTTCATTACTTTCACATTGCCAATCAGCCAGAATGTTTATTGTTTAATCTGGGCATATCAATGCAGCAAAACAAACGCTAAAGTCTTGTTACAGAGGGTATGGATTTGTGAGATTCAGCAATGAACATGAAATGAAAAGAGCGTTGTGGGAAATGCAAGGCGCCAGAGGTTTGGGTTCAAAACCCATTCGAGTTAGTGTTGCAACACCGAAAGGGTGAGTTGAGTTTTTGTATTTTTTTTTCTTCATGATTACTTTTGAAGGAATTGTTAATGCCCAAACTTGATTGTAATAGCTAATGTAAAAATGAAGACGTAGAAGCTTAATAGTGAGTATGAGTTAATTTTTTTCCGTGATTAGCCTTCGACTTTGTCTTGTGACAGGAAAACCGAAACTTCAACCAGCAGTACAAGTACTACAACTACCAGTACCTTGGCGACAGAGTTGACGCAGCAATGGGCGCAGCAATATGCAGAGCAATATAAACATTATCAACAATATTATAGCAATTACTATAATCCTGCTGTAAGTACCATTTTATGTCGAGAATTCTTCAGTTTTGTTGCCAGGAGCCCGTAAAACGAGAACGAAGGTCATGTTTTTTTGTTCTTTGTATATGAATCCGGTTGAGAACTTAATTTTCTATTATAGGGTACCTAATCGGTTTTCTAAAGCACGAAACAAGAAAAAGCTGTTTGAGCTGTCATTGGAGTTTTTGATTTTCATTATTTTGATGTGATGTAATATTGTTACAGTATAGTACCTATTATCAACAACAACAGCAACAAGTTGTATTAACCACTATGGCATATCAGCAACAAACGACTTTGCCGCAGTACACCGCAGCTACTTCACATCAAGATCCTGCCGCCACACAAGAAACGTTAGTAGGTGAGCAAAGACATAGTTGGCGAAGTAATTAAAAATGTTTCTGTCGGTTGGACATCTGCTTTGGTCCTTGTGATGGTAAACACGCTGTCCCATGTTAGTTTGTAATATAGTACGTTTGACTTTGTTGTTTTTTTACATTTTGGACAATGGACAGTTTTTTTGCTGATCGTAATGTAGTTTGAGTTTTACCTAATGTTTGTTGCTATTTGATGTTTTGGATCTCTGCGCCTGTATGGCGGTGCACGTATTCAAAATGTCTTTTAACATTGAATTTCACTAAAACAGCTATTTACTTATAATCATACTTGCTGAATAGTGGCTACTGCTGTAATGTTGATGTGTTTGTACCAGTATTGATAACATCTAGTGTTGGGTCTGCCAGTTGAGTATTTTATTGAAGATTTAGTGGATAAATCAGGTTAAACTTGCATGAAATTTTGGGTTAGATATCAATATGTGAGCCTGTAACCACCGATTATGCAGGTATTGACCAAATTGGTCTGATGGTTTATAAGCGTTCCCAATATGTTGCAGTCACATTGCAATTGTATGACGAAATTTTGAAAAATAGCATTTTTAATATTTATGTGAATTGGCTGTAATTATTGCACTCGTAAGTAGGTCGTCACGTGTTACCCTACCGTTGATCCAACAACTGCTATTCCTGTCACTTCTGTGTAAAGCTTGAACAAAACTTTACAAAATATACGTTAATTGCTAGGTAGCAACAAGAATATCGTTTACTTGATCGATAAAGAATTTTAATTAATGAATTAAACTTGCTGTGTTTTTTTGTATCAGTAAAACACGGTTTTGTCCGATGCGGCTTTTTAATTTTTGATATATGATTACTATGGTTTTTTTTTAATCAATTCGTGTGGTTTCTGTTCGAGAGCAGCTTCTACTCAAGAAAATTCGATATTCAGTTTTTGCATGGAATTATAAAAATGAAAAGCCAATTTCAAGGCCATTTACGAAGATTTTTCTTTGAGATTGTAACACTCGTATCTTTTTTTGCAGATCCAGATGTTCCTATTGAAACTGAAGAAGAAAATGATCGTTATTTTGCCACTCACTTATCCTTGCAAGATGGTCTTGGATCTCACTGGAATGCTATAGATTCATTAACATCTCGATTACCAGAAGTCACTTCGTCGTAGAAAATGTGCCTTGTCTGTAACTACAATTTTTTGCGTTATCGGAGAGGCTGAACTACCAATGGTAAAGGAAACAAACTGGTTTTTCAAAAGAATGCCTGGGTTATTGTTATTTAGGATTCTTATGTTTTTGTTGTCGCAAAGAGTGCTTGTACTTGTCAAATCAAAATTATTTTGCGATGTGGGCCAGGTTATAAATTTATGCTTTGCGTTGCTGCTAGCAAGATTTGTGTCGAGTTCCCCCTCGCGTTTAACATTTTCAAAAGTCTATTGGTTGGAGCATTTTTACATGTGTGTTGAAACTGTAGAATAGGTCCATGACTTGACAATTGTTGATCCAATTTGTGACTCCACTTGTTTTAATTTAAACTGTCATGTGGTATTCCGCTTGTGTGTTGCCTGATTTGTGTTAGCAGTGACTAACTGAAGTCTTCTAAAGTGGCATTATTACCATTTAGCAATCATTTAAAATGATTAAATCTGCCTTGTGTTATTTTTCGCTTTTTTTAACAAGTTTCTGCTGTAACTTTCGGGTTTTGTGCGCAGCATGATAAAATAAAATGAAAGTGTTGCGAGCAATCTGAATTCGTAAAAAATATCAGCCTTGTTTTAAAACATCGACTGAGTTCATGATTTTTTTTATTTTTATTTTGAGTAGAGTTGAACTCGCCTATTAAAAATAAGATACGCAGCTGCGTTTCACTCTTTGGTTTAAATAAGAAGACTATTCGATATATTGAAAATTTTGTAATGTACAATACTTTCTTCGGTCACGGTTTGTAAACTATCACGCAAAAATGGGCTATCGTGCTGATTCGTTTTCACGGCGGATGCTTGAAGCGCGCATGGTAGGTCATTAAATGTCGGCCCGTTGGGGCCATTGCAATAGGCAACATATCAACCGAGTTACGATACCGGTATGACGGAGTTGCGTATTGTTGGGGAAGATGAAAGAATCCATGGGGAAGACGAGTTTTACTTGCAACCAGCGGACGTGGACTCCGAATTGAAGCCTTCGTTTAGTATCAGTAGGCACAACCATACCAGTAGGCCTATTACACCGGTTATTTTGTTAACAGTAGGTCTAACACGATTCATCGTCCAAGTCCTGTTAAAAGTTAACTTGTATACCTTAACTGAACTTTCATGTGCTAAAATAGAGGCGTCCCACCAACTTTTGAGTAACTGGCCATATCTGCGTTTCAAAAATTTTCGCTGTCTAAAGTATAATACCATGGCGACAATAATTAAGCGATTGCAAAATCAATTTGAAAAATAAGGATTTATTTTATTGTTTTTCGCATCTTTTTTGCCATATTCAATGCTAACAAAATATCATAGCACGTGCAAAGGGCGCAGACGAACGCGGAATCATTTTACGTGAGAACAAGTTTAATTAAAGCGGTGCTGGCTGCTGCGGGTTACTCGATTCAGTTTAGGAGATTTTTTTAGTTTAACGCGGTTTTCAGCAGGTTCACTGGTTGAACCAACCTGTTGCAAGCGAGTAATACTGATTTCTAACCCGCAATGCTTACTCCAGCAAAATGGCGTAAGCGGATTGGATTTTCTGCGTTAACTCGCTTAAATTGTGCATGTAA
This sequence comes from Trididemnum miniatum, assembly GCA_964006365.1. Classification (NCBI taxonomy): domain Eukaryota; kingdom Metazoa; phylum Chordata; class Ascidiacea; order Aplousobranchia; family Didemnidae; genus Trididemnum; species Trididemnum miniatum. Next base: position 8,645,646 of record OZ023231.1, on the reverse strand, counting down.
ATTGGCTTACTGGTGAGAGATCTCACCACATGCCATTTGACGATTAGTATCTGTTTCTCACAATGTCGTGTCAAGCGTAAAGAAAAAAATTAATTGATCATTGTAGAAAGTTTAACGGGCTACTTTGAAAGCTTTGGCTGGCCACAAGTGGCCCACGGGCCGCGTGTTGGACGCCCCGGCGCTAAATCCTCAAACAATGCTACGTTGCTAATAGACGCTTTGTACCCTAACGCTCAATCAAGCGTAACGAAATGGTTTTGGCAAAAAGTTGGCATCAACTGCAATTGGTAAGGAGAAGCTAAATACGCGAGAAATCATTTTTAACAAAATCGCTACAGCGACTTCAGTACGGTACACAGAAAAAAAATCAAAAGCTAGGTGAACGTAGAACCCATGCCTTGCGAGTGGCAGTCAGGGCCATTGAGAGCCAATAGAGGCCCGGGACCACATAGTGAAAGGAGGCCTCTTGATGACGTCACTGTTCCAGTGGCGTCGTGCTATTGGGGCGTGGGTCCCCCAAATTTTCTGAGATGTATATAATTAAAAAAATTGAAAATTCAAAAAATTAAAATTTTTGCCAGTGCCATTTTGTTTTCATCCTTCAAACTAACCCCATACCCCCCACCCCACCTTCCTATTCTATAAATTCTATTTTTTTGTTTTTAAATTTTTGCTCCAATCAGTTGCTTCGACTCAGGAGTAAAGTTAGTTTCTTGATCTGTAGTTAAAATTTAGAAAACATTTTGCGTGCGCTGTTACAGATTATAGCTTAGAGCACATCAATACACGTCATCCCATCAGTGGGCCGAAACTAATAAACGATTGCAGCCTCCATTCATTTATTTCAACCCAGTTTCTGCTTGTAGATATGGGCTACCAAAACGCTTTTGCTTTGTCTGACCCAGGGGCGTATTTATGGGGGAGCATTGTGCCATGGCCCCCCTTTTGACTCGGCCTTTTAGTAAGACAGAACAAAACTAATGGTGCCAAGTGACTGAAGCATGCCAGACTCTTTCAATGGTTTATGTAGCTTATTGCCAGGGCCGGATCCAGGGAAATAGGATTAAGGGTATGCATCCCCCCACCAGCGATTTTCAAAAAATGTTTCTGATGTGTGCAATTCTTCCATAATTTCGAACCTCTTCTATAGCGATAAGCGTCACGCCCTAAGTACGCTTAATCGAACATATTTGCCAAAGCACTCAGAATTAGGGTCAAAAAATGTACCGGTAAACAAAATTTGCTTGAAAATTATTCAAAAACCACTAAAATAGCCATTACAACATGTACATTTTCCAAATTTTCGGGGTAGCATGTCCCCGAACCCCCTTTGAGCCTTTCTTGTGTCTCAATCAGCTTAATAAATTCTGCAGAAAAAATACGCTTAAAAAAATGTGGAAAATTAGGCCCCACACCCTTGAAAATTTCTCGTTACGCCACTGGTCTTACCAATTTTAATTGGGGCTTACCAATTCCTCGGCTTTTAATCTAGAGAGATGTAAAGACATTGCTTTGGAAGGACGACTGACATTTTTTTTTTGCTGCCGAGAGAATGACTAAGGACGCAAAATTGCTATTATATTCAGTGCCGTATATTTAAATGTGTGATTTTTGCAATTTATGTAAGCTTGCCATCATTGTTCATAAAAACGCATCAGCCTGTTTTTGCTCCCCTACTGTCTCCAAATTCCTTAGTTGAAAGAGATAACCCCGAATAAAACTGCTGTCATCGGTATTTTGAAGTTCAGTACATTAGTACGCGTGATTTGGCACAATTTTTAGCCTTGCCATCGCTCACTTGAAGAATATCACGTGACTACGTTGTGACGTCATACGGGTACAAAACCGTTACTGTCGGGTGGTTATCCTCAGATAAAATTGCTGTGATTGGTATTTCCATGTTCAGTACATTAATACGCGTGATTTGGCACAACTTTTAGCCTTGCCATCGTTCACCTGAATAAATGTCATTTTTGACCCCCCCTAATTTAGGGGTGAAATCCCCGGATCCATCCCGGAAGCAATATATATTTTTTAAATTGTCGGTAAGTGAGCAAGTTTTGATGTGGTCAAACCTCTTGCCGTCGTCAAACCTCTTGCCGTTTTTTTCCAAACGAAATATCCGACTTATACTATTCTTAAGTCGGAAATATGAATTACTATTTCCAACGACTCTAATCATGAAGATGAAGATTGAAGATTCATTTTATTTCATTGCATTCATACGGTATTTACACAATTATAGTAAATAAAAACAAGAGCAAATTTATAGTTCAACAACGAAACATAACACAATATAGAAAAAGAAAAATAAAGTTTACAATGAATGCAATAGGGAAGCTGCGAAGTGACCGTCTAAGGGTCTTCGAGTCAAGCAACCACCCTTGCTTTAAAAAAAAAAAAAAAAAAAAAAACAAAGAAAAATATGTATATATATATATAATAAAATTATAATTTTTTTTTTTTTTTTTTTCTCAGTTGCTGTGCATTATTCTGCTGATTCGTATAGGATCTGCTGTAATATTAAGAAAAGAAGAAAAAAAAAAAAAAAAAAAAGTAGAAAAATAAATAAAGGTAAAAGAAAGAGGAGATGTTTAGTTGCATTGTAGGTATAATTTGAGGTGTTTTAAGAACTGACTGTAACTTTTAGTTTTGATCCAGGTAGGTATTTTGTTCCATATTTTCACACCAGTATATTTTAGGGAGCGCTGTAGACGAGTTGTTTTGTATTGTGGAATGTAGTATGTAAGTCCAGAGGTGTTGCTTCTTGTATGAACTGAATGAATCGCAGCAATTCGGTTAAAATACTGCGAGAAAGAAACTGGTAGTTTATTGTTATGGAATTTATGCATGAATATCGCTGTTTCATAGATGTGAAGATCGTGAAGTTGCAAAATTTTAAGCTTTTCATATATCGGAGCACATTTATCAGTACGTTTTGAATTAGCAATCATCTTTATGGCTTTGTTTTGAAGTCTGGATATTTTATTGGTATATGTTGAATAAGTATTATGCCAAATTAATAACCCATACAATAAATTTGAGTGAAATAACGCGTAATAAAGTTTTAGAAGTACAGACGAAGGAAAAAAAAGTTTGAGTTTTGATATTATGCCAACTGCCCGAGAAAGTTTAGATTCTAAATATTCAATTTGTGATCCAAAGGTTAACTTGTTATCAATTATTAGTCCAAGATACTTGGCTTCTTTAACTACTTCTATTGGCGTTGAGTTGATGGCAACGGTAATGTTATTAGACGCGCGATTAAGTTTTGGTGGGACAAGAAGTACGTTCGATTTAGTCGGATTAATAGTTAATTGATTTGCATTGACCCATTCTGAAATTTTTTTAAGTTCTGAATTAATGATGAGTTCAAGGTTTGAAAGTGAGTCTGCGTTGATGTTGAGACAAGTATCGTCAGCAAATAACCTAGGCAGTGAAGATGTACTATTAACAATATCATTAATATATATCAAAAATAACAATGGCCCGAGTGTAGAGCCTTGAGGCACCCCATATTCAATAGATTCAGTTGTTGATGTGATGTTGTTGTCTGTGACATATTGCTTTCTATCTTCGAGATAAGAACTTAACAGGTTATGTGCCTGTCCTCGAATGCCGTAATGATATAATTTGCCTAAAAGAATTGAGTGGGAAACGGTATCGAACGCTTTTTTTAAGTCTAAGAACACCAAGCCAGTAAATTCATTTTTATTGATATTATCGTAAGTCAGAGTTACAACGTCCGCAATAGCGTGCGTAGTCGAGTGATGTTTTCGAAATCCGTATTGCGTGGAAGAGATTACAGAGTGTTTGTCAATAAAATTCATTAATCTGTTATATATCAATTTTTCGAGAATTTTTGAAAAACACGTTAGAATAGAGATAGGGCGATAATTTGTAGGTAAAGATTTGTCTCCGGATTTGTACAAAGGAATAATCTTGGCAGTTTTTAGGCAGTTAGGAAAGTAGCCAAGCTCGAAAGAATGATTTACAAGTATCGAAAGTGGATAAGCTAGTATTTCTGCTACGCTTCGTATGAAGTACACAGGAATATTATCATATCCAGGTGATTTGTAAGAATTTAAAGACATTATTGCGTTATACACTTCCGATACTTGTGTAGGATGTAAAAATATGGACGACGATATAGAGTCTTTTAAGTACGTTGTATAATTTATTTCGTTAAGATTTTGTACTTTCTGCGCTAGCTTTTTACCGACGCTACAGAAGTGTTTGTTCAGACAGTTTGCTACTTCTGTTGGGTCATCGATTTTACTCTCGTCAACTTTAATTTCAGATGGAAAATCAACAGATTTTGTTTTCTTATATAAAAGGGAGTTAATAGTTTTCCAGATTTTGCGTGGGTTATGTATATTTTCTTCAAGCTCTCTGTTCAGATAAATTTTCTTCGAAATATATTTTAATTTGTTAAGTTTATTAGCATATTGTCTGTAAAAATTTTTTTTTTCACTATCACTTCCTTTCAAAAAATGTGTCTTATATAATTTTTGCTTTTTACGAATCGAGGTCATCAATCCTCTAGTAATCCATGGCTTTTTATTTAATTTGCTTTGTGTGCGAGTGGCAATTTTTAAAGGTGCATGCTTATCAATAACGGATTTTACAATGTGAACAAATTTTTGAAATGCTTGCTCATAATTAGTGTTTAAATTAAACGAGCTAGGTAAGTTTTGCAAGTAAGTTTGCATCATTAAATTTAGCTCTTGGGAATAGGAATCGATTTTGAAATTACTCAAGTCTCTGATATACCTTTTTTTTGTGATTTTAGTTTCATGGTTTATATCAATCTTGCAAAAAACCGGAAAATGATCGCTAATATCGCATTGAAAGATACCAGGTACAATTTGGTGTTGGTGGTCGTTTGTTATGATGTGGTCCAATGTCGTTTGAGAAGTTGATGTTTTACGAGTTGGTTCGGTAATGATTGAAACTGCTCCGTTACTTTCCAGCATATTCATGTAATTGCGTTTGTTCGACGACTGAGCATTTGAACTAATATCAATATTAATATCACCAAGAATATAGTAAGTCGTTTTTGAAGAGTTGAAATCAGCAAGTTTGTCGTTAAGATTCTCTATAAATTCATTCGTTGAGTGATGCGGGTGCCTATACAATACACCTAGAGTAAAAAAAATTGGCATGTTACGCACACTAATGCGAAGCCAAAGGTCTTCACAATTTTCAACTTGTAGATCTTGTTTACTAATTGATTGTATCACGAAGTTTTTTGAGATATACACTGCAACGCCACCAGCATTTGTTGGTGAGTTAGAGTGAATAAGGTCGTAATCCTCAAGTGCTACATTCATGTAAGGTTCCCCTTTTAATCGCGTTTCAGATAAGCATATGATATCTGGGTATGCAACGAAAGTATTTAAAAAATCTAACAAGGTGTGAAAATGTTTTTGCAAAGACCTGATGTTTACGTGAATTATAAATATGTTTTCATTAATTTTATTTAAGACGGTAGTATCTACGTCATGATAAAGGCATGATGTAATATTGTTGCTAAAAGATTGATAGATTGAATCAGTTAATGCCAGTGTATCAAAAATTGCTGCGTTTGCCTGACTTTCAACCAGGCGGTCACCTCGCTCTTCCCCATTGTCAATTCTACCAGAGTTGGGATCGAACATAAGTGCAATAATCAAATCAGCGAGTTGGCACAAAGCATGCAACTAACAGTCCCATTGACGACAGTATTAAATAACTAAAAAATCTGCTAGTGATCTCAGGAAGTTTACAAGATGCATTTTAGATTGTAATTTAACTACATGTTACAAATAAAAAGACTGCGAATAACAAAATACTACAGGTTGAAAAGTCTGAAATACGCAAGTTTAGTTACTTCACGAACTCTGTCATTGTACCAATCAAAAAACACACTTACGTCTAGAATAGTTAAGCAGCTGGATACAATCAATTGAAAAATTGAGTAACGCAAATTTAAATTATTATGTTGTATGTACAAACTCATGCAGAAATAAAAGACAAATGCGTAGCATGAGACTAACCTTGACCTTCAAACCACGAGATCACAATAAAGGTGCTACTTTAACATTATCCACAAAAAGGCAGTACCTTCCTTCAACAGCTCTCCAATATGTGGTCTTATTTAATTTCCGTGCCTCTTTAAACTGGGGCATGAGGCTTTTTTTTTGGATTTGAAATTCTTTTGGAAGATGCTCTGTCACGTATATGGACGGGCTGTTTGATGCACTTCTCTCTTCATTGAATTTTTTTAGATATTTTAGCGATGAAAATATACGTTTTTTTTCCATTGCAGTTGATAATTTTATAATTATGGCACGATTTTTTTTGGCTTTGTTTACAAATATTGGTCTTTGTGGCAGTCTATGAATGTCAATAATGTTCATACTAGTCGGGTCAATTTGAAGGCCTTTAGTAAGAAAGTCGTGAAAGATTTTGGTAGTCTGATCTTTTGTTTCCCAAGCATTCGTCTCTGATTCTTCTAGTCCATGTATTAATAAATTAAGTCGCTTGTCGTAAGTTTCTTTCATCAAATTTTCTTCATAAACCGATTCGATTTGCTTTTTAAACTGGTTTTCTAGATGGTTAAATTCATTCCGACCCACTTTATCCTTCACTTGATGTTCAATTTCATTTAATTTTCTATCAAATTTTTCTTCAACTTCATTCATTCTTGCATTTACCGTTTCATATTTAGCATCGATGGCATCTAATCTTTTCGTTAAGGTTTCCAAACAAACTAAGATTTGATCTAATTTTGCTTCGACTGACATGTTTCAGTAAACAACTGTACAGCAGGGTGGACTAGTACAAGACTAACTGTAAATCAAGAGACTGTGTTGCAGCTTATTTCTCGCCTTTATAGACAAACACTTCCGCACGCCAGCTTGACAACTCGAGATTGACAACACTTCCACACCCCCTAATCAGTATCACTGTCCGCATAATTAGCACTCATGCGTCGTGGTTGGGTAGACTTACTATACATGATATGGGGAATTTTACACTTCCATGAAAAATATTGGGGGAGATGCACCCCCTGGATTTGCTCCTATCGTCGCATATCTAGCCACTCGAACATGAAGGACGAGAAGCTAAATGCGCGAAAAATTATTTTCAACGAAATGGCTACAGCCACTTCAGTACGGTACGCTGACAAACAAATCAAAACCTAGGAGAGCATAGAACCCACGCCCTACGAGTGGCAGCTCAGGGTACTATCCTCTTAACCATGTCGCTGTTGTGTGTTGCTATTCTATCGTAAAATTTTTGTACTTAAGACTTTTCTTACGTATCACGTGACTCTCAAAAACGCTGGAGCGGTTTTGTTGAAAATGATTTTTCGCGCATTAAGCTTCTCGCGCCTCGCACATGAAGGGATAGGAATGGATAAAAAATGCGTATATGGGATTACTCACTCCGATTATTTAACACGACCATTCGTTAGCGGGAAATCAGCATATTGACCTCATTGAGCGTTTTGGGTGTTATGCGGGAGACTGTGCAGGGCAGACTTGATAGATTTTTGAGTTTCCTGCTGATATTGCAGCACTCCACCAGATATTGCATGTATTTAAGAATTGTATTAGATAATGTATCATTATGTGCAATGGAAGCTTACTCGCTAATATTCTTTGCTGTTGACAGGTTACTTACCATGCAGCCATGCACTTGGACTTTTAATTATTTACAGGTTTTAATGTTTAAAGTGGCCTGCGGGTAGTTAAGAGATTCTAGACCAGCAAACTACCTGTACTTGAGTCTATGGTAAGCTACCACAGCTTAACTTGTAGTACAAGTAGGCTACCATACTGCATAGTAGTCAGATAGGCCTAGTGCAGTGCTGGTGCCGTAGACTAGTCTCCTATTTGGGGTAACGTCTAGTATCAGCCCCCAGGTTCGGTTAGGCTTAGGTTTGGTGAGGTTTAGGTTTGGTTTAGGTGAGATTGATGTTTAGGTTAGGTTGAGGTTTAGGCTTAGGTTTGGTCAGCGGCATGACCTAGCGGTACTGCGCGCAGGTGACAGATCCTACGTGATGGGTTCGATTCGCGGCTGGAGCTGATCGCAATTGACATATTTAACGGGTGGCTGCTGACTCGAAGAGCGCAAGCTCACTTTGCAGTCTCCCTCAATTACCGTTGAATTTTCTGTTCAATTATTTAGGTTTGGTTGGGGTTAAATTTAGTTATATTTTGCTTCAGTTTGTCAGTTACAAACCTAACCCTAATCGAACCTGGGGGCTGGTACTAGCCTGGATTTACCCGGCTATTTGTGCGGATACTGCTAAAACCTGCAGAAGCACAAGGACAATGCAATTGAGCTATTACTAAAAGCTGCAGGAGCACAAGAATTGTCAGGGGTGCAAGTGAGTTATTAAAACATGACATAGTCTAACTCGTCCTTAACTGCTAACCGGACCTAAGCCAAACCGTAGCCTAACCTAACTGTAATTGAACTAGCAGTCCTTGTGCTCCTCAGGTTTTAGCAATACCGATTTTTTTCAGCCCTTACATGAGGTGTCATGAGCATCAGTAGACTAGACATGTGTATCCTTATCAATTGATAGGTTTAACTGCTATCTACCGGTACTAGCCTAGGGTCTAGATGATATACTTTGCTGCATTTTTTGTAATCTGTTGTTGATAGACTATGCTGGGGCTAATAGAGGTAGTTTTTATCTGTTTATGCGCTGTGCTGCCTGTGCATCTACCCTACCATACAACAGCTAAAAACCCTGTGCTTGTGTGCGATGTTATTAATTGTGTGCAAGCTGGCAAGTGCAGTGATAACTTGATTATTTTTCAAGGTGTACCGGCACCGACATTGCTTAGTCTGAATCTGCAAGTCTAGACTCAAACAGTTTAAGATCTATAAGATTATTTCATTAGCCATTATAACATTAGACTATAGTGTGGTAATTGTAGAAAGAATCATTTAACAAAAAGCTTTTGACAGTTTGAGTGTGTATTTTCTTGGAAGCGTCTAGAGCACCGGCAGCCTTTATAGAAACAAACAAGCAGTTCACTGCAGCGTGGGAAAATCGGTCCCAGGTATCAGCGACATCATTATAAAAACAAACTAGCCAGTGTTCCCTCTAGGATTTTGACTAGTGCAAATTTGCCCAAATGATAAATTCATTAAAATTTTTGCTCAAAGATTTCACTACTTGGAGGACCCCTTTTCCAAATTTTTTGCTTTAAATTTGCGTTTCCAAGATACAAGCTACAGTCTTGCATTAAAATATTCAAGTTTTTTGTTAAAGTTTTTGAGTTTTGCATTTTATGATATTAATTTCTGGTTCAAAATCAGTAAAATGTGCCCCAAAATTTCGCATTTTTCTCAAATTTGTCACTCTAGAGGGAACACTGAAACTAGCACTCAGGTGCAGGAACGTTTTGATTGTGGAAACCTGGCCAGTGCTCTAGACTAGGGGTGGGGATTTGGGGAATCTGTGGCCCGCTTAAGTTTTGAATGTGGCCCGCTTAAGTTTTGAATGTGCTATGCTTTGCCGGTTCCCCACCCCTGCTCTAGACACTGCCTATTTTTTTCTATTTGCGGCATATTGTGGGTACGGTATGTGTTCCAGGTGTATAAACACAGAATTACTAAAAAAGCTTTGAACATTGATTCAGTATCTGCACAATTTGTTAGACTGTTATATTCAATCAAACAAATTTCAGAAATTTTAATCCATTATGTCGGGGGAAATTTTATCAGATGATACCTCAAAATTACAAAAAGAAGCAGCTGAAGACACCATTGTAAGTGCAAAGCAGAATGAGTGCATGTGTTGTGTGTGGAAGACAGAGATTAATTGTTGTTGATTTGGTCATTGAATAATCTCAGCTCAGTGAGGTATTGGTTGTGTTCTGTGTTTCAATTATAAATTGCTCAACACTGCTTTAAGGACTTGTCAGAAGATTTACAATATGTGTTTTGTCTAGTTTTATATTGCCTCTTCGTGAATTGAAAATCTTGAATTAGTTCCATAAGTTTAAAGAACATGTTATTAATTGCTATCGGCCTAACTCAATGAATTTGAACAATATCAATTTCAAAGGTTAAGAAATTTTAAAGACGTTGCTTGTCAGAATATCCAGATGGTTTGCCTTTTGATGATTACTAGTAACACGTTTACAAGTTCGAAGTATTAAACTTGGATTTGGTAATCTCAATGTTTGTTTCATGAGCAGTGATTTTTTATTGTTGTGATCATTTAAATTTTGTTTGTTTTTCTTTTTGATTAATAGCAGTTGTTAGGTTTTTTGGAATTGCAATAGCATATAATGTAAACTGTTCAAAATAAATGAGTGGATTTAATATTTTTCTAGAAGGCAGTAAATGGAAGTTGCAATGGTCCTGAAGATGTCACAGACTCAGCAGATGATAGTCCAGCGCAAGAAGAAAGCAAACCAAGTGAGCAAGAAAAAGATGTAGAGGCAAAAACACAAGAGGCGGAACCTGAAGCCAAAGAAGATAGCTCAGACACAAAAGAAGAGGAGATGAAACAACAAGAGGATACTTCTGAAGAAAAAGAAGCAGAAACATCAGCAGTAAAAGAAGAGGAGGAAGAAGATGAACGAAAGAAAGAAGAACAATCAGACGAAGATGAAGATGATGACAGCGAAGAAGAGTTACCTCGTAAGTGTTATGTCTGCAGCATTGTTTATTGTTTTTGCAGTAAATGTTTTGTCAATATTTGATTATATATGGGTTGGAAGTTAACAAAGTAGTGATGCAGAATTGTTATGATCTGTGACCTGATAGCATTGCCAAAAATAGTATCACCGTATTTTGTGTATGTTTCTATGTTTTCACAATCTTGAGTATTTAAAACCAATTGTATGTGACTAAGCTATAAGTTTAACTTCATAAGCACAAAAACCTGCATGCTTTTTACTATATTATTTATAGTTGAAATAATGTTTATGGTTGTGCAATTTGGTATGATATTATGGTAGCCTTTTTTTCCCAATTCGTCACATTTTTTCTTCTCTCGTTTCCGGTGGGTTTGTTTCAGCTCGCATTTTAATTTTTTTACACGGGGTGGTTTTGGACTATCCGTAGAACATACATAAAAAAATTAGCCTAATCGATCTCTTACTTCAGCCTGTGCGAATTAAAGTTTAAAAATGACGAATTAGGTAAAATTTGAAAAATTGTTGCGGCTAATTCGGAATTCGTCAAGACGAGTTACGCAATTCGTACAATTATTATTATTGGCATATTTATCCTCCTATCACGAGAAAGCGACGAAGCGCTGTACGAGCTCGCTTAGGAGTTGCCGGCCATCTGTCTACCACACTAAGATGGGGGGAATCCCGTTAAGTGCCTTTCCCAACGGCACAACAAGTAAACTTGCCGGTTTTCTCCACACTGTCCCTTAAATGCTGAGCGTCAAGCAGGGAAGCTGTGAATACCAAATTTAAAGTCATTGGTGTGACCCGACTCGGAATCGAACCCCTAGTCTATTGATCCAGAAGCAGACGCTCCATACCACTCGGCCATCTGATCGGTATGAATATTGTAGTTTGCCATTTTTGTAGTTCTCAAAAGTCACGAATTTACTCCGTTTGCAACTCCATTCCTCATTTTAATCTTACTCCGTAAAAACAGCCAGAGAAAAGATGGTTTATTGCGCAATAAAAATATTGAAAAGCAATACTTGATCAAACAATTTTTCTCCCAGAATACCGGCATTTTCCAACAACCCTCGAAAATTATTTTCTTCGGTGTCAAATTGGGTAAATTGTCGAAACAGGATTTCTAATTTCAGTCGCATGCTGTTTAAATAAAATGTTGCTGGCTAGCTTGGAAAAAATAGAAAACATACAAAAAGAAACTGCCCCCATTTTCTTCATCTTTCTCTTTGATTCGTCGTCTCCCTTTTTTTCCTAAACGGATGAACTATTTCCACTATTTTTGAATTCATTAATAGCAGAATGCTCCCCGCAAAAAAAAAAATTATGAATCGGTTGCGTGTATCACTTGCGGATCCGAAATTCGCGCGACTAGTCTGAAAGTTCGTGGGACGAATTTTTATTTTTGTCCATTGTACGCATTCGAAGAGATTTTTATTTTTGTCTATTGTACGCATTCAATTAGAATAAAATTTGCAGAGACGGTGCAGTAATGAATGCACATTTTAGCTAACTATCGTTTTGTTTAGATAAGACTTTCAAACAACCAATATTCTTTTAACAAAATGGAGTGACGAATTAGGGAGAATTTCGTTGCAGCGACGAATTAGGAAAGTTACTATATATGTTGTGTTATACTTAGCTGGTCTGTTGGAACGTCCAATAGAAATTATAAAAACGAAGCGAGAAAGAAAGAAAACTACTCGCTTCACGTACGATGATGTTCCAACACCTTCGTCTGAAAAAAAGAAACTTGAGATTCCAGAGGGGTGAGCATTATTGAAGATTTTTTTACGTACCGTAGTTGATTGTAAGCGTTTTTTATTTATTTTCTTATTATCTTTGATAAGAATTCCATTTTTTCGATTGGATGCTCAGCTGTATTTAAATATGTGTAGCCAAAGAAGGAGCTTAAGATAGATGCGTATAGAATAGGATTTTGCAACAGAGTGGAAATTCGTTATTTGAAGCTTTACTGAAGTCTTTTACAAGCTGTTGCAGGCTTAAGCAATTTGATTTTCACGAGCTGTTAAGTGTCGTTTTGAAGGTCAAAATCTTGCTTTCAACTGCAATGAAACATAATCTTGAGAGTGCGTTTTTTCAAATGAATTTTTTTTGCTTGCAGACGTGGTGTCAAACTTATTGACCATCCTCGTGTGGAATGGCAGTTGCAGAGAAACAAAGTTGAGGATTTGAAAATTATTCACAAACTTTTCTTTGGAGTTTTTGGTGATGTAAGTACTGGACTGAAGGTGCAAGAAATTACCTTTTAACGGTAGTTCTAACTACAACTTTGGTCATACTTTGAGCTGTTTACAGTTGATGACTTGCAAGAAAAACATGCGGAACTTCAACGGATTTCCCTTTGAAAAAGACTCACCTGAATATGAGAAGAAAGAAGATTATCTAGGAAGGTATGTTTACAAAAATATTGCTTTCAATGTTTGCGGAGTTGGTGTATGTTGCGTTTGAGCTGTGTTAACTGAGTTTAAATTGATTCTACTGCACATTTTTATAAATTGAGGTTCCGACTTCGCGTAAATTGCAATATTTGACCGGCCCGTCAGCTCAGTTATTAGGCGCACGCTTTTGGTGCGATAGGTATGAGGTTTGATTCCCGGGCCGGTCAAATTGTCACAGTGTCGCCAATGGCTCGCCACCGTTGCGACGTTTTTTGGGAGCTGTGTTACGCAGGCGTTATGCCGCGAAGATGGGCATCGCCACTCGTTACACGCTTCCGCGTAATACCACGAGTATAATCAAGATTTGATTTGTATTTGATAAACTTTGCTGCGATAATTTTAGATTTACTTCGGACAATTTGAAGTGGGCTCTCACTGTATGTGACGTTGAAAATCGCAAAGGAAAAAAAGAAGATTTAATGGACTACTTACTGGAATGGTGTTTGTGTCCAAAACCATCTGGAAAGGTTAGTCTGCGAAAGAAATTTTTTTTTTTAATTAGAGCTAAAGAATAAACAGAGCCAGAAAAATTAAAATTAAATTTCCTTTTCACAAAATTTATTAACCGTAGTTTTTTGCATATGCATTTTGACGATGTACTTCATTTCACTCTACATTAAATTTATTCAGCCTCTTCCCAAAAAGAAGGCCAAAAAAGAGAAAACAACAAAGAAGAAAAAGAAAACCAAAAAGACACCAGCAAAAACCGTAAGTGGTAAAAATAAAATTCTACTTTTTCTTTTAGTTTTCAAAGGATTTTCTTGCTTTTGTGAAATGTTGAAATTTATGCTTCATGTTTTCTGACATTTTTTTTGTTTCAGAAAAAGAATGACGTGAGCCTGACGTCAGATGACGTATCTGATGACGAAAGCGGCAGTGAAAAGGTAAAATAGCTTTTGTGGTGCGCAACGAGTATTATCATTTTAATGCTGATTACTTACCTATTTATGTAATTCTAAGCTCTTGACACTTGTCACCTTTTGTAATATTTCTTACATGCATTTGCGAATTGTCAACTTAGTGTGGCCGATTTGGCGTTTTAGACAGGGTATTAGTGCTCGAGTTTGGTTTAAATTTGAGGGTATTGTTCGTTTATTTTATTGCTTTGCATTACTTTTTTCAAGTTTTTTGCCGACGCGAGGTGGCGCTAATAGTTTCAAACCATTGAAAAATCAGTGTAACAATAACTGTTCTTCGCTTTCGCTCATTCATCTTGCATTGCAGGAAGAAGAAACACCGAAGAAAACAAAAGAAACTAAAAAAAGTCCCAAAAAGTCAACACCCAAAACTACTCCAAAATCTCCCAAAAAGAGGAAGGCCACCGCTTCACCTAAGAAATTAGCAAAAGTGAAAATAGGTAGAACATTTTGCCGAAATTATTTTTAACGAACTTAAAATCGCCAATTTGTGGTACTAAATTGTTTCTTCACCTTCGTTCTGCGCTCCGATAAGGCTAAAAAGCAGTTTTACTTTCTAAACGTAACAGAAAATTCAACGATGCAGTGAAGAACTTTGTGAAGTAAGTTTCAGCTTTTTGAGATAGCAGCTGCTCAAAAATGTGTCTAATACCATCGTCTCCAGCCGTGAATCGAACCCGGGACGGAGGATATGCAATTCATAGTTTGGAAATTCATTTCGTAAAAATTGATAAAAAACTTCGAATAAAGTAATCGGTTCATAAGATCTAACATAACACGTTTGTTGACAAGATCAGTAACTGGCGTTAAGGTCAGGGCTATTAATCTTTTTGTTTGAAATTTGACGTGAAAATTTTCCATGCATGTGCCTTGTTCAGGTTCTCCAAAGAAGTCTGATGAAGCGGATTCGGACGACGAAGGCCCGTCGAACAAAAAAGCAAAAAAGCCTCCAACTGTATGTGTTTTGAAAATAAATCAAGTGTATGTGTTTTGAAAAACAGCTCAGACGTGTTTTGAAAAAATAGCTCAGACAACTGAATGTGTTTTGAAAAAACAGCTCAGACGGCCGAGTGGTAAGAGCGTCCGCCTCTGGAGCTGTAGACTTGGGTTTCATTCCGAGTCGGGTCAAACCAACGACTTTTAAAATTGGTATTGACAGTTTCCCTACTTGACGCTCAGCATTGATGGAACAGTGAGGAAAACAAGCCGGCAAATTTACCTGTTGTGCCGTTGGGAAGGGCACTTAGCTGCATTCCCCATCGTGGTGTGGTAGACTGATGGCTAGCAGCTCCTAAGCGAGCTCGTGTAGCGCATTGATCGCTTTCTCGTGATAGGAGGATAAATAATATGCAACAAAACGAAATCTTTACATTTTGAAGATGAGAAATTGAATCAAACCTAGTCTATTACGAAAAAGCTTCTGGGTAAAGTGTTATGCATTGTAAAAAGTGTTTCAGACTTTGAAATTTGCAATTAGCCTGCAAAAGTATGACAATTATGAAAATAGTGTTCATAAGTAATTATATATATAGAAATAAATAACCAGGATGATTTCAATTATTGAACTGAAAAATCCGCAGTATTTGAGGGTTACTGCAAAGTGAGTTTTTGCGCTCCGCGGGTCAGTAGCCACCCAGTTCATACGTCAAATGCGATCGGCTACAGCCGTGAATCAGATCCGTCGCGGAGGATGTGGACTTCGTATTCAAGCGTGACTAATAGTAGTTTTTCCGAAACTCACTTTTCTCACTGTTTTGGTTTAATGACTGACGGGTATGTTTTCAGAATGCGCAAGTACGCAAAGATGTTGCAAATATACTAAAGGGGGCTGACCTTGAAGTGATTACAATGAAGGCGGTGTGTATGAAGGTCTATGCCCTTTATCCTGATTTCGATTTATCAGACAAAAAAGCTTTCATCAAAGAAACTGTCAAAGCAGTAAGTTTGTATAGCTGTGCAACAAGTTTTCTCTGTTTATCGGCCATTTATTTTGCTTTTTGTCAGTGGACTGTAATAGTGTTCCGCCAATTTTAGCTGCTTATCCTGTCGTGATAAAACTACTGAGATACTGTAACAAGCTCGTTTAGAAGCAGCTGGCCACCGCTCAGAGGTGTGAAATCCCGTTAAATGCTTTTTCCAACGACACAACTAGTTGGGAAAACACGCCAGCTTTTTGTGGATACTGCCCTCATCTTAATTTCAAACTCAATACTGGTAAACTTCAAATTCCAATTTTAGGTATTTGTATTGATCAAACTCACAAAATTTTACAGCTCCATTGTCGTGCGCTAGATCCACTTTGCTATGTCATTGTACGGGGCATGGAGTAGGGTGCGGTGAAAAAATAAAATTTTTGAAGTTTGAAAAGTGGTATTTATATTTGTCCCCAAATATGGAGCAAATAGAATTGGAACTAATTTTAGGTTGGTGCACCCTCTAGTGGCCGTGCACATCTGCCAAACGATAAAAAATTTCCAATTTGGCCACATCTTGAAAACCAGTTGAGCTAGAAAGCTGGTTTTGGGCTCAAAAGATGCAGAACTAGCATTTTTCTATCTGCTCTAAGAGGAACTTTCTTTCCAAACTGACCAGAAAAAAAGTTGTAGGCAAAAAACAGCTTTTTTGATGAAAATTATGCATTTGCGCGTATGCAGTACCGGTAGTCCATCTTTGCAGTTGGTAAGACTTCCAAGAGTTAAAATAATTACCAAGTTAGTTCTAGTTGGTCTAATTTATTGCCTGGTGTTCGTAACATTTGCGTGCAGCTGTGCATATGTAGAATGTGGATGTAGCATTTGACAAATATTATCCATGCAATACATGTACCAAAATAAAAGTAGACATATGTAAGCGCATAACAGTACTGTGCTTGAATGATATCAATATAATTCTCACTATGTAGTGCACTACATCAAATCTCAAGACATTGAAAAAGCATAAAAACTGATCAACTAACATGTTTATGTCAGTCAAGCTTATTTATAATCTGCACCCTTATCTGCCCCATGTAGAAAGACCGAAGAGCACCAAGCATTGAGAAAAGGCAAGGCTGATCGTTTTTATGCAGCCATATATTACAATGGTGGGGGGCAGAAATTCCCCAATACTTCATCGCACTACCCAGACATGCGTTGGTTTAGGGCAGTGTTTCTAAACCTTTCCTTCATCGTGGCCCCCTTGACAGTGACACTAAAAGACCGTGGCCCATTCAATCTAATGTTAAAAGCCCCCGATCTTGAGATAAAAATGTATTTATTCTTACACTTGTGGCCCCCTTCAGGGGTCGAGGGCCACGTTTGGAAACCCCAGGGTTAGGGTAAGAGCATGATGTTTGGGGAATTCCAGTAAGCTTTTAAAATAAACCATCTATTGTATAATGAAATGGCTTAAAAACGAAGAGTCCTGAAAAAGCATGCTGATAAATAGTCAAGTTGACAGTAGGGAAGAATAAACAGCACTGCCCGAATTCTGCCACACATAACACTGTAACAGTTGTAAGTTCTGCACCCCAATACTCTAATGGTACCGGTATGCAGTATGTGGTAAGCCTGTTGCTGCCAGAATTCGATTACCAATCTGCTACAACTTAACTAGGGTACCAGTGCTGGTATAAATCCAGGGGTATATACTATGCTGATACACCAATGGCATTCCTTCTAAAAGTAAAGCCTTCGGACATCAGCAATGACAACCTAGGGTTGTAGGTTGGTTGTAGTGAGAACTATATTGATATTCCCGCGCAGTACTGTTATGTGCTCACATATGTCCAGTTTTATTTCGGTACATGTATTGCATGGATAATATTTGTCAAATGCTACATCCACATTCTACATATGCATAACTGCACGCAAATATTACGAACACCAGGTAATAAATTAGACCAACTAAAACTAACTTGGTAATTATTTTAACTCTTGGAAGTCTTACCAACTGCAAAGATGGACTACCGGTACTGCATACGCGCAAATGCATAATTTTCATCAAAAAAGCTGTTTTTTGCCTACAACTTTTTTTCTGGTCAGTTTGGAAAGAAAGTTCCTCTTAGAGCAGATAGAAAAATGCTAGTTCTGCATCTTTTGAGCCCAAAACCAGCTTTCTAGCTCAACTGGTTTTCAAGATGTGGCCAAATTGGAAATTTTTTATCGTTTGGCGGGTGTGCACGGCCACTAGAGGGTGCACCAACCTAAAATTAGTTCCAATTCTATTTGCTCCATATTTGGGGACAAATATAAATACCACTTTTCAAACTTCAAAAATTTTATTTTTCACCGCACCCTAGCATAGAGGGTTGAGATGTCCCCACGTAATCGTACACGTCAGAATAGCCGAACTTTATAATGGAATCGTGAGACACCTTTTCAGGTAGAAATAGGGTTCCTTGTACAATGTACTTTTACAATTAAGCTTTGCTCGTACGCCGAGCTGCTATCTCAAAGCGCTTTTGATCAGGTTCTAGTTTTTCGTTGTTAAGTTTCGATTTTTGTACAGTAATTTCTATCGAGTTCATGCTAAGTTGAAGTAGTTTTAATCCAGTTAACCCACACTTAAATCCCCAAAAACTTTTTTTCTAGTTCGGCAAAACCACCGTGCTTTTTAGTTTAATTTCGCAGCGTCTGCATCTACGCGCATTGTTGGTGATTGAAAGAATAGTTTCAAATCAGATCAACTTTTTTGTTTCAGATAATATCGTGAATGAAAAGAAAGATTTGTTGCAGTACTTGGTTCAGTCGCATATTCTACAACTCGATCAGCAAATCATTACCTCGTAGTGCTTGAATTTCAAACTGCCGATCGGTTTGTTGTGATGCAGATTTTTTGGCAAGAAACACCGATTCATGAACTCACGATTGCTTCTTGTTTTCAATGAAATGATGTAATTTTTTACTGCCAGACGTGTGTAAATAGGCTGTTCGTTCGTGCGATTTTTTAAATGTTTTTTCCGCTATTTTACACTCAATTGTTTTAACCCAAATTTCGCTATCGCAAATCGATTATTGATATTCATTTGGATCAGAAAAAAAGATTTGAATCTTGACCCGTAGTTTTTGGTTTTCTATCAACCGGCTGCTTTGTGCTGTTGTCTACTTGTGTGGTGAAACCAGATCGATCGTGAACGTAAGTTCAACTTCATGTGTTTTATAAAGTTTTGCTCGAACATAGTTTTACAAAAATTCCTGTCTGAAAAGTCTGTTTAATGAGTTGTCTTTTGTATGAGCTCAAGTCGAGCCTTCAGTATACTCGCGGTGTTGCATCAAAGCGAGTGGCAAGCCCATCTCCGCTGCTTAGCGTCGGGGAAAAACAGCTTCAAAGAAACGTCACAGCGGTGGCGAGCCGTTGGCAACACCGTGTCCGATTTGACCGGCCCGGGAATCGAACCCTGGACCATCCGCGCCAATATCGCTGTCTTGACCATCGCATCTACCGGCTGTTTTTCTTAATAGCTGCACGCTCTATTTCGAAGTCAGGAGTGGGCAACCTTTGTAACGCAAGGGCCATTTCAAAAAATGTAATGTTTACTCGGAGCCGCACTGCAAATAAAAACTGGTACAAAAATTAAATTGTGACGTCATTGTAAAGACTGCGACGTCACTATACAAGAGCTTCACAGTTTACCGGTTTGACCTGTTCCTGTCTCCACACTTACGCGATCGATTGCTGCACCAGTGTTGCGAGATACTGTGATTGTATTTAAGTAGAAAATGAAAAAACTAACAATTCCTAACATGTACAGGGAATACCCATGTAACTTGATTTGAGAGAAAACAGTTGGAAGAGGGAGGGCGAAACAAAAAGCGGCACAGGGCCGCACTTTACCCACCAGTCCTCTGCTTTAGACTGTATCACAGGGCCGGATTCACATAGGCTACAGGCTGAAGCGTAAGGCCTCGGAGGAAATGAGTGGCCTTATCACGAACAACGAAGATCTTTTTTTTTTTGTTTTCACCGATATTTCCAGTAAAAATGCGACGTCCGCGGACATGAAGATTTTTTTTTGGTCGTCTCCGATATTTTCAGTGAGAACGCGACATCCATGGGCGCAACCACGTAGGGGCAAGGGGGGTCAGTTGACCCCCCCCTGGAAAAATAACACGAATTTTAAAATGCAAAGAAACGTTCATAAACGAGTAGTATGACTTAATGGGTGTGGGAGGGGCGTCAGCTACGTACAGTAGGCCTACTAGTAGCCTACTACCAGGCAATCTCACAAGTCACAACTCCATAGCGCGGTACACAAACGAAAGATGTCGAAACAGCAGATATTAAAGTGAGGTGCAGATACTGTTGTAAATTTTTTAGAAATATACAACAGCTATGAGGTTTTGTGGGACACGAGCCATGAAAATTATTTTAAAAAGTATGCAAGGGGACACAATTTAGGAAAACTGTTTCTTGAACTTTAAAACGCCGGACCAGAATTTCTAATTCCCAGTGAAGAAACTTTAAAAGGAAAAATCAAAAGTATTAAAACTGTTACCGAATTGAACTCAACAAAATTAAACGATCCAAAAAAAAAAAAATCCAATCTTTCACCCACTTCCTTTTCTTTTTAAAATCAAATTCTCTTCTTATCTCCTGGCTAATTTCGACACATGCTAGCCCTATTAACGAAAGTCCGTATACGGACTTTGCTATTAATTTATATTAAAACTGTTTAAAAAACTTTCGCTGCCCTTAGGTTTGCTGTAAGTTTAAGAACAATTACCAGTTACTACCGGCATTCGCTAGCTGCGAATGCATTATTTTATTCGCTTTGTGTGACCAGCATTCGAAGCTAATATGAGCCAGCTAATGTTAGAAGCTAGTAAAAGCAGCAGAATCAGTGGCGCGGGAACGTTTTTTAGACAGGGGGGGCTCAAAATAGTAAGATCGTGTCAACGTCTGGGGGGCGAAGCCCCCCAGACCCCCCTTTTTTCGAACGCACGTTTTTAAGAGCAGGACACTCAGCAGACCTATTTTGATAGACATCAATTGCATGCCGCTCAAGTGACCGGAATTTTTTCAGGATAATCTTTTATCATGGAAAACAAGATTGCTTACTACCATTAGGCTTTTCTAACCATGCTCGAATTACTACTCATGTATTTGTAAAATGCAAATACCTCAATCACAAAACCAAAAAGTAGGCAAACAAAATTTGCCCGATCTAACTTATGCTTTGCTGATCAGAGTTACATGCAACAAACAATGCCCCATTGAGGTTTAAAAATAACAAAAAACACACAATCAAAATAAAGCACTGAACCATTTTTTAACATAATGAGATGTGTAGATATAGGTATTTAGGTAGGCGTACTAGCTCAATTTTAGTAACAATCATCGGCAGTGCTCGAGTTGTGAAAACACTTATGGGGGGTGGTAGGCTACAACTTTTCATGCAGACCTAAAAAGAGATGGTCATTATAGTTGTAAGGGAATGGTTTACGCTAAAATGTTTTATGGGGGGGATGGTGTTGTTTTCAGGGGGGATGGCATCCCCCTCAAATCGAGTAGCCTACTGATCATCGGTGCCAGTTTAGTAGTGATTTAGCCGCTTCATTGGGTTGGTAGAAAAAATTCAAAACCATTAAAAAACTCAACCAGAAGAGAACTTGCACCAGCTCATATAAGCTTAATTAGGGGTGCCCAACCAGTCGATCGCGATGTACCGGTCGATCTTTGGATGCTTGGCTGTCGATCGCGGGTCAATTTGGCATGTACACAAATCAGGTTGGCCACCAACATTTCCAGTTCATGTAACGCGTCCGGGCCGTGAAGACCTTTTTTTTAGCTTTTCACAAAAATTTTGGTGGAATTCGGAACATCTGAAGGATTGAGGACCGTTTTTTTGCACTTCACCGCATTTTCGTTTACGATTTATGTAATTCCCATGATCAGTAGCGACTTTCATTCGAGCATTCAGAGTAGTTTGGCGTAAAGTGTTTGGCAGCTACAAGAATTGACAGCCATTATACTTTTACTGGGCCATCGTCCATGACTGCTGTAAAGGTTTGCAAACGCTGATATAAAACACGGTTAAAAATGAACTTCAAGCATTGAAAATTTTACCAAATTTTACGTAGACCAAGTGAATAATAACTGACTGATTTTTAAAAGAATAGTGATTCTTCGTTGGTTAAAAGCACTTTAAAAAATATTTGCTTCATTACGTATGTACGTTGCGAGCATTAATCACGTCGCACTCAGTGCATCATTTTTTTAATTGTCAGGGGGGGCTCAAATGGTTCAGGGGGGGCTAAAAAAAGTTCAGGGGGGGCTTGAGCCCCCCCTGGCACCCCACTTCCCGCGCCTATGAGCAGAATGAATTAGTTTCGCGTGACTTCGGCTTTAGTTATAAAGCAACGCATACATTTTGAGTTTTGACCCTCCCTGGCCAAAATCCTGGTGACGCTCATGGCGACATCGTTCTACGTACATGAAGACTCCTTTTTTTGGTCTTCACCGATATTTTTCGTGAAAACGCGACATCTGCGGACATGACGCCCTTCTTTTTTGGTCTTCACTGACTTTTGATGGAAAAAATAGAAATGGCCTAGGGTCTCTTATTGTCTAAAAACTTCAAATCCGGCCCTGCTGTACCACCACGACGGGCAGACTTCATGGCCTTTTAATGAGTGATCTAAACAGCAGTTGATTGGAGTAAAAAATCAGTACGTCACATTTGGTTTTGGTTCCATGAAAAATTAAAAAAAGACAGTCTCTCCAAGAAACTTGCAGTTGCGCAAAGATGTCGACTGGTCGTGACTAAGCCTTGTAAGACCGCGTTCCATCGTTATCACTCAGTAGGCTTCGTCTTTAGCCTACATTCCGCGATATCGCTTTTGTTTTTATTAGAATGTGCATGATTATTCTCTCGCATTCAGCTTAAAATAAAAAGCCAAGATGCTCTTTCATACAGTAGCTTTAAAGAACGTCTAGGCTTTGCCGGCTTTAGCCTGGACGTTCCTGTGTTCCCCTGCAAAAGACGTTTTCTAGATTTTGGAAGCTTTTCAGTAGACCTATTTGTCAAGTTAATAGGCTAAACTTAATTTGATGGGCTCGTAAATACGCCTAAATATTTTCACGATAATAATGATGTCAGGGGCGTATTCTCCAGAGGTTCAAGGTGTTCAGCACACACCCTGCAACATCAACGGCACAAGTATAGGGCGCCTTTTAAATAATTGTGAACCATTTAAGATTAATACGCTCTGGAAGATTAATGTGTCGTCCCTGAGGAGGACTAATAGCCCGAAGCAGCGCTGTCCCGCTATTCGGTATGTTTTTTGAGCTTATTTAGACCAGTGGTTTTCAACCTGGGGTCCGCAGACCCCCAGGTGGTCCGCGAATGACTTTAGTGGGTCCGAAGCCACCAAGGGGTCCGCAAGGGATCCGCCAAACTTTTTACAGGTTTATCAAAAATGGTACAGTGAATTGGGCCAAAAAGTTCCTGTGTCTATTACAAGCAGATTAATCGCGATGCAAATTTCTGATCACATGCTATAGCGTCAAGTAGGCCTAATAGTTCCGCGTAATTGTTTTTTTTCGCCGTTTTCTTTCAGTTTCCTGATAGCGCGAGTTACGTACTAATGCCATCGCTAACTGTTGCCATATTGAAATCAGTATTGGCAAAATTAGTGAGCAACAACACTGACCTCCACCAAGAGCAGGGCGAAACAAAGACGAAAAGATGAAATAAACGCATAAATAACTGAAGTTATTTTTAAATTTCTGTGAACTGAAAATTCAACAACGAATATTTTTTTTGTAAAACATATTGCATTTATTTAGGACGCTGAAATGCTTGAATTTAAACATGCTGAAAATTGAAATACGCATTATATGTCTAACGTGGACAGAAAGGAAAATATATGACGCAGTAATTCGTTGCTAACTTGCTAGCACTCAATGTGCTAATGTAGGCCTATTTAAAAAAATTAATCTATTCCTTAGTGATATACAAAGTAAGTATAGATATCGGTGGTGCTAGGCCTGGGCCACTTTTTCTACCGCTTTTTGGTAAAACTGAAGCATTGAAACTGAATCAGCCAGCTATTAAAGCTTTTGTAATAATTGGATCTTTTAATTCTTGCGCAGTACTGTTGTAAAGGTTGTGGTTATGACTAGGGCCCGCTAAAGTCGATAAAGTCAAAATTTTTTCAGGACCTTGTTACATGATCAAATGTGTACTAACGTTCGTTTCAGGTGTTCAGGAGTCTGTTTTGGTAGATTTTATAAGTCAAAATAAAGTCAAAATTTTGCATAAAGTCAAAATTTGTCAAAATTGTCTTTATCAAAAATTTCCTTACAAAAACGAACAAATTTATATTTTTTAAATATTTTTTTGAATTTTTGAGCTGCTATTAAAATTTTATGCACAGTTTTATTTGACTTTAAACTTTTGAAATAGTTGCAATATTTGCACTATCGTCACAATAATGCGTGCGGTAATTGGGAAGGAAATAGCACTTATTATGCATGAAACGTCATTATTGATGCATAAATACATAATTGTTAGACAATTAATCTAATCCCATAAAAGCCTTGCGCTCTTTACACGTGGTCTTTTAAGTTGTAGCTTGCAAAGCAAAGAATGCCAAAACAAGCCAAATCTTCTATGGCGGAAGTTAGGCAAACTTGCCAGGAATATCCGAATGAGTTTTCGGCTACTCCTGCCGGCGACTTGCGATGCAACCTTTGCGACGAGTTAGTCAAATGCGACAAAAAGTTTTTTGTGGAAAGCCACCGAAAAAGTAAGCAACACCAAGGAAAATTGGAGATGAAGAGCAAATCTTAAAGTAAGCAAA
The DNA here is from genome assembly GCA_964006365.1 of Trididemnum miniatum. NCBI lineage: Eukaryota > Metazoa > Chordata > Ascidiacea > Aplousobranchia > Didemnidae > Trididemnum > Trididemnum miniatum. The sequence continues at coordinate 8,620,828 of OZ023231.1, read as the reverse complement.
TCTTTTTACATTTCGATTAAGTAAACTTCAAGGAACAGGTTGTTTCTTCATTCTTAGCTGCAGATATCCCACTTCATAAACTGAACCATCCTTCTTTAAAGTCTCTGTTTGCTAGAATGGGAAAAGTATTACCTTCGGAGACTGCAGCCCGGGCATGTGTTGCTAAATTGGCATCCCAAAAAGAGGAACAAATTCAAGAATTACTTCGTGACAAAAAAATTGTTTTGATTGTGGATGAAGCAGAGGTTTGCTAAACAAAAGTATATTAGTGTGCTTGTGGGCAGCTTAGATGCTCCAAATCAGACATTCCTCGTTAATTGCCATCCACTTGACAGCGGTCGCAATGTTAATAGCAGTATTATTCTGCACACTGTGGATGACATATTGCGACAACTTGAAAGAAAACCGAGAATTTTTCATTGTTCTTGACTGATGCTGCTCGGTACATGTCTTCGGCTGGAAAGACGTTAAAGGAATTATACCCTTCTTTGATGCATGTCACCTGCGTTGCGCACTTACTACATAACTGCGCTATGCGTGTGCGTGCTCATTCAAAAAATATTGATGAAGTAATAGCAACGATCAAGGCAGCAACAATCAAAAACAAAGATCGCAAAAAAGATTTTCATGACGCTGGTCTGCCATCTCCTCCTGACCCTGTAATTACAAGATGGGCAACTTGGCTTAGAGCTGCCTTATGTTACAGTGAGAACCTTCCAGCTGTTCGTACCATTGTCAACAATTGGACAAGTGCAGGCCTCTTAGTCAGCAGAGCAAAAGACGCTATCAATGTGGAAGATTTGGTGTCGGACTTGGTTAAAATAAATCAATACCGGACTCTAGCAGCCAACGTAGAGTTCTCAGAAGGAAGTGCCTGCACAATAACCAAAGCATACGGACTGCTGAAGAATATGCAATTCGATGATGATCCTTGCGCAATTAAAGACTACATTAACAAACGACTATCCAACTCTGATATAGAAACAATAATAAACTGTACCAGCTTGACAATTGACCCAACAAGCTACGCACTATTGCAAAAAGTCCAGCCAACTTCTGCTGCTGTTGAGAGGTCGTTTTCTATGCTCAATAAATTACTGAGAAAAGACAGAAATTTTGATGTTAAAAACGTAAAAAAATATATGATGCTGTATTACAATAAAACGTCCTTGTAATTATACTGCGTGGCTTTCGTTAAAAAAATCATAGACATACTGTTAGTGTACAGTACAGTTGCTATAGCAACGCAAGTTTTATATTACACACTAATTGATATCGGTACACACAATGGCTGGCTAACCTAGGTTTCGACGTCATGCGTCGCTTTGTTGCATTAGCTTCAACACTGAGTAATTGAGAAAACGTTCGAAGTAGGCAACCTTTTTCTTTAAAAGCTTATGTAAATTGCAGATTATAGAACATATTTAATTAATAAAGTGCGCCAAGACATACAGTAAATAATACGCGGAAGCGGTTCAGTCAAAATAAAGTCAAAATTTTACTAAAATAAAGTCAAAAATATATTTTTTTATATCAAAAAAAAAAAAAAATGGCCCTAGTTATGACTATGCCCGTTCGCATTGGTTGCAAATTGTGATAAAATAATCGTCGCAAGTAGCAACCATAGCTTCAACATAATCAAGCTTTATCTAATACTTTGTTCAGTCAGTTCAGTACTTTAGCAAATAAAGTTCGAAAATATAAAGGCAGAACAAAGGGTCGATCACGGAGTTTGTGGAACCAGAGCACTTTGACCAAGAGTTTGTGGAATACTTCGGGTAAATTGGAGGAAGAGATACAAAGAAGATTTGCGGAAGTTCAGCATGTTTGTCAAATGAATTTTATTGTGAAACCATTTAGTGCTGAAACGAATGAGGTTTCCCACCTCGGAAACAGTCCTGAAGAAGAAGTGCTTGATCTGCGACGCACTGTTGAAACCGAATTTTTTTTGTAAAAACGGTTATGTCAAAGTCTGGATCGAAAAGGAACAAGTAATTGCTCCTTCACTTGGAGCTATTGCACTGCATGATGCAATTTTACCTTTTGCAACAACATACTTGGCTGAAAATGAGTTCAGTGCAGTGACGCACACGAAGACCAAAGCAAGAAATCGTTTGGTGCTTCATAACAATTTGCGCCTTGCACTCACCGATCTTAGTCCAAACATCAAGTCACTGTGCAAACATGTGCAGAGTCAAGGACAAGGTAGCCATTGATTTTTCCTGATTGTTTTCAATAAAAATTTTGAGAACGTGCGTATTTGTGATGATTTGTGTGGTGGCCGCCAAAACAAAATTTTTGACTTAGGGGTCCGCGACTTAGAAAAGGTTGAAAACCACTGGCCTAAAGCATATATAATCCAAGCAGTGCGAACAAAATGCATCATATTTGGTGAAGCACTCAGAATTAGGGGCCGAAAATATAAACAAAATTTATCCGAAAATTGTTAAAAAATCACTAAAATGGCCATTACAGTATAGGAATTTCCAAAATTTTCCGGGGGAGCAAGTCCCCGGACCCCTCTAGAGTCGTTTTTGTTATTTAAATTGCTAAAAATTAGCTTTGCCGGAAAAAACTACGCTTGAAAAAGTGACGAAATTTCATGACCCCTCCCTAAAAAAAATTCTGAACTAGCTTCTGACATGAAACATTTTCAAAAGGCTTTTTACGCCCATTTTCGATTCTTAACGTCTTTGTATTTAGTTAACATTTAGCCTAATTCAAAATTACATCCCCCCCACCAAAATTTTCTGTATCTGCTTCTACCAATGAGTAATATTTCTATAAGAGGGCCCCAAGGAAGCGTACCCGTCTTTTCTTTTTCTAATTTACATTAAAGACCTGCCAAAGTGTTGCGACTTTGCTTTAACTCTACTATGTACGCTGATGACGCGGTACTCACTACATTCGGAAAAAATCTATCTCAGGTAAAAGTAAACATGAAAAATGAATTTGACCAGGTAGTCAGGTGGATGACATTGCATAAACTTACATTAAACCATAAAAAGTCAAAGTATATGATATTTTTCGACAGGAATTATAACCATAATTTTACTATCAATCTGCAAAATGATGAAATTGAAAGAGTAAACAATTTCATATACGTGGAAGTTACACTAGACTAGACCATTGAGTTAACGTGGAAAGAACATATTGAAAATGTGACCAAAAAACTTCGCACTGCCGATGGTATTCTTAATAAACTGAAATAGTACGTACCTCAAAGTGTGCTAGTACAAACTTATTACGGAATAACCTGTTCACATTTGAAATATGCAATAACCAGTTGAAGAAATTCTTCAAAAACGTTACTAAGCAAACTACAAATCACACAAAACAGGGTCATCAAAATTCTTGCTCAAGTAAGCCCAAGAAAGGTTAGACTTCTTCCTTTAGGCCTATAACATAACTGAATTTATTAAAGTTAAACAGCATACAGTATATCAATTAGAAGTAATCAAATTTATGGCAAAAGTTAAGTAAAATTACCAGAAGCATTCACAAATTATTTCGATCTATCGTGTGATGTGCATAGTTATAATAGGAGGCATGCAAAATCAGGAAGTTACCACATTCCAAAATTTAACAAAATGAAATGTCAAAGATTAATATTACAGTTACTGGCTTGAAACTATGGAACCACAAGAAATAAAAAACAAATTAAATAAAGAAGATAAAGTTTTCATTAAACACCTGAAAAAACACTTATTGCCTACACAGTAATAATACAATACTTGGGAAACCATATGCCAAAACTTTAATCAATTAAAATACCGGTACCTAAAATGCAACGATTGTGTAAAATAAAATTAAAAAAACATTGAAACTAGATCCATCCTGAATTATGATGCATTGATGTTTCAAGATAACTGCGTTTTCGCTTTTGTTTATCAGTGATTAGTTTACCGTTTTCTCAATCTCTAAGCTTTATTCATTTTTTCTTACAAATATTCTTGATGTGAGGGCTCAGACTGGGCGACCGCGCCAGGGCCTATGGTCT